>JAOYFF010000063.1:30403859-30415057 GCA_025773925.1 Cryptomyrus ogoouensis | reverse complement strand
TCCATCCTCCACATGCTATCCATTCTCCACATGCTATCCATCCTCCACATGCTATCCATCCTCCACATGCTATCCATCCTCCACATGCTATCCATTCTCCACATGCTATCCATCCTCCACATGCTATCCATCCTCCACATGCTGTCCATCCTCCACATGCTATCCATCTTCCACATGCTGTCCATCCTCCTTGATACCTGTGTCTTCATCTTTCCTCATTCTCAATGTCTTCACTGCACACCACAGGTGGTATAGCGTGGTTTACGCAGAGATGGCTTTATCATATTCACCACACCACAAAGTCACCCATTTAAATACTTATAATTATCTTTGGGTGACTTGCTATACCAGGATGCATATGGAACTGAATAAATACTGAATAAATGAAACCCACCCTGTCATGTATGTTTCTCTCACAATGAAATCATTCAAATGACTAATGTATCTCTCAGCCAAATTGCTTTGGTGCTTCCTTTGGGCTTGTACACTGATGCTGATTCCCTGACCCTTAACTCTTTTGTAGGTGGGAGCACTTAATATACCAGTTTGGAGGACACCAAGAGCTCATCAAGTATGTTATTATAAAAGGGGAAGTTGTGTATGAAAATAAAAACACAATGTCCTACTGAACAGTTACTGAACAATACCAACTTTGGTGTTTAGTATTACTGCTTTCACACAGCCCATCTTTTGTTTAATCAATACCAGTGTTTAAAAAATGTAAATACAATGCTTCTGTTATTTTATTGTCTGCAATGTACAATGTCTGTGATTGTAAGTGATGTACTATAGGAACCTCATTTTTGAAGCACTGTCGATAAATTGAATTAGTTGAAAATGAAATACATTTTGGCAATTTCTGTTATCCTTGAACAATCTTAATTAAAAACAAGAAATAAAAACTTGGGTTTTTAAGTTTCTGTGAGACTGAGCTATTTCCACCATCAGGTGTGCTGTGAGAGAGCTATAGGTCCTGTACAGTCACCTAAAAAGAGGTGCATTATGGGAGGAAGGGGTGACATTACTGATGGCAAAGAGCCTACAGTGATGCCCACAGTGGGTGGGAGTCATGAGTTATCAATCATAGACATTTTCCTACTCCCCATTGATCAATTGTATGATTTCTATGGGCTTTTTCATGATTTTTATGGGGTTTATGGATGGAGTGGAGGCTCTGAGGCTAGGGCTCTGTGCCAGCAACTGTCAAGTTGCTGGTTCAAATCCTGTGAATGCCGAGTGATTCTGCTCTGTTGGGCCCTTAAGCAAGGCCCTTAACCTGCAATTACTTTATCCAGGGTATGACATTAATCTACATCCAACACTATAAGGAGGTCCTCCAACTTACAGGGAAAAACTTGGGGGTTGGTGGCAGGATTGGCACTCCAGCCACTGGGAAAAAACCTCACACTGGTCCATAGAGGTTGTGTGGTGGATACAGTATCAGTGTATGCTCCTTACCTCTATGAGGTTTATACCACTGACAGCACAGTAAATCCCACCCACCATGGTTAGAAAAGGGTCGATAATCACACCACTGGTTACTGATTGTCTCTCTGTGTGCTGACTCAGCATATCTGGAAGTCACTTTGAGATCTGTGTAGATACTGGACCAGCACTAGCCAGTGCTTGTGGGTCACAGGCTACAGCTATTGAACCCTGAACAACCATCAAAGACATGTTGGGGTTGTCAGTGGGCCACAGTAAACATGGTCACATAATGCCTCTAGGATATGAGGCTTTCAAGTCCAGTATGAATGAATCCCATATCCATGGTTACTCCTATGTTAGTATTATTATTTTTAATATTATTTGGCGTCATCAAGGTGATATCTTCTCCCAGCGACTGAACAGACAGCATTCTTCTGGAAAGTTCTGGCTTATCAAAGACTTGTTCATTGCAGTGATGGTGTTATTGTAGTTTATTTAATAATTGTGTTTATTGATTTAGTTGAGTTTGCTGATCCATGACACACAGGACAACGTCCGTGTTCATCCTCATTTTATTGAGAACATCTTTTTTTCCAAAACTGAGAGATGCCTCTCCTCAAATGTTTTCAATTACAAAATCATGTTTAAAGTTTCCACCAGTTCATAATTACTAATGCACTACTATAGAAAGAAGACGTACAATGCTTCAAACAAACCTTGCAGTAATATATTGGCTTCTTATGTAACTAAAGTAAGTCCAATTCCTTACTTCTATCCAATCATCTTTTTTTGTTGTTTCATATTTGATTGAGGTACTCTTCTAAAGCTAATACATTGGCTATTTAGCTATTAGCTTTTCTGCCTAGAAAACTAGCTCTCATTAAATATTTTTGCTCACAATGAGTGTTAATTGAGCAAAAACATTTAATTTTTAAATTTGATCAAGATTATGTGGTATCATCATACCAAAATGTCTTGAGTCTAGACATAGACTACATTCACATCAGCACCATGAGGATGTTACTTGTAAGATTGGAAACATATGCTTCACTTTACAGGTTGCTATTTAAGGAGCTGTCACTCGTGGCGAACCCGTTTCCTAGGGGATGCTGGAGGGTCCAGTGAAAAGGCAGTTGGGGAGGAGGGACGGGACTCTGGAATGTGTTCCATGCGGTATTTTTCAATGTATGGCTGTGCCACTGCCCATACCTGTGTGGGCAGGACCAACATGCTTAGTTATTCGCAGGAAAATAGCAACAGGATGAATGACTAGAATTAGCTGCTCATTCTCTGCTGGTCCACCCTCACATGTGTGTTTAAAACTACCCCCACATCATGCAATGCTATAAAATTCATACTATGTCCCAAAAATTTCCCCCCTTACACTCCAAAACGTGGGTTCACAAATTTCAATCAAGCATATGCTGTTATATTACCATGGAAAATGACGCATTCGATATTTCATTTAAATTTTGATCCTTTAAAAGTATATAATAAAATTAATTATCTGAGGTAATATGTGGGGGACAGCAGGGTGGTGCAGTGGTTAGCACTGTTGCCTCACACCTCTGGGACCCGGGTTCGAGTCCCCCGCCTGGGATACATGTGTGTGGAGTTTGCATGTTCTCCCCGTGTCGTCGTGGGGTTTCCTTGGGGTACTCCAGTTCCCCCAAACAGTCATGCTGAGGCTAATAGGAGTTACTAAATTGCCCAGGATAGGCTCTGAACCCCCCACAACCCAGAAGGATAAGTGGTTTGGAAAATGGATGGATGGAGATAATATGTGGCTAACATCAAATCCTAAGCATCTCAAGTGCATCTCCCATTATTTCCCAACTAATTAATTTCCAGTGATGATTAAATTAGTTTCTCAGATGCTTAAGTCAGTCCCCACCATAGATTTCCTATCATTTATAACAGAGAGACATCTCTTTGTCTATCACTTGCCTTCTGATCCAGCAGCAGCCGGTGGACAGCTTCGATATCTGGGGCCATGAAGCGATCCTTAATCCATGGCCTGAAAGAGGGGGAGGATCCAGTAGGGCAGGAGGCCAACACACTGTTTAGCTTGTTTACTGGCTAAGCTGGCTGGATCATTAACCCACCCTCCCAAGAACTGGAATCTGTGTAAATATGCTGCCTCTCGAACTTACCTGACCATGGTTCGCAGAAGGTCATAGACCTTTTCCAGTGGTGTGGTCGTCCGGAGTGGCCGAAGAAACTCGATCCCTTGACAGGCAGCGAGCAGCTCAATGGAGAGGACTGGCATAAGGAAAGGGCAGATGATTATTCGAATGAATGAATGACTTGCCGGGGGGGTTGTATGGGCAGTTGTGTGGTGTGGGAACTGCCCCATGGGGCGGGAAAAGGGATCAGTGTAACCTCCAACTGTGAAGCAATCCAGTTAGTCAAACATACAGCAGCCAAAAACAAAGTTACACATGTATTCTTATCCTGCTTCACAAACAAAGCCAGCGTGCAGATCGCTAACTCATCAAGGGGTCGGGCAAGACTTCCCCTGAGCGAAGGGCTGTGCCAGACGCATGTGACACTCCTGTGACCGGCCTCCTCCTCGTGTTACACATTAGCTTCAGTTAGACACTAAGTTTCCCATTGCCCCAGAGTGGCACATTTTCAGGGCATAGTCCACTGAGTGGAAGCAATGCTACAGTAACAACGGGCCCATTTTAGGGAACATTGACAACATCTTTGACTGGCTAAAACCGGTGTCCTTTCAGATGATTAAGTTTACATAACCAGCTCAGGTCAAATGGTCAGGGCTTTTAAGAGAAATTTCTGCATGTATGCCCAAACCAGCACCAATTACTGCTCCCCAATCTCTGTAACACTGGGGTGCCTAAACTTGTACTTGGTGGCAAAACCCAAGTTCTCCTGCACTTCACCTAGAATGACTAGTTTCTGTTAACTGGAGGGACATGGTGTCTACATAAGTGACCAGAGGAGCAGCATGTCAGCAGGTTCTGCTCTGGTTCTTCTCAAGTCCACATCCGGTGCCCATCTTTCATCTCCTTTGCTGTCTTAATTCCTGACGACTAAAGACCCCAGTGATGGTTCAGATTCTTCAATATTTAAGCACATATGGGGACCGTGGAACAGTTTTCTCACAGACACAGAAATGGTATTCAATGGAAGTGAATCAATAGTTGTAATGTTACAGAACCCTGGGAGTCACTCACTTTGCTCTACGTGTTCCACCACCCTCAGAGCCTTCCGGGCTGCCCAGCCACCCATGGATACATGGTCCTCAGTGGCGGCGCTGGTGGACAGAGAGTCCACGGAGGACGGGTGGCACAGAACCTTGTTCTCTGACACTGCAAAGATGGAGTTGAGTGTGAATGGGCAGGAGAAGATGGGTACCGGTGGGTAACGGGAGGTGAAAGGCCTGCAGGATTTTCCCCAGGAAGCACGGCAGGCTGACCTAGTGCGGCAGCAGTGCAGTGAGCTATCATAAACCCAGAGTTAAGGCCACCTTCATTGACCAGGAAGGCAGGGAGCTCGCTGAGGGAGGGGTTACACAGGCGCTCAATCCTGCGCTCGCTGATGGAGCCCAGCTCATGGACGCCAATGGCGAGATAGTCCAGGGCCTGGAGCAGAATAACAACATGCAATAATAAAAAAACACCCTCCAATGTGCACCATTTTGACTTTGGGTCCAACTAAGTCATCATCGAATTCCCAGCACCTACTTTGGCTGGGTATTCCCCATGGAAGTTCCCTCCAGAAATGGTCTCTCCACGTTCTGCAAATACCATCTGAGGCTTTGGTCAAAGTTCAAACTTCTACCTAACCATCCTCAACTCCTCCATTACTCCTAGATACTATTGGGCTATTTTGATGAATGCTACACCAAGTATGAGCATGTCATCTGTTGTCTGGTTTAAAAAGATACAGGGTTGTCCGTAGCACTGTTAATTTCTGTGTTGATGATATTTTTCACAAACTCTATTGTGTCATTTACCACGCCGTGCACCTGGGAGAGATAAAACAATATAGAAATGATGCTTCATTAAGGACTGGTTGTCATTCCAAATGAAGCCTTGCTCACCTTTAAAAAGCTAAGAAAATGGAGATGCTGCTTTCATTTACATTCGCATTACTCGGTATTTGTCATTCGCTGATTGGCAGAGATGGGATAAATGATGCTTCAAAACCCAATAATGAGGACAGGTGGTGTCAGTCACTCAATAGTAACCAAGTAACAAATGGATAAAGCAGTCATGTTCTCTTTTCATTGTTCGGTCAAACTAAGATTTATGGCACATAATCCCATTCACTGTGGGTTTTGAAGCATAATCTCTCCCCTCAGATACAGATGTTAAAAAGCTGAACCACACAGAATATTCAGGTGCTACACTGAAGACCAGACCTCACCAAGGCTCCCATCAGGTGATGGAGTGGATGCCAGCCAGGACCACGATGAGTGTGACTTTACCTGAGGACAGCATCGCATAGTGTAGGCATCCTGGACACGGTCACAGAACCTGTGGCTCTCTGTAAAGGAGACATCATTCAGGTAGGCCTGGGCATGCAGTGTCGGTAAACATGAACCTCATCGCTGGGAACTCACCTGCAATTTCAGACGGATGGTGGTCCGAGTCCAGCAGGGAGCGGAAGCGGAGAGCCACCTCCTGCTGACCTGGGTGTGGGCGGAGTTTGTGGATGTCTGGGGGGTGGCAGGGATGCAGTGTTCCGTTCACTATCTTAAGCTGTACATTCATACCACCACCTCAGCCCTCACCAAAGTTAAGTTAGACATTCATTCTTATTTCCATCCTCATCAACAAATCTAATGGATGATTGCCTTTACGAGTTTGAAAGTTGTTGAAATTACAAGTTATATTGTTTTTCTTTTAGCAGACATGGGGATTACTATTTTGTTTACTTAAATGTACCATTTAACTGAATCCAGTTTGCTTTCCAGGGAAATAGAGTTGTTTCATTCCATAGATTGCTACTGGATTGATGCTACAAATATCAAAGGGTAAATGCTAATATAAATGGCGTCTATTTGTTGCTGCTGAGATTTTTTTATAATAGCAGTTGATGGGATATTGTTAGTTAGTATTTATGGTATTAGCCTACATTCAAATATTATATACTGATGAACTTCTGGTAAAGTGTAATTCACTTATGTGTTTTACTTGAAGTGTTTCCACTTGTTCTATACTATGAACACTGTTGGAACATATTACCAATGAAATAGCAATGGGACTTACTTTTATAACATTATTATAGTTCAGCATACTTGCTGGACTTCATAACTACAAGCATGTAGCAATTTAGCCTTAGCTACCATTGTTCATGCAATAGCTGATTGACACCTCAAGTGACTCTCACCGCTGTCAAAAGCTTTGGTGGTCCCCTTCAGCACCTCCAGTGTCAGTGCTGCGATAATGTCGGCCTGCCTGGCAATAGCCTGAGCCCTCTCTACAGCCTCTGCCCCCAAGGATGTAATCATCTGGGTCCCATTGATGAGAGCCAGGCCCTGTCAAGAAGCATTAACATGAGCAGTTAATCAAGGAACATTGTATTAAGCTCTAGAACATGTAATACATTTTGGAGCCTTTCAGTGAATCATTGGACCTTCACTAACATTGTGCAATATTTTGTGAATGTTCAAACCTTTTATAATAGTCTATAGCCTTTCACTCAGTTGACCCCAATTTGTTGTAACTTGAGAGTTCTGTTTCAGAAGCAGTCAGTTGCACAGACATATTGACAGTTTCAGAGAAATAAAATAGATATTACATTATAAGTGCAATACCTCCTTGGGATTCAGTGATATTGGCTTCAGTCCATGAGCCTCTAGCACCTATTCAAGTAATACAAATACAAATATCAAGAAAACTCTAACCATGTATATTTTCTTATGATTATGATCTTATATAATCTTATCTTTATCTTATGATCTCTATATACTGTTAAGCCTAGGGTGGCCATGATACTTTTTATTCAGATTCAAAGTCGTCAGTATTGATTTTTATAAAAGCATACATATTTGGCATCTGCCCAGCCACTCATTGGCGACCACATCTTCCCTTCCCCCATCAGCCCCAGAGCCAGATGCGACAGGGGAGCGAGGTCTCCACTGGCACCGACCGTGCCTTTCTCTGGTACGTAGGACAAGCAGGATGCTGTGGGGACAGTCAGGACACTGGTCACCCATAATGCATCCACTCCTGACTCAGAATACATCCATATGCAGGTCCGACCAGTTGCTGGAGGGTTTTGGGCTCACCGTTGAAGGCATCGATCATCCTCTGCAGTGTTTCCAAGGAGACGCCACTATGCCCTTTGGCCAGGACATTAATCCTCAGGGCAAGCAGCATTCGGGTTCGTTCAGGGCTCAATGGAGCACCAACACCTTCATTCCATACAAAAAGAGCACAGTGACCACCTTTGGTGAATTCAGGAGTTTAGACTCTAATATAGACTCTACACATGAAAGGAAGACTACAGTGACCAGACTTGCACTGCACACTCAGATTAAGCAGAGAGTAATAACAATACGCCTACATTCTTTCATTTACACTCTAGACACAGGTTGACTGATACTTCTTCCTAAAGTAAAAGAATAAGAACGAAACAGACTTACCAGCCGAGTGCGATCGCACCAGGTTTTCTTGCAGCTCCCTTCAAAGCAAAGAACAAACATAATTTCCTGAAAATGTCTTCTGAATTCTTTAACTACAGCAAAGCAGAAGGCAGCCCCATGACTCACTTTAGCTTGCTGACTGGGATCACGGTCCTGGCGAATTTCCCAAACCCAGTTGTGATGCCATATACAACTAAAAGAAAGCCAGTATTACAAGTTTGGCACTACATTACTTTTAATAAATGGACCAATAGTGCATGCAGTAATATACATTTATTTTTTTTCTAATGCCCTGTTTTGCCAGTGTAACTGTGAGCTACCTTGATGCTTACTTGCCAGTTATTATGATCTGTCACTCCGCCCCCCCCATTTCCTATGTAAAATTTATAATATCATAGACAGTAGATAGTGGAGTAAAAATTGACATCAGTCATATTTTCAGATAACTTTGTGTTCTTCATTCTGCAAGCTTCTGTCTCATACAGTTAATGGTATAAACATATCATTACACTTTTAATGCAAGTTTAATCCTTCAGAAGGTTAATTTCCTTGAGAACAAATGACTTACACTTAAAACTTTCCCAGCCTAAACTAATAGACAGATCAACTAATGATGTACCAGTTTTTAAGGATAATCTACATGGAAGCATCCACCCACTCCATTCATCTCTACAATGCTTATACTGGTGAAAGTGTATTTGAATATCTCATTGCTTTTAATAAGAAACTTAAAGACTTTTTGAGTTTTTTGGATGGTCATATAAGGCAACGCCCAAAGAAATGCATCTGTACAGGCTATACGAAGGTCACACATTTGATCTGTACAGAGGTGATGTCACATCTGGCATCAGAAGTAAGACTCTCTTACTGCTCTTGAGTAAACATGTTCTTTGACATTTCGCTGTTTGCCTTTGAGAACGAGCTACTCGTATAATAACTATGTGATTTTGGCTTTTTTGGAAAAGAATGTAAGCAAAAGTACATTGTGAAAATCCTTAAAGAAAACTTTGTTCAAACAACACATGAAATTATTTTTTTAAATACATCTATAAACAAACTGAAATACACCACATTCAGTATAATGTTTTCATCCAAATAAATGTTTTTATTTAACAGTTGTTTAACAGTTGGTTTATTTATTAAAGAGAAACAAAACAAACAAACAAAAAACAGTGTAAGAAGATATACTGTGTAAAGAGATTTATTTGTCCTTTTTTGATTAGGTTTTCTCATCACACTGACAAGCAGATAACTATTAAAAACTTTCCATTGTTTCATAAGGATAATTCAACTATTTTAAAAGACCTAGGAGCCGTGAAATCACCTTCATTTATCATACCTTTGTGATCATTAACAATAGTGTCCAGAAGTTCCCTGGATTGCACAACCTTAGTCTCTGCCTCTGGTGTCAGCTGGAAAAAGGCACAGGGGTGACACCTGTTAATCTGCACTCACTTCAGCACCCACCTAAAATTAAATTGAGTTAAAGAAAACCTAAATAAGACTCAATGCATGTGATTAACAGACCTACCTTAATCTTGTACAGTCCCTTTCCTAAATCCACAAGATCTGATGATGTGAGATTGTTACCATCCAGATGAAGATACTGGAGAAAAAACACATCAGCAATGAATTGCTCGTTCAATAAATCTGCTATTAGACATGAATTAACTTCCACATGCAATAGATATATGAATAAACGGAAGGTCTCACACTCTCTGGCTCCCGATACGCTGCTGTTCTGTGAGCTGTTAAGGGGAAAAAACCTTTGCAAAACCTAAAGGATAAAAAGATTTTAATGTGCCATAATCCTCACAACCCACAACTACCCCCCAAGAATCGCAAAAGAGAAGTACTAGTACTAATAGTATTATTAATACTATTAGTACTATGCTTAATTGGCAAGGATACAGGTGTGAGACTCCGGGCTGGAAAGGGATAAAGTCAGGAGACATGGTGTCCCCATCGATCGCTGTAGGGGAGACAGTCACATCAAACACCTTAATAACATTGCAGGGTGTATGCATGAAGCAGACTATGGGCAATATCTTTTAAACTATGCAGTAAAAACATTCTATATGGGAGATTTGTCACATTTCTTCTGACCCTACAGATTACCCAGTTCGACAAAGTCGTTGTCTTCCAGGACATCCTCTATGGTGTCGTCGGGGTCCAGCAGCCCTTGTCCTTGGCACCTCCTGGCCACAAAGCTTATGTCCTTGACAGATTTGATTCCTCCGTTGTCTGGTTTGTTCTTTGTGTAGCGCTTGATGGCCTCCAAACCCAGCCACTGAATAGTGTAGGAGGGGTCTTTGCAGGGTACCGTCAGCCACTCGTCCCGGACATGAACGGTAAAGCGAGGCATATCGTGATCTGCGGGTACCGTGGCTCTGACTGACACCGGTCGCTTTCCAAGGTCCTGCCAGCGTGTGAGGATATCCGGCCAAAGGGGCCAAGCCACCACTTACATGTAGCCAAGCAAACCACTCCTTGTATCAGGTTCAATCAACCGATACTGGGACACTCGCAGGTCTAAAGAGAGGAGCAGCACCGAGGAGCCAAATGTTGAGTGGGAGGGGCAATGTCAAGTAGGAGGCGCAATGTGGGAGGGGTTTATAATTGTTATCATCTGATACTCTAACCCTAACCCTCATTATGAACCCCTCCTACCCCTTGTGGTAAACCCCTACTACTCGACACTGCCTCTCCCACTCGGCTCCCGGCTGCAGCCATATATACTTGGGTCTGAAGCCAGTTGAATGAGTTACAAGACTCATGGCATCTGTCTGTAGGTGGCAGCACTGACCTATGTTTTGCAAAAGCAAGCTGTCATTCTTCATTTCCTAGCCTTGTAACTGTCTGAGTTAGTGTAGCACTTAATACCCTCCCTTACAGTACTTTATGTATTTATATTTGTAAGAATATATTAAAGGCACTTCCATGGACGGCAAGCTAGTCGATCTGAAAATCCCAATTTTGTTCAGACCAGTAGTATATACAATGAGGGAAATAATTATTTGCCCCCCCCCATTGAATTCCTAAGTTCACCCATTTATGAGAAGTCTATAATTTCAATGGTACAGTGGGTACGGAAAGTATTCAGACCCCCTTCAATTTTTCACTCTTTGTTATATTGCAGCCATTTGCTAAAATC
>JAOYFF010000063.1:30320105-30337646 GCA_025773925.1 Cryptomyrus ogoouensis | reverse complement strand
ATTGCAGGGCGTTTCCCTATGCTAATTAGGACAAACTGGCACGCGCTTTCAGTTACGAAGACGTGGGATTCACCATTTTTAAGAACAAAGGTGTGAACAATTCTGCTACTTAAGAACACGTCATGAATCCAGCGTAGGTTGTTCTTAAATTTCGCAGGAACAAATTTAAGAGAATTCTTAAGAAAATATTAGTGAATGAGGCCCATTAGTCTCTTAATTAAGACAACTCTGCGTATATTCTTGCTAGAACCATCCATGCATGGTGGCGCTGCACTTGAATTACTACATTTACGTATCCACCTGCTCTCCTCATCGAGTGGGCATGGTATTTGAATACAAGTCAATAATTAAGAAAACAGGTCAGGTCAGGTTGAGGAGCCACACACACCACACAATGTAACACCTCAGGGTCCAAGTTGACGTCCCCCCAGACTGACACAGAGTGCAGTCCCACTGTCCGGAAATGGGAATCTATCTGCCACGTCCAGGTGTTATATGAGCGTCCTCTTGGCCTGGTCCAGCTGCTCTCGTCCTCAGCAATGAGGATCCTGGGAGCCAGATCACCATTAGGGAATCATGCCACATGGCTGCAGTGGCCATAACTGAGACTTCCTCACAATGCAGGTAATGTGCCTCGTTTGGGACTCCCTGAGCAACCGCTTGTTTGACACAAAGTCAAATTAAACAGTGTTTTTATTCCATATTTCCAGGCAGTTTATGGATAGTCAGAATATCACAATGGAAACAACCCTGCTCCTGGTCATAAACTTCTTGCGTGATTCTTTTGTTGTTGTTATTGTGCTGATATGAAATGTTACTGATGGTATTAACTGCCTGCAGTAGTAATAGCAGAATATTTTTTGCAGCAACCTTATTATTGACCTCCTGCAAGCTCATCAGGAGAGGAGGGGCAATGCCACCGCCTGGAGGATCCCCAAGGCCATAGCTCTCTTCCTGCCCGTGGGGGAGTTTTTGGCTAGGCTCATCCAGGACAAGGATCCCCCAGAGGCAGAGAAGGTCCAGTGCTGGACGCGCTTGACCCCACAGTAGCTGTGCCACCTGAACCAGATTCAGGTGCCTTGGCTATGCCTTGCTTACCCCCAGATGCCCCAACTGTACCTCACTCACACCCGGATGTCCTGCTGGCACCCTGCTCATCTTCTCGTGATGTCCTGCCAGTGCCTGCCTTGTGTCCTCCTGATATCCTGCTGGTGCCTACCTCGTCTCTGTGGGCGCCTGCCTCTGCCAAAGGCTTGAGCTGCTCTGGCCCCAGGTCCCTGTAAGGTCATTGATATTGGCAGGGGCCCAAGGGAGGGGCTGGCTGAGGGGAGGACGGGAGCATACCATCCATGGCGGCTGTTCCAACTGCCATCTGCCCAATGTTGCCTACCCAGGCACCTCTCCTGTCACAGCCCTGAGGAAGGGAACTACGACACCCTCCCGCTCCTGTTCCTGTCCTGCAGTCCCCATGGTGCCTTCCAGTTCCTGCCCTGTAGTTCCCTTGGCACCATCCTGTTCCTGACCTGCAGTCCCTTAGACGCCACCTGGCTCTGTGGTCCCCTCGGCGCCACCCAACTCTGCTATCCCCTCAGCACTACCCGTCCCTGCTGTCCCCTCAGTGACACCTGGTCCTGCTGGCCCTCCGAAGTGCTTTGGTCCTGCATCCCAGGGTTAGATCTGAGCTTCCCAGGACAAACCCTGTTCCCACTCATCATGCCTCGGTTCTTTTCCCATTGCCCAGTTCCCTTGTGTTAATCACTCCAGCTGCCTCTAATTTGTTCCTTTGTCAGTCTTGTCCTGTGTTCTCCAGTCCTGTCATTGACATTGTTCTCTCATGTTGCCACTGCCTTCCCTTATTCCCATCCTCTCGTTTTGGATCCCACGCGATCCCGTGTATGTCCTGCCTTTGCTTTCAGTTCAATAAAACTGCTGTTCATTTTGCCCTACTCCCGTATCCTTTGTACCACTTCACATGACAGTATGCTCCTGAGCTCCACAAGTCTGAATGACATTTTTCCATTTTCTCACTGCCATTTACTGATCATTATTTTTTTAGGAAATTGATACTTAAAGTCAAAGACACCAGTTTCGTCATTGCAAGGCTGTACATTACAACACAGTATGTAAAGTTCACTTGCACGAGAAAGCACTTGCATGCACATGTAACTTTTTCAATCTCAAGACACAGTATAATAGCAAACAAAGTCATGCAGCACAGGATAACACAAAAACAACAAAATGGCAATACAAGAAAAACAAAATGGCAACAAAATAATGTAGGGCGTTTTTCTACCACATAAAGTACGGTACTTTGGTACGGTACTTTTGGTACTTTCGCTTTTCCATTGACTTCTGGTTATAACCAGTATGCCTTCTTTGTCGATTGGTTTTAGCCTGCCTCTAAACAGAATACAAACGCCACCTTGACAACAGTTTCAAAGTCAGAAAATAATGATAAACGAAGTTAAAAAAAAATGCGATTTGGTCGAAAGAACATATACAAGAAAAATATCCAGAAAGTATTTTGTTGAATATACTAAAACAGCATGTATATAGCATGCTGTCCTAGCGATGTAATTTTGTTGTAATAAATATTGGGGTATTTTTAAAACATCTTCAAGTAATTTAAACAGCAAGGATGAAGATGATTACAATTGTCTCGGAGAACGCATGCAGCGCTCATGCAAAAGCAGTGGAGATAAAACTTTAAATTGATTTTTAAACACATAACAATCTATAAATGAATAATAATTAAAATTGCAAAGCTTGCTAAGTTTTTTTTCCTATGACAGAATAACAGAGTAAAAATATTTTAGCTAAACTTTAACCCCCTGCGCTATAATGTCCGCACAGAATTAAAAGTAAGAAAAAGCCTTCTCCTAATATAGCTGACTAGCAATGTAAGAATTGTATGTGCATAACTTGCGATGCTGGTATTAATATTACATATTACACACCGCCAAGCTGTATAATATACTACAGCCATTTTTAAAATTCAGTTCAAAGTACCCCGCCTTGAGTTGTAATGTCATTCGGGACCACCACAAATTTTTTATGCCAGTAGAAAACCAACACCTTAAAGTACCATACTTTTGGTACCTTCTCGAAGTACGGTACTTGGTGCGGTGGAAAAACGCCCAAACTGTGTCATGACACAAGTTGGGCAGGCACAACTCGGATACAGCAGCTTGGGAGAAGACACGGACTTTATATGGGGACACACTAGACCAGACAGGTGATGACTTACGTTGACAATGACCAAACTGGGGAACACTGTGAGAGCAGGCACATTTATACAGCGATCACCAACGCTTGACAGTTGGACGAGGTTAACACACTAGGGCAGTGAACAATCAGGAGAACATCAACAATGGGACACAACTGGGGCAAACTAGATGAGTTACAGAGGCCCAGCAGTAACCTCTGCGGGCCTGATCGGGAAGAGATGGGACAGATCATTATAGTTCCAATTTCCCCCCCAACCTGAGGCATGCTCTCCAGACATGGGTGGTACTGCCATGACCGGGACAGAACACAAACCAAGGATCATGCATGGAATACAGAATCCACAAAACTAGAGGAACAACACACAAAACCCAACAAGGCATACCAGACCAAGGAAGTAAGACAGGACCAGACAAGACCACAACAGACACCACAACAGTGAAGCTCTGGGGAAATGAAAGGGACTGGACAAAGACACCAAGGCCAAGGGGATCAGGACAGACAGGTGGGGCACAAGAAGGTGGACCTGGGCCCCAATGGTTGAAGATCAGAGTGACAGGACCTTGGATGGGTCAGATGCTAGGGAACGGAGATGGGGAGCTGGGACCGCTGAACTGACAAACAGTACATACCCCACCAAAACAAAGACCACAACAATGGTACAAGGGTGACCACTAGGGACCAGGATGGAGGTCCAGGACAGGGTGGCACAGAGACAGGTAACCAGGATGGACAGGACCAGGGAAAATGCACTTGGAGAAGAATGAAGAAGGTGCCAACGAGATGGCAGCAGACAAAGAGCATCCCAGCAATACTGCAGGTCAGAAGCATCTCAGCAAGCTTACCAAGGGGGCTCCATAGAGGAAAAATCCTGGTTGGGCAGCAGAGGACCCAAGGCCTGGTCAGGTCACTGAGGAATCTAGGTCAGGACTGACTGTGATACGTGGAGTGTGTAGGAAGTCAGCCACCTGTCAAGCTGTTTCTGGGATTTCAGGGGCTGGTGGAGCGGCTTGCTTTGGAGGCACTGCAGAGGCAGGGATGGACTCTGAAGGAGCTACAGAGGTGGAGATGAGGTTTGGATGCATGGCAGTCTCTCCTAGGCAGGGCTGTGGAAGTGCAGCGGTCTCCCCTGGGTAGTGCTCTGGCTGTACAGGGTCAGGTGAGATGGGCTCCAGCTGCACAGGGTCCAGCAAGCTTCTTCTACTTTTCCCTCCATGGAAAGAGCCAGGAGGGAGAACCAGCAGGCTGGGCTGTGGAGAGTCATTGGGCTGAGCTGCAGGGAAGCGGTGGGCAGAGCGGCTTTACAGCAGCTTTGTCCCTCGTTGGTTGGTCGGTCGGTCGGTCGGTCGGTCGGTAGGTAGGTAGGTAGGTAGGTAGGCAGGCAGGCAGGTAGGTAGGTAGGTAGGTAGGAAGGAAGGACATAAGCAGGAGTTTGCTGCAGACATTGAAGGACCTCAGCCTCCTAAGGAAGTAGAGCCTGCTCTGCCCTTTCTTGTAAAGTGCTTCAGCATTGGCAGACCAGTCCAGTCCAGTTTATTGTCCACGTGGACCCCAGGTACTTGTATGTACTGACAGTCTCCACATTCACCCCGTCGATGGTGACAGACAGCAATGGAGAGGCAGACCTCCCGAAGTCCATTACCATTTCCTTCATTTTGGTGATGTTCAGCTGCAGCTGGTTGGTTCTACACCATCCCACAAAGTCCTCCACAAGGCTCCTGTACTCAGCCTCCTGCCCATCCTTGATACAGCCTATAATTGCAGTGTCATCAGAGAACTTCTGCATATGACACGACTCAGAGTTGTACTTGAAGTCCGTGGTGTACAAGGTGAACAGTACAGGAGAAAGAACAGGTCCCTGTGGCGCCCCAGTGCTGCTGACCACAGCCCCAGATGTGATGTCCCTCAGTCTAACTGGGGCCGCTCAGTGAGGTAATCGGTAATCCAGGTCACCAGGCTTGGGTCCACTCTCATCTGCAGCAGTTTGTCTCTCAACAGAAGGGGCTGGATGGTGTTGAAAGCGCTGGAGAAATAAAAAAACATGATTCTCACAGCACTGCCTCCATTGTCCAAGTGAGAGTACACCCTGTGTAGCAGATAGAGGATGGCATCCTCTACTCCCACATTCTCCGGGTAAGCAAACTGTAAGGGGTCAAGCACATGGCGAACCTGGGGTCTTAGGAGGAGGTGGAGCAGCAGCCGCTCAAGGGTCTTCATTACGTGTGAGGTGAGGACAACCGGCCTACAGTCGTTGAGTTCTTTGGGGTGTGGCTTCTTGGGAACCGGTACCAGGCATGATGTTTTCCATAGTGTAGGTACCCTCCCCAGACGCAGACTCAGGTTGAGTGTTGCAGTGGCTCCCCCAGTTCCACAGCACAGATGCCATCTGGCCCAGCAGCTTTCGGTTTCAGCCTCTTCAGCTCTCTCCTTACCTGATCTACAGTAATAGTGGAGGGTGAGGGGACACATTTTAAATACATGTATCAGAAATACTGCACGTCTCTGCTTATTATTTTATTATTTATTGCATCATAATATAATATAAAACAACGAATAACCTTTCTTTCTTTGCTTCCATCTTTGAAGCATTTATTTTGACATCATCGGTTGTGATCGCAGGGAGGCGGCAATGAAGCTTGCTTAGGGCACCACCTAGGCTTCCACCGGCTTTGAAAATAGGTGAGGTCTGATGTTTTGCCTGAAACCAATTTTTTCATCAGACTTATGTGGGCAAAAGCCTGATACTTGATGGTGCACATAAATTCTGCAGCTTTGAGTATGGCTGTTGCAAGCTTTAAGTTAGATACCTGGGGTAGGCCTATGTCTAGTCCTCACTCTTTTTCTTGCGCAAACAGTAATGTATGACCATGACATAAATAAAAATAGTTAAATAAGCTTTAGAAAACCAAAGATCCACTGAGTTTGTTTTACACCTAATTTATTGTCATGTGTAGTTCTTTAGTAATTTGGTAACATTTTTGATGAATTCCCTGTCTATAAGAATCTATGAACACATTCATAACACATAATAATGCATTCATAAAGCATTACAAACAGGGCTATAAATATTTATTAAAAGGCATAACACTTTATAGCCATGTTTATTATGCATCATAGTACATTATAGATGGAGAGCTTCATTGCAGCTTATGAAGCATTATAATCAACATTATAATGCCTTATGAATGTCAATAGAAGATGCTGCAATGTTATATTAATTCTTATATCGACCATTGAAGGTATCTATAATACATTATAGATGACAGCTTCAAGTAAAGTGTCATCATTCTTGTCCCTGCGCTTTCAGAATTTAGCCACACGAAATTCATTTTGACACGTCAATAATGGCCACTAGAGGGCTCTGTTTATCTTCAACAAATGTATTTTAGTATAAATCCATAATCCAATCACTTACCCTGCTCAGGATTGTGGCGGCCTGAAGTCCCAGGTTTCTTAATGCACACGGCAGGGGTATACTCTAGACAGTATGCCAGTCCGAAGAAGGACACACACAATCAACACACTATGAGTAATTTAGAAATAACAATTAGCCTAACTTCATGTTTTTGGACCATGGGAGGAGTCCAGAGGAAACCCACATCACACTGGCTGAACATGAAACCTCCACACACACAGAGCAGAGGTGGAATTCAAACAACCTACATCAGAGGTGTGAAGCAACAGTGCTACCCACCATACTACAATTTCTTACAGATACATGCGGCAAATATGTTTACTTTCTGTCAAAAATATATTCCTATGTGCAATCAATTCCACAGGCATTAAGAAATATAATTCTAAAATATATTAAAGGTTCAACAGCAGGGCTTCTATAGGATCAGAACACAAAACCCAGTTCAAGAGTCAAAATAAATCATTTTCTGTTTTTCCTTGGTTTGGTCCTTTGGTATTTGTAGAACAAAAAAAAAATGTTTTCAGTTACTGTAAAGGGATGTTTTATACAATGTCATTTGGTTGTCCAGCATCCATTTATTTTTATTGCATATATTTATTACATATATATGTATGTGCATGTTTGTTTAGTGCTGCACATGCATGTACATCTATGTATTGCTACCTGAGTATGTTTGAGCATGCTGTAAGCCACTCAGCCTATTGTATCCTTATGCATATGTGTGTGTATGTGTCTATGTACCTGCATGAGCTTGTTTGCGTGTGCCCTGGGACATGGCCTTGTCATGTGACCGCAGATGTTTGAGAGCCCCCGTTTCCTGCACAACCAGAGGATATCCCTCCAGGAAATGGGCCTGTGGATCCTCCCGAAATGGGGCCATTGTTGTGCAGGGTGGCGCGCAGATTAAGGCGAGCGGGGGGGGGGGATGGGGGGGGGGCGGGGGGTGCGGGCGGGGCGGGGGGAGGGGGGGGGGGGGGGGGGGGGGGGGGGGGGGGGGGGGGGGGGGGGGGGGGGGGGGGGGGGGCAGCTGTAATAGGCAGACAGAGGGTAAACTCTGCCCAGCTATGAAATATTTCCTTGAAAAATATTGTCTTTGAACATTTTCATACATACAAACAATACAAAAAATATTAACAACTTGATTCATGGCACAGGCTAGCAAAACTTGGTAGCAGATCATTTTGTCATCTATAAGGCAGGTAATTATGGAACTATGACATAACCACATTACTTTTAGGAGTTTTAATTAAAAGATAAAATTTAGGCTGGGAAAAACATTCTGCATTTGAATATACGTATTATCTCCAACTGCAGAACGGTGCAAAATGAGAAGTGCTAATACACTATAGACACTGTTGGCGGTGGTCCAGCTAGTGTTTGTGTTTATGTATGTGGCGTGGAAGAGCAATAAACGCAGCAAATAAAGACTATCCATGCACGCCCTGCATGTTCACCCTGTAGCATATTTTCGACGCCACTGCATATGCCTACCTCTAGTATAATTTTGCACGGAGCCTGTTGCCCTCCTATCAAAATGTTATTTCTGACTTAAGCTTTGCGGACTCTGACATTACGGGTTTTACGCTTTCATTGCCATGATCCCCCAGATAAAAGCGCGATCAGACCGGGGGTCTGGCTTTTGCCTCGGCATCTGTTAAACTTATTTGCGATCCCCCCTCTCCCCTAACTCCACCCCACCAGCGGGCCATAAGACCGATCCCATCCCTGTCGCGCAATGAAAAGTGGATTCAGAAGCGTACACGTATGAGTACACAATATCACTCGGTAACACTTTGTTTAAACACGCACACACACATGCACACGCACACACCTCGGCCGAGTGTGTGACGGAAGGAACACGAGCTCCTCCCAGTGGCGCTCGACAGGAAGACGGTGACGTCAGTTGGAGCCCTTCTGCATGTAGTTAGAGTTACAATATTACTATGTGTGCTATAATAGCGCAATGTTGGACATCGGCGGGCAGAGAGAGACGAAGGGAGGAAAAGCCTGTTTACACAGACGGCAAACCGCCTGGGGAATAATGCAGGAGAGGAAGTGAGCCGGCACTCTGTCTGCCTGCTCCAACTTCCTGCTCTGAAGAAGAAGAAAAAAAAAATCAGGATCTCATTACAGTTCAACAGAGCAGTCGAGACGACAGTAAGCATGGAAAACCAAGGGATTTTAATAGATTCGTTTTAAAAGTATTGCGGAGGAAAATCAAACTTCTCATATCTGGGTACGTGGAAACGAATTTCTTTTCTTTAGTCCGACAACTTTTTATTTTTTAAGACATTGATAAATTTTAATATTTTGTGTACTGTAAGATTTTGTAACGTTAACCTCAAAAATGACTTTGGAAATTTGATACAACACAGGCATCATCGTGAACTTGAAATTGCAGTAACCGTGGGCTTTAATATTTTTTGTACCGATAAAATGCCGTTTTGAATATACCTTATTCTTACGGGGCGAGTATTTTAGCAGTAAAAAAAAATGGTGAATTTATGATTAATATGTGAACTTGCATATTCTCACACTGTCTGTGATAGTTGTTCATGTGCATAATGGACGCCGAAGCGTATTGATGTCGGGCTGCGATGCAAACAGAAACGACGACGCTGCAGATTTGGTTTTAAGTAAACCAAACAAAAGAGTGAAGTTTTTATAGTTCATAATAGAGCGCGGCGGTCGGGGAAAATAGGCGCATGGCCCTTTAAAAGGCCCTAGTAGAGTTTCTGGTTTGTCTGGAAACAGAGAGACTAATTGCCATGCGCTTCCGCTTTGAAGCTGGCAGCAGACAACATCTTGAAAATGACTCATTGGCGCAAACAAAGAAACTGTAGTTTTCCCAGCTTCTCCACGCATCTACTTTACGTTTGAGATCTGTTTGCATCTGTTTGCTTTTTTAAGTAGACGCCGGTGATGTTAGGGGAGTTTATTTATGAGGTTGGGGGGAAAAAAAGTCTATTAAAATCTGCGGGGATGCTACAGCGGGGTGGACGCAAATTCGGCTCCTCGGATTTTCCACTGCCTGCGAACAGGAAGAGAGGAGATTTAGTCATGGCTAAGCAATGTCTGCGCACACCGACTAATCTCATTAGGAGTTTCCGTTCCCCTCAACACTGGAAGGTTTTGTGCGCATAGAGGCTCCGGTCCGAGCTGTTGTACCTGTGGACAGGCTTGGAGAACCGCTCCCCTAATGCCTCTCCAGCGAGGCCATGTGTTTTTACGGCAACTGTGAAATAGACCCCCACCCCCGCGCGCCGCTGTAACCCGTTACAGAAACGGGCTGGTGCCCGGCACGGTTGTGGTTATAATAACACAGTAACAAACACTGGGAAGTCGGGTTTAGATCTCAGCCCTAGCACCGGTGCCTTGCTGTTAACAAAGTGGAAAGCGCTCTCCCGAATAATTGAATTATTCACCAAGGTTGTGTTAACCCCTCGGAGATATTTTGCCGGGTTTTTGTCAATCATTTATGTCGAGCATTTCATTTCGTCCAAGCCATGGATTGCTGATGCTGCAGCCAGGCAAGTCCAGATATATAGTGTAGATAGGCCTATAGGCCTGTACTTGAGATGGGTATGAACGGGCAGGGGGGTGTTTTGGAGGTGTTATTTCACTAATGCAGGTAGGACGGAGCAGTCGTGCTGGGTCCTCATCTTTGGCCGGTGAAAGGGGGAGGTGACTTAACATGTTCCCCTTATATATTTTACAGAAAAAATCAGTTCCTTTTTTCAGTTCATTTTTTCATTTTTTATAAACCGCTCTCTTCTGGGATGACTCAATCTTACATTTCTTCCATTTGCCTATACATACAGGACTATGGGCGTAATATTTTGCTGAGCAATATGACAGTGCAGCTGTGCCACCTAGGCCTGCAGTGAAGGTGCGACTGGCCACTCCCTCCTCATGCTGAGGCGGCACCCACATCAAGAGTAACTTTTTGTGATTGCAATTGAGCATGGAAGTGGTATCGGGAGTTTGGGCAGTAGGCTTATATGACTCGACCTGCGAAGACGATTTATGCGATATCCTGCCTTAACCTGCAATTGCCATGGTGGTACACGAATGATCAAGAAACTCTCTTTTTACTGTCGTGCAACATTAAACCGCAGTTAAATTCTTTCATTTTGGCGTGGATGGTTTGTTTCAAATCTGCTTCTAGCATTATGGTCTTCTTTGGGGCAAGTGTGTGGCCTGGGGTACTATCTAAAAAAGAACTGAATGGTATTAAGCTGAATAGCAGTTGATGTGCTGATAGTAGAGACGTCATTTTCATGCACATCCTAGGTCAGACACATATTTACATATTTTGATAATATAAAATGCAAGCATCAGTGAGCATCTACGGGCACTGGAGGATCTGCACACAAACCCAGTAGCAAGGGTTCCAATTAGATGTGGAATTTTATGGGAGGATACCATTGGTTAGGACAGTGTGCTGGCTGGCTATTTAGTTATGACTGTTTGGATTGAAATCTGTTCTGTGCTGGTTCATCTCTGCACCGCACCAGGCCTATGATCCGCTCCACATAGCTCCGCCTCACCATCTGCACCCTGTGTCTCCAGACCATGGCGTTCCATTTGTGCTGGGGAGTCCTTCATGGTGGGGGCAGCCCCTGGGAATCACGAGGCACATTGAGCACGCAAAATGTGAAGATCGCTCCTAGGGGCTGAAAAAAGCCACAAACGGTGGACTTTGAGGACTCCCTCTGTCTGCCGCAAACAATGACTCATTATTCTCCAGGATCAAATTGCACCAGAGGAAACGGAGCCTAAATATACGCAGAGAAGGCAAATAGAGCAACTCTGGGTATTCCCAGACTAAGTGGGTGTTTGATTGTGTGTTTCGCAGTGAACCTTACAGAGAAACTTGCCACACTCTGACAGACCTGACGTGCACTACGCTTAGGTCCAACTGACTTATCACACATCTATCACAGCCCTGCACGCCTTCTCTGTTAAGAGATTGTTCTGGACTGTCAGTGGGCTAGCACAGCTGTGCTTTTATGTAGTTATTGTAACCCCTTGTTATTGTGCATTCTCTATCTAAGAAGTGCACCATTATATCATTAGTTTTCCTCAGATTTCCCATTAATCTGGGTACAGTTTTAGCTTTGCTTTTTGCATTATATGCAGAGGTGTAGTAAAGCTCATATCCAAACATGACATTTTAATATTCATTTGGTCACGTGGTGGCACTTCCCCAAGACCCTTAGAAACATAATGGCTCCTTTAGACGCATTTGAGGAAAAGCTAAGGAAAAGGGATGTTTTGTTGTTGATGTCGACAGAGGCTGAAAAATGGCAAAGGAAGCTATCTGTTTGGAGGAACCCTGTAGCATCCGGGGCTTCCGATCTGTTCCCCTGGCAGGAATTCCCACCTTTCAATCCATGATCGCCTTTCCCAGGAAGACGCACTTCAGATCAGAATTGGAGGAAGTCCTGATTTAGACAGTTTTATAGTTTTTGAATGCAGATGGAAACTTAGAGGATGCTTTGACAGGAAATGGTTTATTTTGCTTCTGGTGGAAAAAAAACCTTGTTCCACTCTGACTTTTGTGCTTATTCCCTGAAGTATTGGGAAGCAGTGCATGATGGGTGAGGAGGGCTCTGTGAGGTGGACTGAGGGAGTGGCAGTTTGCCTTTAGAGTGGACGGGAGCTTTTTTAAATCAGTTCCACACTTATAGGATGGAGTGGGAGATGGAGAACACCAAATGCTGGAGACTGGTTTTACTGGAGTCTCTGAGCTCCCCAGGCACTGTGTAAAAGTTCTCTTCACTACATCTTCTCAGTCCCGCAGACAAGCACAACTGCGACTCAATGGTGTGTGGATCTGCCACCCCGCCCCTGGGTGGGAAGTGGTCATGTCACAGTTTGTTTTTCACCGGGAACGGAGGGTGTGATAAAGGGGTGTTTCAGAGTTCATTATGGGCATCTGCGGTCGGCTTTCCACACGGACGTGACTTACGATTGCATTTTGGGGTCAAGTGATTGGAGTCGATACCCTCTTCAGTAGAAGCGCGTGGGTTTAATAGGCCATTGATACTGTGGAGCAGCGGTGTCTCCTAAAAACAATATTTAAATAAGTCACAGTGGTAACATCAAGAATACCAACATACTCCATACCAGGCTTTGATCAATCATCACGCATGTGTAGGAGATTGTTCATAACTAACTGTGGTCAGTGCTGGTTGGCTTACTGCTGTCGGATTACCAGGTAGCGTAGCTCTCCGTATGCTCCAAGGATTCCTGGTCTTGTACCCTGGTGTGATGACAACCTGTATCATTACAGTGATGTATCCAGCTGTATTAATGAGTATTTGTCCCAGCTACACACTGAAAGTGGCTTAAATCAGTGACTAAATGTCTATATTTAATTGAGCGTCATTCCGTAGCACCACAGACGTCTTGATTGAAGAGAGTTCATTAGTGTAATTTTAGGCTTGCTGCTATTTTTACTCGGTGCGTCACAGTAAACAGGCCCAGTGTCGTCCTCCTTGGGCCTGTTGAGGTCGAGGCTGGCGGAGTGAGAAAGACGCTGCATAAATTCCAGAGCGTGACGAGCCCTTTCCTGAAGAGGACGGGGGATCCAGAGGCCGTAAACCATCTGGGCCGGCCCAGGCGGGGCGCTGCTAAGCTACCGTCAAATCCACCTCGCCGACTGCTCGGGAAAGACCTTCTGGTCTGGTACCGGTCCGACAGGCGGACCCACTGAACTCACCCCTGTAACACTTCCCCCCCCAAGCACTCGACAGCTGCACTAAACCAGTCAGTCGGAGCAGGTAGTGCAGATTCCTGCTTTGAGCACTCGAGGGGACTGTCTGCTTGACCGGCGGCCAGCCAACCCCCCCGCCCACACTTCCCCCCACCACTAGGGGGAGGGGAAGAGAAAACGAGAAGGTGGCGAGTCGTCAGCTGAGTAAACGGATCCTGATGGGGCGGGGGCGGCGCCCGCCACAGCACAGACCAGCGTGCACGGCTGCCTCTGTGATTTATTTGTTCACAGAAGTTGTGGGGGGGGCAGGGAGTTGGGTGAATTCAGTGTGATGGTGGATAGTGTGACATATTTATAAGCACCCAACCTGCCTGAAACCACACGATGCTTTGGCCCTATCAGCACAGGCGACAGCGCCACCCCCCCAGATGTGGGTCTGCATTTGGCCCCCTCTGTTTCCTGTAGAAGTGGGGGCTGCTGGACCACAGCATATTTCTTTAAGGAATCACCCCCCTCCCTATGCCAGCCCCTCCTGCTACTGACACGCTGGCGGGGTGCCTGACCTCCACTCCATTTTTCTCTCTGGGCCCCTGAGGAGCAGGGGTTCGAGCAGGGCCTCCCAGCAGTCCGCCTCACGTTTACACCACTCTGACATCAGAGGGTAGAGGGGTTATGGGACTAAAAGCATCTTGGGTAACATCCCAGAAGTCATGCTGGGCTGTTCGTGAGCAAACTACCTTAATTGGTCAGTAACTGGGTTAAATTGTAAGTTATATAAGTTGCTTTGGGTAAAATATTCTAAGCTGCTAATAATCTAGAGCAGGGCACACGCATAAGACAGGATGCCAGTCCATCGCAGGGCACATGCGCACACACACATTCAGGCATATAGATAGGCAATATAGAGTCCTCTAATTCACATCACATCCGTGGACTGTGAAGGAAAAGCAGGGTTCCTGAAGGAAGACAAGACATGAACAGGAGGAGAATGTGAGACACTGGCTGGGCAGGAGGGAACTCACAGCCAAGTGCCCCAGAAGTAGGCTGTGGGTCCATAATGATAGTAATACATAACCATAGCCCTACAGTGCTCGCTATCACACCATAACATGAGAATAATCCTCCATCCATCCATCCATCCATCCATCCATCCATCCAGAACTAGGCTGTGGGATCATAATAATGATGATACCTAGCGTATGATATCTTTGTGGAGCTCAGCTTCGTGATCTGATGTTTACATGGCTGATATTGCTTTTTCCTGATAAATATTCATTATTTTTCTTACTGTGCTCTCCCTAAATTTTTCGCAAGTAAGGCTGCTCCTGCTGCATCGGTGCAGCTTCCGGTTCCGTCGGTGCAGAAGCAGTGCCGAACGAGGCACCAGCAGGATCATCTAGCACCTCCCCCCTTTCAACTTTGCTGGAGGCCTAGCAACACCCTTTTAATCTCTCCTCAAAGGAGAAATGCTATTCTGCTTGGCTGCAAACAATTTCAACATCTTTCAAGTAATTCTGAAATTTTGCATTTCTATTAATAAACCAAAATGACTTTCTTCTTCCTGTACGTCGTATTTGCCTAGAAGTTTCCGTTTAGAACCAGGAAATGATATAAACAACTTAATTAGTTATGTTAATAACACATATGAAATCATTTAATTGATACCTGAATGACTGCTTTGTTCTTTGAAGCAGTTTACACACACCTCTGGAATGTTATAAGGCAGTAAAGGTAAATTTGATGACAGTGGGGCATTATGGGTAGTCATTTGCCTAAATGTGGTTTTTCCTTTCCACGCTCATTGGGCCGTCTGACTTGTTTTGTGAGCATGATTAAAACCCATCAGAGAGCAGGAGCAGGTTCTATTGTTGGGTGGGACCCTGACATCACACGCCTGAGGAGGGCGCTTAAGCTAGGCTGCCTTACAAATAATAATAAAAAGCAGGTAAATATGTCATATTACTGTGCATGCTATACATTTTGTGTGTTTATGTGCTACAGTGATGTTGTACGGTAAACGGTAAATAAGCCTGTTTTTATGCAGGAACATGGTCATCACCCTGAATTTAAGGACAGGAACTAGGAATTTTCCAACAAGGGTATTTAGAATAATAGAGGACTCTATATGAATGAGAGGCATACCTCTGTTTGTACAGCCACTTGAAAAACAGACACTCTTCTTGATATGTTTTGGTCAGTTGCACCTGGGGCATGGGGGGGGGGGGGGTTACTGTCACACAGAAAATGGCCCCCCTTCTGAGCACATTGGTCTCGCCCAGGGCAGGTGAACGCAGGGCTTGGGGCAGGGGCTAATTGAAGTGCTCAACCCTGCCAGATCTCGGCATGATTGCAACAAATGGATGCTCTTTACTCCAGATGACCGGAGTGCTTGAATCAATATAGCCACACTACTTACGGCTCTGAATCCAAAAATACAGCAGCAGACCGGCTGCTCTTTGAGACTGTGGGCACGGAAGCGGCTCAGTATGATCCCCTCATTTCCATCCTGGTTACAGCTTTTTGGTTTCGGCATCTGCAGCTCTGTGTTTAACAGGAGCTGCAGCGCCGCTCTCCCAAGTCCCAGCTCTGCCAGCCCCACCCTCTTTTTCATGCTGCTAATCAGCAATGGGTATATGGGAGGGCTACAAGCTGATTGGAAGATTAACGTGACACTCACCCGTGACAACCAGTATCTAGCAGGCATTTGACAGCCTAGCCAAAGGTACATGTTGGGGCCAGGGAATGGAATCCCAGCTGATTGGCTTTGTCAGCATTTTGTGGTCATGTGATTTGGGCTGTGGGCCTTCCTTCCCAACCTTCCCAACCTGCCCTAAAATTAACCTGAAGTTAATTTTATGATAAGGCCTCAGATTTGATGCATTTTGTCATTGCGTCAGTAAGATCTACAGTTTAGTTTAGGGAGCTGACCTGAAATGTAAACCTGCATCAGCATCTTGTTGTTTGAGCCACTTTTCGGAAGAAAAAAAAACTTTTAGGCTAAAAGGAAAAGTTGCCATGAGTCACCACCAAAAGCCCCTTCCTCCTGAAGCCCCAATGACATCAGCCCCTAAACCTCCTGAAAAAGCTAATTAAGCTCTTGGCACAACCACAGGCTGTACTGGACGTCTGACATGGGCTTTTTACAGGCCTTGCTTAACATGTAGCAGAACAGGAAAGGCTCAGTAATGTCTGCTGGATCCTGAACGAGAAGCGGATTCCTGTGCCAGTTTTCTCATGTGAAGTTCAGTTCAAAGCCTCGCAGTGTTCGTGCATCCAGCCCAGACACCGGGCCGGAGGCTCATTCAGCTACTGCGCCCGTCTCTGACCTGTGGGTGGGTCTGCTGCCTCTCTCATTGCTCCTCTTGTGCATCTTCTACTGGAAGCTACTCCCCTCCAAACCACCTCACAATCTGAATCATAATGGGCTTATGGAGTTGGATTGGGTCTGGAGTGACTTCCACAAACAGCCCAAGGGAGTCCATGGCGTCTGTGCCTCATCTGGCTCGTCTCCTTTTCTTCCTGTTCCCGATTCAGCCATGTTCTTGCTACACGCCATGTTTTGAATTCATAGATAGAAGCTTTGGGGTACTTAGAGCAGAGATAATAATCATTGATTCCAGGAATGCTGTGTTTAGCTGTAAGATTCTTGAAATGTTCTACAGCATAGCTAGAGACCCAGAAAGGTGTTTTTAATTTAGCACTATGGTGATCATTGTAATATCGATGGTATCCCTTGTCTCGTGCCTGCATTGATGCTGGTTCAGTGGCAGTGTCATGTATGTGATGACTGTTGGTTTCATAGGTATGGCTGCATCTCGTTGGTCCTAGGGATGGAAAGCGCGATCACACTGTGGCAGTTCCTGCTGCAGCTGCTTCTGGACCAGAATCACAAGCATTTGATCTGTTGGACCTCCAACGATGGCGAGTTCAAGCTGCTTAAGTCTGAGGAGGTGGCCAAGCTGTGGGGCCTGCGCAAGAACAAGACCAACATGAACTACGACAAGCTGAGTCGTGCCCTGCGCTACTACTATGACAAGGTGAGTCTGAGCTGCAATATGGAGAGTCAGTGCATGAACTATGGCAGAGTGAGTCTAAGCTGCAATACAGAGAGTACATGACCAGGTGAGTTTTAGCTACAATACGGATTGTCAGTGTGTGAACTATGACAGGGTGAGTTTGA
>JAOYFF010000063.1:30299067-30311075 GCA_025773925.1 Cryptomyrus ogoouensis | reverse complement strand
GGTTCCTTGTTAAAGTCGCACAAACAGAAAAAGATTCCAGTGAGCCAACAGATAGCAGTGATTCCGTTAATTATAGTAAAAGTCGTCCTACAAAATAACCCTCCTCTTCTCCTCTCTCTCGCACCATCCACGATTCAAAGGTAAAGCGCAGGTTAAATTGTTTTCTGTATTTTTACTGAATATCTTGTATTAATAATTTTTATATGAATATTTGAGTTGTGGAACGGATCATATGGGTTTCCATTATTTCTAATGGGAAAATTCGCTTTGATATAAGAGTGCTTTGGATTACAAGCATGTTTCCGGAACGAATTATGCTCATAAACCAAGGTACCACTGTGTGTGTGTGTGTATATATTATATAATTATTATCACACACACACTTCACAAATCTGATCCTTGTTCTTCGAAATATGTGATTGAAGCTGGTGTATTCCCTCGCCCCATATAGGAAAGCCTGACCATTGCAGTGAGCTACCATCTTCATACAGAGACTGCTGCTTTACCAAATACCCTTAACCTTCTTATGCGACACACTGAATCTGAAGCCCTCATTTTAGACCACCTACAACTTTACCACGGACAACTTTCGGCCAAAACAGCTGGTAATTAAAAGACCAACCAAACACCGCAGAAGTCTGTATGAAACTGACTAAATTTACTTCAATAGTTATGAGAAATAAATATCTCCAGTAAAAAGTGTTAAACGGTCAAAGCTGTTCACTGTGAGACTCAGAGATCCAGGTGGGGCGGAACTTACACAACACACACACAAAAAAAAAATTTAAGTGGTCCATGCGCTGTCGACTTCTGCCCGTAAAACACCAAAGAAGGTTTAAAAAAAAAAAAAAAAAAAAAAAATCAAACCACTCTCTCACTCAGGGGAAAAAAGTACAACAATATTAATATATTACTGGCAGTCGAAAGCAACACAACGATCTGTTAAATGTAAAATTTCAATCTGAAATTTTTCTTCACCATTTGCATTCTCCATGGGGGTGGGTGGCAAAATAGTGGTCCAATGCAAACTGTTACATCAAATTTTCCATATTATTCATTTTTCTCCTCTGTAAAAACAACAAAAGAAAAAAAAAATCATGGCCCCCCCCAACATGCCACAGTTACACAATTTTTCACAAATAAAGTTAAAATGTAACATACAAAATGCCTTTTTTTAACACTGTTAAATAACCTACGTTTTCTGTAAGTTGGATGTTCACGGCCCTGAAGTCTAGTACAGTGACTACTGGTATATTTTCTTTTTTTTTAATACTCCCCTGATGACCAGCTAACCAGACCAACCATCTGGATACAGAAACAGATTTACAGGTACTGAAGATCCGCTAAACTAGACTGCAGAAGAGAGGCTAACACAACTAAATATACACAGCTAGGTGCACGAGAGAGAAGCGGACGAGCACAGTAGCAGAGATGAGGCATGGGGCACCCCCTAGATACGGGGGCATGGCCAGCCAGCTGTCCAAAGCCGTGCAGGAAGAAAGTCGGCAGGCAGGCAGTCCATCCATCCCACGGGGCTCATGGCCAGAGAAGTGGCAACCCATCATCTGTTCATTAGAAATGATCCAGTGTTTAAGCCATTTCCATAGCAACACAGGGTGTTCAACACGGCGGCGGCCAGCCGCCATCACCCCTGGTTCCTTCTGCACTGCTATGCTCCTCACAGACGAGTGGGTCGGGGGGGGGAGTATGGTCCTGTGACAGCAGATTGCATCCCATCCAGTTGGATTCTTCTTGAAATGCTCGGCAACAGTAAGGTGAACTGGGGTAGGGGGTGGAGTTGCATGGGGTCATGTGACTACACAGCACCATTACCACGGTAACGACATCTGCAGAGATGCTGTCGCAGCCTTTAACAAAAACACAGCGCTTGAGCCGGGATCCGAATGCAGCATTCAGTCTGAGAAAATATCAGCTGCTTCAGGATCAAACAACAGCTTTAAAAAAATTTAAATAAACACAACAGAAGATTTCAATTAAAGGTCTGGCAATGCAGGACAACTCAAGGTTAACCAGCGGGAGTTTTGTAGAAGAAACCAGAACCATTGAATTCTCAAAAACAACAACTGCAGCAAGAGCTAAAACATCCATCAACAAAATCATTTTTGTGACCAGTCTGGGGTGTTGGGGGTGGGTGGTAACCAAGCGAGGTCACATGATAACACAAGCGTGTTAAATACAGACAGTAGTTTAGCAGCAAAGGACATCCCCAATAAATTAACACCTACAGTCCATCTCCTTCAGTCCACATGGTCTGCAAGAAAACTTGGGATCGCTAAAGATCCACCAGTGGAGTGGGGACAAGGGGTAGGGGATCCCCTGGGATCGGGGGCCGTGCATGGGAGAGGGGAAGCCCACCACAAGCATGTTCCCCGCCCCCCCCCCCCCCAGGGCTGGTGGGTCAGTTTATACATGAGAAGAAATCGATGTCTTCATTTGGAGCTGAGGGTCCCAGTCTAGAAGAGCATGCTTTGTCTTCTGTTCTTGCTGTTTCCTGCACAGACAGGGGTAGAAGGGAGTCAGTTATGCACAGTTAACACTCGGACCCAAGCCTCAGCCCTGGCTTTGATGTTGCCACATTTTAGCCACTCCTCACCACCCACAGAGGCTGAGGGGAAGCCCAGGAGAGGCCTCTGGGGTCTGGGCATAGCAGCCATGTTTGAACGGAGCAGCTCGATGCCCTTACCTGATTCAGGGTAAGAGGAGCTCCGATAGCCTGGATCCTTCTGAAGCTGGATCTCCTTCAGTGTGAATATCGATGCACCTGTTTGTGGGAGAAACACAGTTGCAGGGTTTTAAAACATCCAAATTCCGGAGAAATCAAATACCATTTCTTAACATACTTTTGTTTTCCTTTTAATAAATTAGACTCAAAAAGGTCTAAAGTCTGTTAATAAGTTTGTATGGGTATGTTTAAGAATAAAGGAACAATAGGAAGGCCCTCCAAAGACAATAATTACCAGGCGGGAACACCAGTATGTGTGCATGCATGAGACTGGAGTCTGATTGCATTTATCTGTGTGCCATGTGCTCTCTGTGCACTTCCTGTTCTGCTCACTAGGCCTGTGTGTGTGTGAAACAGAGCATCCTTACCCTCTGGCAGCGCATGCACCCTCATTCCCAGGCTGTGAAAGTAAGGCTGCTTCATGGACTCATCGGCTGAGATCCTCTTCTTAGACTCGTACTGGGGAGCACAAAGACAGAGTCATGAATCCAGCTGACCTATTAAAAGCATTGCACTGCCTGTCTGCTGTACTGAGGTTAGGGGCCTCCACATTCAGGATGCAGTTCAACACAATCTATGTCACACATATGCACTGCTACCAAAACAATGACTTGTACGACAGACACACAGGTTTATGAACTGGTTGTTGGCATTTCAACATTTAAAAAGCATGAAGTCTTGTAAAACTTAGTAAAACTCACAAATTAAATTGCAAGCTCCGTTTATAGAGCTACAGAGGTAAACAACATTGTGCTAAATCTATTTGACTACAAAATGCAAGATGGATAATCTTGATCAGTTTCAAATATTTTCTACACTCAAAATCCTCTGATAACTCAAATGTATTGAGAAGCTGGTGAATTTGGCAGTATGTGTGCAAAGATCACCAAGACAAAAAACTTAAACATGCTCTCCATCTAAAGAAAATAACCACTACTTTTAAAAACTAGATATAAGCATTTTTACAACATTTTTTTAAAGGTTTTAAGGTGTAAATGTAGTATGTTCATATGATTAGAAATAAAACATTTTTTAATGACTGACGGCGCCACCTCCTGGCAGCTTATGGTATCACATATGGTATCGCAGCGGGCGATGCAAAAATAGGGCAGGGGAGAGATTATATAAATTTGCTGATATCTGAAAAAAAAGAGAAAAAATCTCCGGGGAAACGCACGAGGCGTTTTGGTACAGAACAAGCATGCCACACTCTCCGGTGAGAAACTATATGTTATATATACTCACTTTCAGAAACGCTAACAAGAGGTCGATGCCTTCGGTGTCCAACCTGAAAGAGAGGGGGAGGGAGAGAGATGAGGGGCGCCGTCGCGAGGGATGGCGGGCGGAAGGAAGGAAGCTGAGCGCAGTTTCATACATTCCACAGGATTTCCTCCCGGGAGTGCAAGCAGAGAGAGAGGCAGAGAGAGAGAAAATACCGCTAGTATACATAGGCCGAGGGCACGCACAGCTACGCGAATAGTAACGTGTATTAATGGTATAAAAGAGCTGCGATACAAACCCACCAAAAATGAAATACATGAATGCATATGCATTAAGGGGGTCAATAACACGCACGCAGTGTGTAGCAATGGACACAGGCAACGTTTTTAATGCCTAAACTTAAATGACCAAACTGAAAGACTGCTGGTTAAAACCGTAGACGTTGAGCACTATAACATTTGTCATGCCGCGGAATGAGTTTTATATTTGTATTATTTCTTCCTCTACAAACAACCGCGTATTTGCAGAATGCAGATACGCCGAAAGCTATGGACATACTCGTGCGCGTGCCTAGCCGGATGTACAGGGGCATGTGCATGCGCACGCGCGCTTACAAACGCTCTCTGTTGCCAGATTGGGCAGGTTTCTACCCAATTGGGCTTCTTTTGATTTCCTTTGTCGGGTAGTGAAATTTTGGGCTGGTTCAGCGTATATCGGGCAGGTATTATTTCTTATACAAATAATTTGGGGTAAGTGTTTAACTGGAGTTGGCGGATATTTTGAATCTCGTAGAAAGAAGTTAAGACAGTGAGAAAACTATAATCATAAACCATGCCAAAGTGGAGGAAATTACAATAAGCAGTACCGAAAGGAATGGGAAACAGACCCAGAACTAAAAAATCGTCCCTGTCGCCAATGATGGGTGTAAGGCACGTTGTAAATATTGTAATACAGACGCTCCTCTATTTACGAATGATACACGTTTCGAACGGCCGTTCGTAACTTGAAATGTTCGTAAGTCGTTATTCAACATCATTTAAGGGTATACGCAAGTTCAAAGAACTAGGAAGCTGGGAGTACGTACACTACGCTGCTGTGCGGCGGGAGTAGCGACCAGAAGTCGTACTAGGCGGAATTAGCGCGCAGAAAAAAAAGATGTTGCGGACAGGAAACGGGAGCCCAATGAACACAATTTGGACTTGCAGTCCTCTTCGTTCGCAAGTCTTAAAGTTCGTAAGTTGAAAGTTCATAAGTAGAGGAGCGTCTTTACTGAAATCGGAGCTCCACTCGACTTAAAAGCGCATCCAGCCACAAAGAAACATGTCTCGCTACATCAGTAATGCCAACTCTCACGCATTTGGCGTGACGCTGACTATTTAAGACTCAACGCTCACGTAAGAGATCTTACGGCAAATCTATATTGTGGCATTATAAGCCTAAAATTAACTACATCAATAGCGTTGTGGTAGTTTGGTAACCCTGCACACCATTTACAAGGTTTACAGAAACCTGGTAAATCTGTGTGCCGACTGGTCTCGAATTTAAAATCTCACGCCAGCCAGGTGACTAAAGTTGGGAACTCTGCTACATGCATAGTGTTAAGTTCTTTAGAACACCGACATATAGTCACAGAGAGGTCACAATTACAAATGGCCAAAAACGCAGAAAACTTAAAATCACGACCTATGTTGACTGATATATCAATTAATGTAGTAGACGATCTGTCTGATACATTACGAAACGAGGTAGATGAATTTAAAATGGCCAAGACCAGGTGCAAAGCTGTGATCAAGTCTTAGTTGTTTGGGGGGGGGGGGCGGTTTTAGACGTGATTGGGCCGTAAATACTCAGCTCAATCTCACTCCCGCCGCGTAACTGCAACCGTGCGTTCACATGGCGGGCGGTTCGGCGGGGATAGTGTTGCCAGACTGAACTGAGTAATCAGTCAATCGATTAATTAATTAATGTAAACCAAACCGGACAAAAACAGCGAAAATCGCGAGGGGGAATTAATCTACGTGAGAGATGTTGAAAGTGCGCGCGAGCCAGCAAGCGTACGCAAAAGACTGACAGAGCGAGAGAGACCGAGTTGTTATATTTTTTATTATTAGTGTGCGCGAGAGAGGGTGAATTTTATGGAACGATATAATGAAATACACTTATCTACAAATGAATAAATATTTCAATAATTAAATGTATTCTTTTATTTGTAAATAATTCCGTAAAATGTATTATATTTAATAATAATGTTTGTCTTCTACGTATAATATGTCATTAAAACTTATTGGGTGTTGTAGGGAAAAAGATGCGTAGTTGTTCACAACGCGGTTTACTACACAGTGGCCCATTCCTCGCCGACATATGTTCTGACATAAATCGTTAAATGCCCCGTTACCTATATAAGCATGACATCATATTGTAAGAGTTTAATCAGAAGAACATCAACAGCTCATTACTAATATATGAAAGTGCAAACGCATGAATAAAAATTAATAAAGTATCAATTATTAATATTGCGTGTTACATTCACTGAAATGTGCGTAACTGCTTGCATATCCTCTAACGAAACGTTATTTCGCAGTACGCAAACAGATGCAAATTTATGGCACATCACTGGCTGAAGTCCTTGAAGATGGGTGTTTTTATCGTGTCAACACGTATTCTGTCTTACGGCTTATACCCTGAGGGCGTTCCTCCCTTGCTGACAGAGCGCACCATTATCATGAAAAGAAACATTATGAAATAAAAAGCTGGTTCGGGAAACCGTCATTCCGAAATATATAAATGTGGAAAGTTGAACTTTATTGTGAAATATAATTCGAATTATTTAATTAATAATTTCTATTATGTAAAATATTAATAAAGACTAATGAGAATCAGAACATTACAAAATACGATTTCAAGATTATAGGTAGAATACAAAGTATAATACCTTTCACGAAATAATTTAAAATAACAGGGCACATTTAATTACTCACTTAAGTATTTATCCATTTATTTATAGATATATTTATTTTGAGTATTATGCTGTCCCTTAGAACTCATCCTATGTCGCGCATTTTCAACATCTCTCGCGTACTTTCGTTCGTTCGCACGCATTTTCAATATCTCTCGCGCTGTAAATCTGTCGCTTGCGCGCATTTTCAACATCTCTCGCGTACATGCGTTAGTTTCCTCTCGCGTTTTTCGCTTGGCTTTTGCTCGGTTTGGCGCCTCATAGCTCCTCGTCGCCTGGAGACGCGCCCTACAGAATAAATTACTTCCGGTCGCTTTGCCGCCCGCAAAGGCAGAGATGCCAGGTCCGCAGTTTGCCCGGCCAATTGGGCTATTTTGAAAATACAGTTGCGGGTAAATATTAGGAGGTCGCAGGTTTTTTTGGTGCTTTCATAATGTTCTGCAGCAGCGGAATTATAGGGGAAAAATAAATTAACTATTATGAATGCAAGTGGCTCCTACTGCTGAGTAATACTGAATCACTATCCACCGAAAGTCAGACAGACGCACATGGAAAGCATGGTTGCCAAATTCTCATGCATCTGGCGTGACCCTCACGCTGTCAGACTCATGCTAGCAATCTTATGTCAAATATATATTCCATTATAAACCTAAAATTAGGTACATCAGAAGCGTTGTACTTTGCAAACTTAATAGACTATTTACAAGGTAATAAAACTGTTACAGGTAAATGCACTTGGGTACAGACTTATCTAGAATTGAAAATCTCACTCCAGGCAACTTACAAAAGTTGGCAAACGGGAATAGAGTGTGTCTGTCTGTGTGACATCATTGTGTACTGTGGATTGCAAATGTTGAACATTTGAATGTAATCATCATGTAAAATACTGGTTTATTTCTTTGAGATAGAGTATATTGGGGTTTGAAATATTGGGCTAGCTTCAACTTCTGTAGGGCGACCCTTCTTCCAGCAGACCCTGGGCGGGAGATTTTTGCTGGACCTGGCAACAATACTCAAAGGCGATAACGCCACCGTCATGTTTAATATGGAACCAGACTTCTAGATAAATTTTGTCCTCCATCTCCACCATGGCATGGGAGTCGAGCGACCAAAACGCGGCACGAGTTAGACTTTTAATGGGGGATGATATCCGCAGAGCTGCCATGCACCAGATTACACATGCTAATTTGTAGTACTGTGTCTCTTATCTCTAAGTGAGAGTGGCTCATTTTAGCTAGCTAATGAGAACAGGGTCAGGAGGGGTGGTTGTGGAAGGAAAGACCCCTACAATTCCTGGGGGTCTCGCACAGCACTACACCCACACCACTGCTCCCGAGCACTGAGAGCAAAAAGAGCGAAACCTCATTTTCAGCAACAGAAAACACGCAGGGACCCGAGATATGCAATCTGAAACAGACACAGCCGAATGGCAGAAATAAGTGATAAAACACAAAATCCAACGGCGAGCACACAACCTTGGGGCGTGATTGATGAAAGGTTGCGGTTTGTATTTGGGAAAATTGTAAGATTTAAACTCTTCAATTGATGAGATTCCTGGCCAATTGTCCTCTGAAGGTGTCCCTGCAAGTAAAAAAAAAAAAATGTTAATTTTCTTTAAGCTTAACTGTTTGCATATGGCAGCAAAACATTCCTTATGGCGTTGGCGAACACTAGAGGGTGCTGTGGAAGTCGTTCACAAGTACCTCCTGGCCGCCAAAATGTTAGAGTCGGGACTGATGCTCTGCTACAGGGGCCTTTCTATTCTGCCCTCATACATATTGCACTTTTGAATATCTGTGACTATGGGAACTACACCAGAGAATGAGGTATTATCCCATGACACTAACACTAATTGGATTAACGAATTCTAATAAATCCCAAAACACAGCTGCAGTAAAAAAATATAGTTAAATTTAGAATAACAGATTCAAACCAGTCATTATTTTAAAATAACCCAAGAGGGAAATTGGTCTACTTAATATTTATGTCAATGTTACATTTTTCTAACTTGCACCAGGGGTGAGTTGAAAAATTAAGCTAGTCCACTGGGTGCATGATGACTCTATGCTGGCACTGCCATTGGCTGAATTCCACAGATAAAAACCAACATCTATTAACAGACAATGAACTAGCCCAATTGGTAATCACCAACACACTATAATGCCAGCTGGGCCCCTCAAGGCTCGCTTACCTAGCAGCCGGAAAATCAGGTGCAGCTCGTCCTCCACCGTGGAGCCTGGGAACAGGGGCCTGCCTGCGGCCATCTCGTAGAATATGCAGCCCACGCCCCTGCAGCAGAGAACCACTGCTGGTCACATGACCACTAGAAAATGGGCACGTAGATGTGGACATACATGTTTCCAATATTAATCTTTAAGGGAGCTTCCCAGTAACTTGAAATTAAGGTTTCCAAACACATTCTCAGTAAATGAATGACTCATGACACCTAATCATTTGTAAAACCACTCAAAAGAACTTTCTCAAAAACAAAAAAGTCTAAAAACAAAAGTATTTAATGCAGACACATCTGTTCTTTAGGGATTACCAATATGGGGTAATCTGAACAAAATATAAATATACCAATATAAATAGTGTACACAGATATACACAGGTTTCTCTATTCAGACCCTTCTTCACCTCAGGCCTGTGGTGTATGCAGATTCTGATGGTAATTTATTTCCCAAAGCACACAAATCTCTCAACACTAGTGCTGTTATCAATTTCAAGGGGGAAACCTGCGTAAACTACTGAAAAGTCCGAACTTGCCCGATAGGTGAATGCCTTTTCCATGGAAAAACACCCAGGACCGAGCTGGAAGGCAGCCAGCAGGAGGAGTCAATGAGCAGAGGGCTTTTGATCAGCCCAGTTCACTCACCACATGTCGATCTGTGTGGAGTACTCCGAGGACCCGAGGAGCACATCCGGGGGCCGGTACCACAGCGTCACCACCTCATTGGAGTATGTTTTGGTGGGCACGGACTTGGCCCGGGCTAAACCTGGACAAAAACAGGCAGGCATCTGGGTCAGTGTGCACGTCCATGCTCTCACACCACGGGGGTGGGGGTTTCAGGGGGTGACACACACCAAAGTCAGCCAGCTTGAGCTCCCCACGCTCATTAATCAGTAGGTTCTGGGGCTTGAGGTCACGGTGCAGCACCTTCCGTCTGTGGCAGTAGGCCAACCCTCGCAGGATCTGGAACAGGAAGATCTGGGGACGAAGGAGCAAGACATGTCAGGGCAGGCCGGCAGGTGAGGCTGAAGCTCCGGCTTGCATGGAAGTCAGACACGAGCCACCCGTGGGAACAGGCTCCCTCCTCCCCATCTCCTACTCTGAAACTATGAATTTAAAGAACTCCCCTTTGCGTGTCAACATGGACACTTTAACATAAAGCGTGAATTCATTCATGCATCAATTCTGTTCCTCAACAATTAAACAAATAAAAGCTCCACACTTTTATCAATTCAGTCGTTAATTACTCAGTTGATACTGAACAAATACCAACTGCTGTTTAGAGTATTTGAAAACTTAAATACAGATTTTGTTGCAAAGTAATCGCTGGTCAATTGTGCTGCCTGTCTGGGTGGTCTAAACAACCTTGGTGTGTTTTTTGGTGCTGGTTTTGACAGCAAATGGATGGTTCAGCTTTGTCCATTAATACGAGACTGACACAATGGTCCACAAAGGCCACACCCTTTTTAAAAACACAGGCTTAACTTTAATTGAAACAATGTATTTATGTCATACATGCTATGTAAAGACAGAGTACCATTCCACTTCTGGGAATAGCCCTGTTTCCTGCTGTGAGACAGAGAACATTTGTCATCAGACAAGCCAGCATCATACTGCTGATGATCTTGTAGGTGACTGAGAAAGCCCCACAGCGTTCTCAGAGTTCACACACACACACACACACACACACACACACACACACACACACACACACACACACACACACACACACACGAACACGCACGCACGCACGCACGCACGACCGACCGACCTAGTCTACATGGCTGCATGGTTGATGGAGCTACCTTGGACCAGAAGGTTACCTTCACATTATGCATGCTCATGATGTTTCCGCAGTCGTCCATGTACTGCTTCAGGTCCTTGTCCTGCACAGGAAGAAAGGCTATTCAAGACAGGAAGTGGTCATGGGAGGTGGTGCCTCTTTACAGTACAAAGGCAGTAGAATGAAGCGGAAATGGGGAATTAGGGAGGCAGGTTCACAGACAGAGAGAGCAGAAGGTCATCTTCTTACCAGGTACTCGAAGACCAGTGTCAGGGACTTGTCTGTGTGGACAATGTCATGTAACGTCACAATGTTGGCATGTTTCAGGTCCTTCAGGAGCGACACTGAGGGTGAGAAAGGTCAGACTGTCAAACAGGGAAAGAGGTGAGAGTTCAGGGGGTGGGATAAGGGGTCATCCTGGGTGAGGTGAGAGAGACGCGAGCCCTCACCCTCCCGGATGGCGGTGCAAGGGGCCCCCTCCTCGTGCTCCAGGCGGATCTCCTTCAGAGCCACCAGGTTGTCGGTAAGCTTGCTCCTCCCCTTAAAAACAGTGGCGTAGGTCCCCTGGATAGGGGTGGGGGGAGGTGTCAGGCATGACAGCATATTCAGAAGGAGCAGGGACTGCCCTGTTATTATCTAATGACAGTACATGTGAGGCTGGTTCCAGCATCTGCTTGTGCCGGGGCCTGATCCTGACAGTGGCCACTAACCTCTCCCAGTTTGTCCAGCTTTATGTACGTCTCCAGCTTCCCAAATCCGATTTCCGACTGGAACACAAAAGGGGGAGAAGAGAGTTAATGAGATTCCTGTCCCGGCTGATGCCAAACAGGCCTGGCTGCGGCAGTGCTGGGGGTGGGGGCTTATCTCTGCCCCACACATCCCTGCAATGCACTCAGTCTCCTGCACGTCAGAAGCTAATTTCATTTTATGCTGGGTCATTTGTCAATACGCCGATCTCTGCAGTGGTGGTGGGGGGGGAACCGTTGCCCCTGCCGTGACTCTCCAGCTTCAGCTAGAGTTCTACACTGCAAACAAGTCCTGAACTCCTTCCCTTTTGAAAGTCCTTTATAAATCT
>JAOYFF010000063.1:30270292-30285497 GCA_025773925.1 Cryptomyrus ogoouensis | reverse complement strand
TTCAAAAGACTGAATTAGCAGTAAGCTAATTCTTACTGCTTTGATCGGCTTAGCCAAAGTAAGTGTACCTACGCAAACGTAATTGATGGCAGCATGATTTGGATTTTACTGAATCTTATACTGTGATAGAAGCTGACATAACAATGTCATATAACAATAAACCGCATTTTCCAGCCTCAACTGTTAGTTTGAATTTTGGGCTGTCAGTCAGGGGCGGTCACTGATGATGTCATTTGGCGCCGGCACCATTTTTTACGCCAGTGGAAAACCGACATGAAAGAAGTACCAAACTTTATGGAAGTACCGAAAGTACTGAAAGTACGGTACCTGGTGCGGTGGAAAAAAGCCCTTAGCTGTCTGCATTCCCAGCTGACTCACAGGAAGTGGTTCAGTCCACGATTCCTGTGACACTGATTGGACCCTGTGGTGCATGGATGCTGTATCAGGGCTACCACTTCTCCCCACCTTATCTCTGCCAGTTGCTCACGTTCAGGATATCTGGCCGGCTCATGGGGGGGGAAGTGACTCAAGAGGCTCAAACATGGACATACACACACAGGTACAGATTCTGGCATGAGAACCACCCCCCTGCCCCAGAGGACCCTGTTCCCGGCGACCCAGCATGGCTCGGCTTTGGAAGCTGGATAACCACTCCCCCTCACTCAAAGCTGAGCGTGTGCATGTGCGATAACCCCCACCCCACCTCAGCCCAGCAGAGCGGGCTGCCACATCTGAGGCTCCTCACAAAACATGCCCCCCACATTAGCATTTCAAAAGCAATTACCCTTTCATCCCTCATCTGCACTCCACAAGTCAAGTTGGGCCCTTCAGCAGACGCCCGCATGCTCTTCACTTCTCCAAGGGGCACGCCGCCAACCTACGGGAGAGGGCCCCCAGGGCAGAAAGGGAGCAGAGGGTGTCTCTACTGTACTCCTCAGGCTCGGCAAGCATGTGGTCACTGAGCCGTCAGGCAGCGAGGAGGCCACTTGCGAAGAGAACCTTGGCTGAGTCATGGCAGAGAGAGAGAGACAGTGAACAGAAGACACGTGTGTGTGTGTGTGTGTATGAGAGAGAGTCGTGGTCTCAGGGCAGACACACAGATGCTGACTGGCTGATTTCTGCCTTCGCATGCCACTCTAATGTGGGGGTCCACGGCATTTTGTTGACCCTGACCCACTTCCCATCATTTCCCAATAGCCCCCACATGCAGTCTCCTCGTGGATATCTGCAGTTCAGTAGAGTGAAACACCACAAGACACCTGGTTATTGGGGGGGCAGCTGTGGCCAACATGCTGCTGCCATACCTGCTTTCCCTGAGCCACATTCAGTGCAACACGTGGATGCAGTGTGTCCCCCCACCCTGAGCACCTGGGACGCTCCTTCCCTTCCACTGTTCATTAAAGCATCACCCTGCCCCCATCCGTACCACTTGTGCACCACAAGCACCCCGTTTATTCCACATCTTAAAAAAAAATCACTTCCTGGGACCTCACTCTTCTGTCAGAGGGCACAGTCGCATGCCAGAGACCGTTGGGGTCAGCCTCTACCAGCAGGAGTCAGGGGCATGCGCCAGCAGGGGGCAGTGACACCCAACCCTGAGGTCTCCCCGGGAGAGACTGCGGGCCCAGAAGGGTGACAGCTAGGTCCCCCAGGTCAGGAGGACTAACGGGCTCTCAGCCTCATGCTTGCTCTGCACATATTAACTGGCATAAGCACAAGCAAGAACGCCACCTACACCACCTACACAAGAACACCCCCGCTCTGGGAAACAGTGGACCCTTCCATAGGTTCCTCTCAGGGCAGCATAGGCAGACTGCCAAAAACAGGTGGACATACTGCTGAATCATCACACACAACGGCCTGGAAGCGTCTTATTATATTACAGTTCATATTACAACTAGGAGAATAGCCTCAGAACAGTCACATTAGCATCATACCGACAGAAAGAAATGTAACTTAATAAAGAACAGAATTTATTATCATAATAATGTGCATTTTAAACAGCAAAGGGATATAACAGTCATTACTGACAAAGGGAGAATTAGTTATTTACAGCAGTCAGAGAGCCAAAAACGAACTGACCGATCACAGCACAGGACAGCAGAGGGCCAAGTTGGGCACCAGGACTTAGACGTGAAGCAAGAAGTGGCCCCAATCCCTGACCTCACATCAGTTTTGTAAGGTCCCTCATTTCGGCTAAGAAAGGATTATGGGGATAATGCTGAACAGTAGATTAGCACATGCTGGACTCTTGGAGGGCAGCTGCATGACCACTCCTGCCCCCCACAGAGTGGCTACTTTTGGCATGACCACAGAGACTGGAAGGTAGCAAAGAAAAATCCCAAATGGAGCAATATGTCAGCTGGCTGTGACTGGCTAAGCACGCAGCCCCCTCATTTCTTTCCTGAATGGGAATAAAAAACAAAAGGCGTCATGCAAGCAATTTTGATACGAACACAGGGGCCACCCCAACTCCCACACGGGTGTGCCCCCATCTCACAGCGGCCCAGTGCTCAGCCAGCACCTGGGATCTCATTCTGCAACCCAGCCCAGCGTGATGAGGCACAGGAGGCTTAATTACATGCTCAATGAAGGACACCGGGGGCAGGGGTGCTCGAGTGGACCAGCACTGCTTGGAGAAACACTTTTTTCAGGAGAAAAGCCACACACCTAAAGAATACAGCCAGCCACACACACACACCCCTCACACATCCCAGTGGAACACGTGGCTTCCTGAGGTTAGGACATTTTCTTGGCCTTGACGGGTCTTGAGTGTGTGAACATCCTTGGTACTGCACACCACTGGTCTATCAGCGCCTCACTCTGATTGGACCACACCAGTCACAAGCAGCCAACGAGTCCAGTGAAATGACACAGGGTTTGTGTGAACACACAAAGACCCGCCTCGGTACAGCGCAGCCTGTATAAACAGCAGCTCCTACTTCAGGCTTGACACTCCTAAGTGGCTATTGCCCCCAAGAATCACCCAAGCTCCTCTACACAACTTCATGTTTGTTCTCTAGGTGTCGCTTGACCTCGGTACCAAAGTCTCAGAGCAACACTAACAGCAGCATTACAGCGACACCATGGAAAGTTAACACGGCTCGGGGAGGGGGACCCACACAGATGGACTTGCAGACCTTTGTGCAGACCCACAATGCCCCGCTCCGTGTCTGGCACTGGCACTAGTGCTGAGGGGGCAGGGTGGCAGGCGCGGGTGGGACCGGCAGGTCCTCAGTGCCACATGACTCAGAGCATGGAACCAAGCCAGCTTCCCCCATGGGGGTGGCACTGTGGAATGAAAGAGCTATCGGACGGCAGGTCTGGCTGGCACAATGGGGCTCTTCAGAACTGGACAGGAACCACGTACCGCAATCAGGGCTCCGTGCACTGCACAGACTTCCTCAGATCACCAAGGAGACAGACGCACAGCATCTCTGACAGGGGGGGGCAGCTATGCGCACCACACAAGTCACTACGGAAACAGAGGGGGTGGTCTGGATCCTTGCACCACGTTCCCAGAAACATCATCATTCCATTGCAGCCTGCTAGTCAAAGTATGATTACAGCCCGGCATGCTAATGGGGGTGGGGGGACTTACAGCTTTGCTCTGACCTCAATCCCCTCGCTCCACAGCGAGAGCAGAAGGCCACAAAACCCCTGTAACTTTGGGTTCCTCCAGGATGGCATTTCATCTTTGAAATGCAGCATCATACCTTTGCTACATAGAGCACCCATTAATTTCTTTATATTTACTTGCTGCATAATATTGTTTGCACATGACTCTGTTTGTGTACTTGCTGGCACTGTGTGCGCTGTCTCTGCACCATGTGTTTATTTGTCTGAACTTTCTGTACCTCACTCCTGTATGCAGAAAATTTCCCCCTGGGATCAAGAAAGTATATCTTGCAATTCACCCCTGGAACCATTTCTTACCCACAGGCAACGCATTTTGCCATAGAAGGTAGAGCATGGTCCTTCCTCTGTGCGACACAACCAGGCGCTCAACCACAAAACCACAATCATCCACCAGCAGCCCCAAAAAAACACCCAAAGTGCAGAGAGAAGATGCCCACAGGCCTCCTCACAGCTTCCCAGAAACCCCTGCTGTCCCAGCCAATGATGGGCCGATCCTTGCCCCCCGCATTCCCTGCAAGCCTGGAATAGCTCACTGTTCCCAGGCTGCCGCCTCCCCCCCACACCACGCGACGCGACAGAAGGCACCAGGTGTCAGCCTCTATTCCTCAAATATCACCACGCCTCCTCCCCCCGCAACAGGAGCCGAACTTCCTGCCATCACAGAAGTAAGGGCACCCCAAGCAGCTGGAGAGGGTAAAGCATCCACCCAACAAGGATAAGACAGTAACATCCCATTCCCTCCCAGAGCAGTGAGAACAAGGAGGCTGAGATAACGTGAATGAGTATTAATGCCCTCTGGACCATTTATAGCACCGGGAATTCCAGTGGGAATGCCACACGCCCCATTCAGCGGCTGGGGGGAAGACAACTGCCCTTTTCATTCCCAACCCGAGTGGGTAATCCAAGGCCGAATTCCAAGATGAGGAATGCCAGTCCCAGCAAACAGGCCACACCAATGGAGCCCTTCAAGGCCACAAAGAAAAAAGCAAAAACAAGCAGTGACATCACCCCTCATTTGCCCAACTGGGTAGAGAGATTTAAAACAGATATGGGCACCAAAGAGCTGCAGAAGAGGGACACTCAATTCCTGGCTGTTCCTGGAGATCAGTTCAAGACCAGGTAGGCGAAAGTGGGGGGCGTTGATGGAGCTGTTAGGGTTAGCTGACAGTAGCCTGGGCACAGTCCACTGCAGCAACTGGAAGAATGAGGATGTGCATATTCAAACTGAAACTAAAGGTCTAAAAAAAGAAAAAAAAGAGGGACTTAGGCATCATATGACATCATCTAGTGTGTGGTTCAGCAGGTTCGATCACAATGCTCATAATCAGAAGGTCACTGGCTCCAATCCTACAGCCAGCAGACTAATGCCATAAATTGGTCCTTTACCACCAATTGCTTGATGCCTGCTGGATGCTGGCCAACACTGTGCTGTGACCCCCAAGCAAACTCTCACCTGTGTGTGTGTGTGTGTGTGTGTGTGTGTGTATATCTCATGGACAGCAAGATAATTCATTCATCCCTGTGGGGAGAGTATCACTATTCTGTTATGTCCATTTTCACTGCTGTCATCTCTGCAGACAGAAGCCTGCTAAATAAACACGACTCAGCATGGGACACTAAACTATATGTGACAAGCCGTGCACACCCTCATGTAAATGAAGAGGAAATACTCTTTCAGTCTGGTCTTCCTAGGGAGCCATTTTCTGGACAGTCTGGACAGCAGACTCATGCTGGCTAAGGAATGTCAGAAGCCCATCATCAGAGGAAAACACATCATTTTCACCTGGAGCTGCATCCCACATGAAAAACACACTGAGCCTCAAAAGCTGCTGGGATGCCCGTTCCAATGGGATCAACCGAAGGACGTCCAAACATTTAGATGAAGCTAATCAGGCAGTAAAACATCTCCCTGTGTTTCCAGATATCCTGCTGATTCGTCCCAGCTGGCTCTCTGTACCTCCAGCAGGCAATCAGGTGACAGGAAGCATCCGCCCATCTCTCTCAAGGCTGGGGGAGATTTGTGAGTGACAGCTCCAAATGACCAATGATAGGGACGGGCCCTGCCCCCAGCATACCCAGACAGCCCACCTGTTCCCAGCATCCCTCAGTCTGGCACACCTGCTTCTACCTTCTGCTAGAATGATGGTGGGGGGATGACAGCGTCTCCTCTTGGCATCGCTCGCCGAGACTCCATTATGGGGTGCAGCCCCCTCCCTAGTCCAACTCCACTAGCCAAACGGGGCGTGGCTTCTGTGGCTATCACTACCCACACCAGCCACGTTCTGCTAGGGGGACGGGACCCCTGGATATAGAGCCTCACGTGGGGCAAATGGGCCAGCTGCTCGGCATGCCAGGAGGACCACTGGTGCCGCTCCACCCCTCACAGACAGAGAAACTTCACACCCATATGACTTCCACCAAGCCCTCCGCAGCGTTTCACAACGTGAACGGATTTACCCCCAGCGTGGTTACACAAGCCGCTGCTCTGCGCCGAGTGCAACCAGCCGTTTCTGCTGCCTAGCTCCTGTCGTCAATGGCAACTGCATGTCGGCGGCCATCTTGCTTAACGAGCGGCAAAATAAACGCGTGAAGTGAAACTAATAGCATGAGGAGGCGGTAGTGAGTCACAGGTAGATAGAAGGGGTAACGACCCCACAATGGAAGTGCATACAGCCCAGCTCACTCTGAGGACCAGTCACCAGTGTGTTCCTCCAGGGGAACCAGAGCTATGAGGCTGTTCTCAATCCCTTGGCACACCAGTGCCCCCAGCTACCCCATACACCACACCCTGTGTTTGAACCACTCTGCCAAAGCTCAGAAGGGGGGGGGGTGCTTACCAGCCTGCAGAGTACAGATAAGCTTCCAAAAGATTCCAAACAGCTACCTCCCCCAACACCATCTCCACCGAGCGAGCCTGGATCCCATTAAAACAGCCATATCATACTAGCAAGAGGTCCTTCGCAAATGAGCAGAAGTTGGGCACTAGTCTAACCTTAGCGGTCTGTGACCTCAGGCCTCCACCCAGCCTGCCAAGCATCAGCAGTGACGCCAGCTTCCTGCTCACCACCCTGCCGCCAAGCATCAGCGCCTTTCTGTTTTTAAACTGATCGGCGCAGAGGGCTCGACAACAGCCAATCACAAGTCTTTTAGCAACAGCAGCATGTGCACAGGGGCTCTGTTACGCTTCTCATTCCAAAGCTGTCAGTAAAAGTAATGAGCACCAACCTCCCCCCCCTCCCAAACCTCACCTACATGGGACATCAGAGGTGACGGTAGCATGGCAGCCCCCCCTGGCCCCCGACAGGCCCAGACAGGGAGGGGTGGGAGAGGAATCCTCCTAAAAACTGTCCCCTCCTTCATTTACATGATAAAAGTGGGCTCAGACAAAGCTGCCACATTCCATGTGGGGTGATTCTCAGCCCTAGGGGCAGGGGGGGCAAAGACACAGATGAGAAAGAGAACAGTGGGGACAATGTGGAATACGGGTCACCCTAGGCGACGGGGCTGGTACGGCCTGCTTAGGTCCCCGCCGGGACAGGGCTACTGGCGGACCCCATGCCAGCCCCTCTGTGTGCACTGTCCAGGCTGATCACAAACCATGAGGTCATAACAGGCAATTACATTATCACACTGTTACAAAAGGCGTAAAGAGCCCTACGGCTAGGATCACATGTTCAAGGGACCGCTCTACATAAAGAACTTATGGCTTTGTTAATGGGGAAAATTGACCTGAGGTCTTCAGGAGTGCTGGCCCAACTTGGGACGTGGCCAGTTCCTATTCTGCTGGATTAAAACGCTCACACAAGGAGCTGCTTTGTTTGGTTACACATAGCCTCTATAAAAACACCCAAAAGACTAACCGGCTCCCTTTAGAGGCCTGCTAACACGAGATCTGCCAGACAGAGATGGAGTGGTCTTCGCTATCAGACCGTGCAGGACTCGCAAGGTCAGCTGGCAGGAGCCGGAGCGTCTTGCGGGGACACCCGTCTCATGGGGTTAACAGCTTTCCACACCATGCTTGTCAGTGACAGATGTGACAGATGTGATCTGAGTTTTCCAATCTCACCCCTGACCTTCTGCTAATTGAATATAATTTATATAAACATTAATAGAACTACAGAAAAAAGAAATTTAAATCAATAAAAGAACAAGTATGCAAGGTGAAGATATATCTGTTGAGTCAGATTAAAAAAAAAACAAAGATTATATATATATATTTTTTTTTATTTATTTTACATGCGCACATTTATAGCACATGCAAGTGTCCCTGTGATGTTTTTGTGCTTAATACACTTTATGTCAGGTATGTGACCATTAACTCAACTGGTAATACAAACGTAGCCTAAGTAATTTAAATAACCTTCACCATGACGGTTTACACATACACGATGAAAGCGCATAAGCAAATGCTTCATACCTTACGGTTTTAAATCATGTAGAGCCGACTGAAGACAATTGAACATGTTAAGCGTGAGTGCTCATAATAAAACCGGAAATATCCGAGAATGAAAATGTCCAGACATAAACCCCCGGCTCTGGGAGGCTGATGCCGAAAACGGCGATCTGCTTCCAGTCATTGTGCCGATCGGGGGCCACGGCGCGCCTCCCCATTTCGACGCGATTGGCGATTGTTGCGTTTCTTCTTGTATACAAATGCCGGTCAAAACACCGAAACCGCGATCGGACAGGGCCCAGTACAATGTACCTACCCCCACACCGGGTCTCTCCTTTAAAGATCGCCCGATGTCAGGCTGCTTTGGGCGGCTCGGTGTCCAAACATCCGGCTTCCCACGGCTACGTTAAAACCGGGGAAAAACGAAATGTATAAAGCTTAGTCTTAACATCCCTTAAGAAAGAGGGATGCCTTTATCACGAGGTGTTCAATCAGTCATCAAAACAGCTGCAGTGTCTATATCTTATACTCGCAATTTTACAGTATTCAGCACTTTCCACCCCGGCATTTAATCCATACGTTATTTACTGACGGGTCAAACTACACCGAGGTCATATCCCCGACTAATTAGCTAGTCACTATGCTGTTTTTAACTTAACTAGTTTTCCAAACATCGGTAGGAAATGTGTATTTCCAGATGGCTGGCGCTGACAGACGGTACTGGCGGAGACACCCGCCGCCCGTCTCCAAACGTGTGGCACCAAGGTTTATATCTCCCATAAGGACCTGGATGCCCGGAGAAGCTGAGCCGCCGATTGCCGCAATCGGGGATGCTTTTCTTGTTCCGCCGGATCGGGCCGGCGTGCGGACAGTTTCATCCCTCCCCGGCAGCCTTGAGTAATGGTTCTAGACGATCTCGCGGGATAAACCCGGAAAGGTAGGCTACTTACCAGAAACGACGTGCCGAGTCCCCGATCTCAGCCCTCCTACCGAGGCCGGATGCCGTCCACAGGCTCGCCGCAGTATGAGCACTTTTTGTCTTGCTTCTGGTTCGCTTATCGCTTTTCGGGGGCTTGGATCGCGGAAAAAGCCAGCAGTCCGATCATGCCCTTTAAATACCCAGCGGGCCGGCTTTCAGGCGCACAATTTGCGTGTCTTTAGTGTTTCGGAAGCAAATAGTGATGATAATATTACAGGCAAGATTCGAACTGCGATCGTACACATATTGACGCCTCCGCCTCGAAGTGACACCAAGGGAGAATTTCACTAACTGCATCATTTCAAAAGCTTACGGACGGATACTATGGCAATGGCGCCCCCCTCAGTCAAATCGCCACCTTGCGTATGGCTAATGCTGTTCGTCAGCGACCCCTAGTATTAGGGAGGTGTGTTTACAATACCAATTTTCTATACACAAATTGGAGCAATGTATGAGTAGAACCACCTCTTTCAGTATTTTCACTTAGCGAGTTTGACTTTTTTTGTTACTTTTTTGAAAGTACAGTCTTCTTCAAGTCCCAATTTAAAACATAACGTAGGCCTAATATAGAACATGTGAAGAAATGAAGATGACCGTATTTAAAATGAGAATAAGACATTATAACGAAGAAGACTTTGGAGGAGCACACCTTGAACTATTCAACTGCACTGGCATGGTGTCAGCCCTGCATATATAAGAAAAGGGAAACGAAATTAAAGCATGGATTATTACAGCTAAATGTTTCATATGTGGATCGGGTGGCAGCCAGGGGAGACCCTGGCGGACCGATCCCTGGCTGATTAAACTGGCTTTCGGGACATGGAATGTCACCTCTCTCGTGGGGAAGGAGCCTGAGCTTGTGCGTGAGGTTGAGAGGTATCGCCTAGATATATTCGGGCTCACCTCAACACATGACGTGGGCTCTGGAACCAATCTCCTGGAGAGGGACTGGATAATGTTTTATTCTGGAGTTGCAGCGGGTGAGCGACGCCGGGCTGGGGTGGGGCTACTGGTGGCCCCACAGCTCGGTGCATTAACATCAGAGTTTACCCCAGTGAACGAGAGGGCTGTCTCTCTGCGCCTTCGAGTCGGGGAGAGGTCTCTGACTGTCGTTTGCACCTATGCGCCGAATGATAGTCAGGAGTACCCAGCCTTCTTGGACTCCCTGAGTGGTGTGCTGGTTAGCGCACCACGAGGGGATTCCATCGTTTTGCTGGGGGAATTCAACGCTCACGTGGGCAACGACAGTGTGGCCTGGAGGGGGGTGATTGGGAGGAACGGACTCCCTGATCTGAACCCGAGTGGTGTTCTGTTGTTGGACTTCTGTGCGATGCATGGTTTGACCAAAACAAACACCATTTTCGAGCATAAGGGTGTCTATAAGTGGAGTAGAGGCTTCTGTTCGCCAGATCTTCAACTCGCACCTCTGGCAGAACTTCAACTGCATACCGGGGGAGGTTGTGAACATTGAGTCTGAGTGGACGTTGTTCTGGACCTCCATCATAGTAGTGGCCACACCGAGCTGTGGCTGCAGGGTGGTCGTTGCCAGTCGTGGCGGAAACCCCCATAACCGTGGACACCAGAGGTGAGGGGGGCTGTCAAGCTGAAGAAGGAGGCCTACCAGGAATGATTAGCCCGGGGGTCTCCAGAGGCAGCTGACAGGTACTGGCAGGCCAGGTGGAACGCAGCTCGGGCAGTTGCGGAAGCAAAATCCTGGGCGTGGGAGGAGTTTGGTGAGGCCATGGAAAGGTGACTTTCAGTTGGCCTCAAAAGGGTTCTGGCAAACCATCTGGAACATCAGGACGGGGAAGCAGCTCCTGGTTCCTACTGTTTACAGTGGGGAGGGGGTGCTGTTGACTTCACCTTGAGGTGGAAGGAATACTTTGAGGACCTCCTCAACCCTGCCTTAGATACATCTACGAGCACTGCCTTCAAGACATTAGCTAGCACGGGGCCAGAGGGGGCTAGGGCAGACTTGCCCATCACTGGGGCTGAGGTTGCCAGGGTGGTTAAAGAGCACCTTGGCGGCCGGGCCCTGGGAGTGGACAAAATTCGTCCGGGGTACCTGAAGGCTTTGGGTGTTGTGGGGCTGTCATAGCTAACACACCATCTCAACAATACGTGGCAGTCAGGGACAGTACCGCTGGATTAGCAGACCGGGGTGGTGGTCCCCTTATTTAAGAAAGGGGACCAGAGAGTGTGTTTCAACTACAGGGGGATCACACTTCACAGCCTTCTTGGGAAAGTCTATGCTGGGGTACTGGAAAGGAGGGTGAGATCAATAGTTGAATCTCAGATTCAGGTAGAACAATGCGGTTTTCGTCCTGGCTGTGGAGCACTGGACCAGCTTTATACCCTTGTGAGGGTACTGGAGGGGGCCTGGGAGTTTGGTCATCCAGTCTACATGTGTTTTGTGGATTTGGAAAAGGCTTACGACCGGGTTCCCCCAGGTTCTCTGTGGGAGCTGCTTCGGGAGTATGGGGTTCAGGGCCCGCCACTGCGGGCGATTCAGTCCCTATATGAACGGAGCAGAAGCTTGGTCCACATTGCCGATAATAAGTCGGATGTGTTCCCAGTACGTGCTGGGCTCCACCAGGGCTGCCCTTTGTCACCGGTCCTGTTTATAATATTTATGGACAGGATTTCTAGGTGCAGCCAGGGTGTTGAGGGTGTCCAGTTTGGTGGCCTCAGGATTGCTTTTTGCGGATGACATGGTCCTGTTGACTTCATCTGCTGGGGATCTCCAGTGTGCTCTGGGGCAGTTCGCAGTCGAGTTCGAAGTGGCGGGGATGAGGATTAGCACCTCCAAGTCCGAGACCAAGTATCTCAGCCGGAAATGGGTGGATTGCTCTCTTCAGGTTAGGGAGGAGGTACTGCCTCAAGTGGAGGAATTAAAGTATCTCAGGGTCTCATTCACGAGTGATGGTAGAAGAGATCGAGAGCTGGATAGACAGATTGGAGCGGCGTCTGTAGTTTTGCAGGTGCTTAACTGGTTCATCGTGGCCAAAAAATGAACTGAGCCTGAAAGTGAAGCTCTCAATCTATTAGTACATCTTCGTTCCTACCCTCAAATATGATCATCAGCTGTGGGTAGTGACCGAAAGAAAGACACCGTGGATACAGGTGGCCAAAATGTGTTTTTTCCCCAGGGTGTCTGGGCTCTCCCTTAGAGATAGGATGAGAAGTTTGGATATATGGGAGAGTCTCAGAGTAGAACCACTGCTCCTCCACGTTGAAAGGAGCCAGTTGAGGTGGTTTGGACACCTGGCACAGATGCCTCCTGGGCAGTTACCTGGAGAGGTTTTCTGTGCATGTCCTATAGGGAGGAGGCCCGGGGGCAGACCCAGGACGCGCTGGAAGGATTATATCTCTCGACTGGCCTGGGAACACCTCGGCATGCGGTGACTCAAAAAACTGGTAGAGGTGGCTGGGGAGAGGGAGATCTGGGTATCTCTCCTGAAGCTGCTACCCCTGCGACCCGGATCCCGGACAAGCAGGTGGTGATGGACAGGTGGATGTTTCGTAAGAGCCGCAGGACCGAAATACATTTATGCATGATATCCTGGGAAAATATAATAATGCTGTTTTTCAGTTCAAATGCCCGTACCGGAAGGTTGTTGGGTAGATTAAAAATACTCAGGATTTACGCTGAATTGATGTGTCTTCACAGTGAGGCTGATGATGGTAAAGATGGGGGGGGGGACAGCTTGAACTGCTATCAAACAGCAGTCAGTTTTTGTAAACAGCATTATAAAATACGCGTCACAACCGTGTCCTTGATTTGAATGCTTTGTAAAGTCTTTAGACACGCTGAGGCACAGACAGCTTTCAAACAAGCTCGAAACCATTAAATATAAATTCAACACAGGTCGGCCCATTTTTCAGCAAATTTAGGTCAGTTCTTTTTTTTTGGCGGTGTTCTCCGTTTTTAACTTTAACATTTCCTGATTAGAAACTTGTATCTTGAGCCCAATATTAAAAACAACTCACCGTGCAGGACTATCTCTGTATCCTTCATAACATTCTGCTCTTGGCAATGCTCCTTTTATAGTAATCAAAACGTTTTTATTATCAATAATCATGTTCCATCACTGTACAGAATATAAAATTAGCTTAAAAACTTAACATATTGTATATGTGTATATATTGACACGTATGTATGTACAGTCCTGCAGATAAGTCTTAGTCAAATAAAATGTTTAAATGATGTTGGCGTAAATGTATGATATTATGACTGTCTTTCGAAACCTCTCCCAAAGTCACCACAATTTTTGCAGTAATCATTCAATACATGTCTTTAATCACTTGACCTCTTGAATTTTGCTAGGAAACAAAGCATAGTTTCATGTTGGTATGACAAGTGATTCAAACAGAGGGATTAGCAGTAATATAAAATGTACAAAGAAAAATGGACAGTGTGAAACAATGGGGCTGGACTCAACGCTGAATATACATAGTACCTGAATTGATGTACATAATGAAAATAAATATTGTAGTGGCTGGTGTAAAACTTTGGTCTAAAAGTGAAGCGATTTTGTTTATATAGGGAACGATTCAATGCATTGGAAATCTTTCATTTGTACCACAATTTTAAAAATATGACCACTGGAATTTAATTACATTATTAACAGAATACAAAGAAATATGAATCTCAGACCATATAGTAAGCGCTACCTGATAGACTGCTTTCACCTGTGGTCTTAGGCCAATTAGTAAATTCAACACAGGTCATTGTTGTGGAGGACATTGATGTGGAAATTTTGACCAATACCAATATATTTTTGTATGCTAATATCACACGACCAAGTGCATGATGGAGGTCAGACAAAGCCGAAGGGCCATTGCTGAAAGCAGCCTTGCTCACTACTCCATTGGCAGTGCCTGTCTGGCTCCCAAGTACAGCAGAGACCAGCCATGGGAGCTGTTCGAGGGCCATCTGCCCGGAGCAATGCCTGGACTGACCAGAGCAATGTCTGGGACGAACAGACAGTGGCTGTCCACCTAGGTTTGGCACTCAAATCGCAGTTCTCCAGGCCCTCCTAGACATTTCAGTGCTTCTCTTTAGCAGAGTTGAAAGAGGCACTGAAGCTGCGGTTTTGGAGAAGTAGAAGGGAAACAGAGGCCTGTCAGCTGTTAGGCATCAGGTGGCAAAGCAGAGTGGAGCGACTGGGAGTACTAGTTGCCAACATCAGTGCTCTAGCCTACCAGGCTTACCTCGACTACCTGGTGGCTGTACAGCAAGATCTCATGCTGAAGGCCTTCCTCTCTGCACTCCTCCAGGATCACTTGCAACAGAAAGTGCTAAGCATAGAAGGACTAGGCCAAATCTGGACCTCGATTCCAAATCCAGGCCTTGTTTTCAGTTCTCCCAGGTAGTTAGTTTAATAATTACTGATTCTGATTTGTCAGAGGCTTCACACCTGACTGACAGGTAAAGGAAGGTTGGAAAACCAGCAGTGCTCAGACCTTGAGGACCGTGATTTGAATAACTCTGGACTAGGCAATCCTCTGGCTGTAACCTTGTTTACTGGGAAGTTAGATTCAGCCACTAAGACTTCCAGAACACAGACACAGAGTCATGCAGCACTGATGCGCGGATGTTGTCATGTCGGCGGGTCAGTACGGTTACAGCTCCAATATGGCTCAGTTCCTGGTGGGAGTGGAAAAGCGCCACGTTGTTAACGTTTACTTGATTTAAAGGAAGAATTGCGCTCCGGTGTTGTATCTAAATAAAATTACCTCGCTTCACCCTAAAAAGAAGCCCTTTTCTCTAATTCCGTAACGCTGGATGAAACACCATTAAGGGAACGGAATTTACGATTAATATGCAGTTCATGGTTAATTTTGCCTGTGCCAACTTGATCCACTATTTTAGCGTAATCTGTTATCTGTTATTGTTCCGTAAATCTTCTAATTTAAGTGGGGGATATCCCATACCTGTCAAGTTTTGGATTTGAAAATAAGGGAAATTTTCCGGCACCCACCGCGAGCCATCCCACCCCCCGAACCGAGCTCGAGTATCCCTTACATTTTAAGACAGGTGTACAGGAAATCTAAAATAACCACTTGTCATTTACATTTTATTTTCATTACACATTTTCTTTTAATGTCTCATGATCACTCATGTGGCTCTCTGGCATTCACTAATGACTTATACAGATTTGTTGCAGACTTTGTATCCTTGTTGAAGTCGT
>JAOYFF010000063.1:30203531-30258415 GCA_025773925.1 Cryptomyrus ogoouensis | reverse complement strand
GGCGGAAGAGGTTGGGGGGAGGTAAGGGGGGCGGGAGCTGGGAAGTGATGTGGGGGGGTGGTTGGTGCGAAGATGGCAAACATGTCTAATACATATGGGGGCCTAAAAATAAAAACATTTGAATGGGGCTAAAGATCCCCTCTAAAAGACCCCTTAACAATGCCCATGTGTTTAACCCTTTCTGGAAATTGTGACTCATTTTCTGAAAGCATAAAGTAGCCAAAATAAAAGTTAAAATCTAGAGTACGAAATATTTCAAATACAATTTAGATGTAATAGGCATATGCTTACTGTAAAATAAAGAAGTGTCAGAAATTTGGTTATCTACCCATTATGTTGTCAATCTGACATTCAATCAGTCATTCTATTTCTGCAAAATGACGCAGAATCTGCCCTACAATTGTTTTTTTTTTTGCTCTGAATTATTATTTTAGCTTACTTCAACCTATGAGATATTTGCTCCTTTTATAGGATCGTAATATATATGTTATATGTTACAGTATATACAGACACACACAATAGATTTCACTGTGTGGTTTTCTGTAACTTCACAGAGACCTGCCGCCGCGATAATGCTGAGTAGACGGGGTAGATGCCCTTTTATACCGCAGCGTCAGCAAAAGCCAGGATCTATAAAACGTATCGGAGGTATCGGGGACTTACCGGGGCTGGGGCACGTGATCGGGGTGTCCTTAAGAAAAGGCACCTGGCCCCTCATGTGAGCATTAAGCCACTGCGGTAACATGCTGTGCAGCTCAGTTGAGAGTACAGCCCCCGTCTCTTATCTCCGCTTTTAATGAGGAATACGCCTTTCCTGGGTGGGGACTGCGCATCTTTCATCGCTTCGCATACAAGAACAACTCGCAGCTGAGTTGTACAGTTAATTAAATAGATTTGCGAGAACATCTAATTTTTCCACTGGACGTGTTCACAGCTAGGCAGGAGAATGCAGTGAACGGTACGGACAGCGATGTAAGTCCGCGGATATGATTCGTATAATTAAAAACAGAGAATAAGGACTTTTACTCGAAACGGATTCATAAATAGTGTAGTAAAAGCAATACAGCCAGATCACTGTACTGACCCTTCAAGTCACACCAGCTCTGCCACCGAAATTAACTTGGTAAAGTGAATGACGCTTGGGATAAGATCTCTGGAACAATTTGGTAAGTTTCACAACTATGCATGTACAATTGTTCAACTATGTAGCTATAATAAAAGTAATGATGTATATTGATAAAGCCATGAACTGTACATGGATGTTTGTTTAGCATATGAATGAATGAACTTAGGTATGTGACTTACTCAACTTAAAATATACGTTTCATTAGCCTAATTCTACTAATGCAATATTTGCATAAAATGATCTTTTTCATACAACCGTTTTTCTTTTTATGTTTTCTCAATCAGAATTTATATTTTTCTTTCATTAACGACCATGTAGTGCGTGTTAGTAGAACCTATTGCAAAATAACCATTTAGCAAGTGAAATTGCCTAAGCAGACTACCTGAAGTAATGAAGTATAATGAGATTTTGAAGTATTTCGACTAAAATGACGTACCAACCCAAAAGTCACATTCAGAACAACAGAATTACTGCCAAAACCTGATTTGGCTCTGCCTACTTAATAAAATGTAATATTTCCCATCTAATTAATATTAAATAATTTCTGTAAATTAATCTTTATTAATTTGGCAGTGAGGAGAATACATGTAACATGTATTTGTAAACATATACAGTAGGTGTAAATGTATACAATGGTGAGCATGCAACACATTCCATAAATACAATTATCAATTTCAAATAATGTAATGGACCAGATTTTTTAAATCCCCCAAAACAGCTTTACACAGATGCCTATTTGTCTCCCGCTACATGCATCTATAACTGTCACTCCAGCCTGTTTCATCCTTAATTAGAAGCCAGCAACTGCCAGCAATCTATTTGTAATATTTATTTATGTATCGCCATGATGGCGCAAAAGTAAATAGGTGTCGTTTTTGTTCCTAATTTTCTTGAAGAACCTGACAGGATCTGGAGTGCATTTCCATTCTGTTTCACCATCAGTCAGTTCACCACACGTCCTCAGACACCATGCTGCTGAAGGAGTACAGAATCTGCATGCCTCTCAGTGTGGAGGAGGTAAGACATTGTATGATGCCTCGGCCTTCTGCTCTGTTAAAATTGTTCTTGAAGATGTGTTTATGTAACAAAACAGGAATTACCATACACCCCTACAGAACAATGAGGTTTATTTTTGATAGTAGCAGTTTACGTGCACATATACCAGACTTCACCATGTGCGGAGACACCTGATGATGCTCGCTGACTGACTGAGCAGAGGCTCGACAGGCTGTTTGTATAAGGGTGTTGCAATGTGTCCATCATACTAACACTTCTCTTATTTACAGTGATTTTACCTTTTTTCCCCCCAATAATCACAGTGATAACTTCTTCTTTCGAGATCAACAGTTCAGTCTTTCCATTCCTGTCTTGAGCCTTTAGTCCCTGTGTTCCCTCAGGCACTGTGTTATTGACAGAGAGTGGGGTCTGCTTGCATTTAAGGAGTTAAATACTTAATTAGCTATGGTTGTTAATTCAGCCAATGTAAGAAACTAGTCAGTACTTGCCGTAGGTGCAGCCTTGGAGGTTAATACAGGGAGAAAGAGATAACAACGAAAAGATGAATAATTATGCTTATTAATCGGGAAAAAAATATATTACTTTGGCTTCCTAAATTTGAGAACATAATGTAAATAATGAAGACATAAATTGTTTTTCCTTTGGTTTATTAATACTCAGTAATGTAAGTATGCTATGCACTGAGTGTAATCTGCATAAAGCAGGTTAAACCTGGGATGTACGCCTTGCACTTCTCTTCTGCCAGACTGCGCTCCTTAGGATCATGGCCATACTGTATGCTTTATACATTATCAATCATCGTAGCCCCACCTTCTCCCCCCTGCCGTCTCACATCCCCAACAGCAAATCATTATCCGCCGCTGTATCGCTGCTATTTTTAGCCTGCTTTGACGTCAGTGTGACGTCAGGGGCCGGGCAGGAGACTGTGATGCAAGAAAGATCCTCGCTCCGCGTGTCCATGCACGTGTGCGTGTATGTGTGTGTTTGACTTTTTAGCATATCTCCTGCATGTGTCCTAGATATTTAGCATATCTCCTGAGAATTTTGACTGATGTTCGGTGTGGCGGTGAATCATCTTGTTTCTTCATAGCTGTATATCCATGTGTAAGACATGCTTAGCTTATATCAAGGACTTTTGAAAACAAAAGTGTGTTGCCCGTTCTTGACAGTGGGCCTACATGTATAACAGGGGTAGGCAGTCTTATCCAGACAGGCCTGTTGGGTATGTGGGTTTTTGCATGCAATCTCCTAATTAGATTACTAATTAGAGGACTGATTGGAACAGCTGACCTAAAGGTTACCCCAAAAACATGTATACGCACTGACCCTTTGCAGATAAGATTGTACAACCCTGATGTATCATATAATAATGATGGAGACCTTCAGGATCCTCTCTACTGATTGTTGTTAGCATGGTAACTTAGACCAGTGTTTCTCAACCCGGTCTTCTTTGATGACCGGGATGAGAAACACTACCTTAGACAACCTTACCGTGATCTAAGAAACTATTTGTGGTGAAGTGTATGCAGAAAACTCCTTTGAGCATGAAGCTTATGCATTCAGTAGCTCGTCAAGCCAGGCTCGCTCATTGGGGCTGGTCGGTGAATGCGTGTGCACATGCACCCTATCGTTCCACACTTAGTTTTGGTATATGTGCTGTTTATAAAGCTCACTTCATACTGTGGCTTTTCTCCTCAGTACAGGATAGGGCAGCTGTATACTATAAGCAAGCACAGTCACGAGGAGAGCCACACAGGGGAGGGAGTGGAGGTGGTGTGCAATAAACCGCACATGGACCCAGTTCATGGCGAAGGGCAGTTTACGGAGAAGAGGGTCCATCTGTCCAGGTAAGGCAGCATCACAAGGGAGTCACACTCAGCGGTGCACGTGCATTTTTAATTGGCTTCCTGTTCATCCTCAGTGCATTCCATATGCAGAATACAGCACTTTTATATATATATTCATCAGGGTCATTTGTGTCATTAATGTAATGCCTCCTGATTTCTCTAAAGGAGAAATGGTAATGCTTTACATTAACTTCACCTTCGTAATGCCTTTATAATGCATTCATAGAACCTTCATAAGCAGCATGTAAGTACACCTATTAACTAACATCATTCAATGATACAATTGTAATCTTTCTTATTATCGTTGTGCCCTGGCAGTCATTCAGTGATGAACAGTACTTCATACATTCATGCAGCAAGCGTACTTTAAAAAATTATTGGGTTATTTTAACTTCAAAGTTAGAGTTAGGTCTCATAACGATACATATTGATCTTACTTCTCATTCTCACAATTTTTTTTTCCTTAAATAATTATTGTTTCCTTATTGCACTTGCTATATCCAACTAAGTCAAAGCACTTGAAAGATGTTATAATTTTATTTCTAATCTATAATTTGGAAAAGAGGATTTTGTCCCCTTCAATTCCTCAAATTTTTTCCTAAGAATACTTTTTCAAAGTGTCCAGTATTTGATATTCTCCATCACCAAAGGATATTCTTCTGGCAAGACCATTTTCTCATTGCATTTTTGCATTCTTACTAATTTTGTTGGATGAAATGCCACATTAGTGACATCTGGAACTCCTAAGCTTTACTGTACTTTCTTTGCTGGCAAAAAATAGATTTAATTAAAGGTGGACTGTATATCATTAGCTGTTCTGTAATTTTAGATGATTGCAATTGGGCATAATATTTTCAAGCTGCTTCCTATATGGAGATATTTAAATAAGCATTTTTTTCTCTGGGTTAGTTTTGTAATTCCTTGGGTGTCTGTTTATTTTTAGCTAGCTGCTAAATTCCCCCATCTTCTGAATGGTGGAGTAGGAGACGGCCCTGTGGTGATATTTCAGGTTACAATTAACAGGGTCCATATCCTCCTAGCCACTTTGCAGTACATCCCCTTTAATGACATTATATAATGACGCGTCCCCAATTCCCTCAAGACAGACTCCTTTTTCTGTCAAAGCGATCGGTCATTCTATTTATAGCTGATCCTATTGAGCGGGGCTTTATTTTTAGCGATAGCACTGCGCAGCCTTCTCATCACGACTGAGTGATATACAGTGCTGAACAATATCACTTAATCAAGAAATACTTCATTTCTTTTTGAATTGAGAGGATGGTAATTATTGGATAATTATGGAGCACTGAGTTTCGTATCGATTTTGTATGCACCACTGTGTGATTCTGAGGTATAATTTCTTTGTCGTTCCCCAGTAAGCTTCCCAGTTGGGCCTATGCCGTAGTGCCTCGTCTTTTTTACATCACAGAAAAGGCTTGGAATTACTATCCATACACAGTTACTGGTAAGATAAACATCAATTTTAGCACACGTTTAATGCAGCCATATGAGATTTTTAAAATTTTTTTTAAAGATTTTTATACTAAAAACATTTCCCTCTTTTCATGCGTGCCTTCTGATGCCAGAGTACACAGTAAGTTTAATTTTTTGTTTGTTTATGTCACATTAAGCTTTGTAAAATGCAGTCATTGATGCACATTTATATGAAAAAAAAATTCCCGCACATTTTTTGAACATACTTACTGTAGCTCATACGGTGTATTTATAACTCACAATTGACGCACTTAGTTATCACACTTACCTCACTCTGAGATTTCTCTTAATCCTTTTGGGCTAATTAACTGCACAGCTTGAGGATATGTGATGGAGTGGTTCAATTTAGTGTGATCATTATCCCTTGTGACCAATATTATCTCAAAGATACTGCCTGAACCACACACACACAAAGATATATTTTTTTCCATGGAATCATATTTCGCTTTCTTCTGAATAATTGTGTGTGTGTGTGTGCCTCAAAGCTCATAGTTGTGCAACCCAATCTGTATCATTTTATTTGTATTTGTAGTGCTCCTTTTTGCCGAAGTTTTCGATACACATAGAAACAAAATATGAAGACAATTGCGGAACCAATGAAAATGTAAGTTAAATGGGTAACATGTCTATAAGAATCTATGAACACATTCATAACACATTAAAATGCGTTCATAAAGCATTATAAAGATGGCTATAAATATTAATAAAAATGCTTTACGTTACAGCCATGTTTATTATGCATAATGCACTACAGATAACTTCATAATGCAGTACAAGGCATCCTTAATTCTTATACTGACCATTATAATGCATTATGAAGGTGTATCTATAGTGTATTATAGATGAGAGCTTCATTGGAGCTTATGAAGTAATATAATCAACACTAGTCAATAGAAGATGCTGTAATGCTTTATTCATTCTTATACCGACTATTATAATGCATTATAGATGACGGCTTTAAGTAAAGTGTTAGCGTTAAATGATTTTGCCTGATGTTAAAAGATAGAAGACAGAAATGGGTGCTGTAGCTTTGCTGCCATAATAACATTGTTTTGTTTGTGCTTCAGATTTTTGGCTTGGAGAAAAATGCCTTTGACACAGAGGTATGCTTCTTGGACATAGCCCATGACGACATCCCAGAAAGGCATTACAGAATCTCAGAGGTACTTTGTCTTTTTCATTTGTTTTACTACTTGTATGTTTAACAAAAATAGTAGGACTTTGAAGAAGGTTATATGAAGATCAGTTTATTTTAATTCTGAACCTGTCATCCTCACAGCCTGTCATTGAAAATCGTTAAAAGGCACACATCAAATGGCTTAAAGTATATGAAGAACAATCTGGAGCTTTTTTATCTAAAAGAATAGTGACACCCAAATGACTGGAATGGTGTGGTAGCTATTGGGAGGTATTACTGCTAAGAAACGCATCAGTCAAGGTCCAGTAACTGTCAAGACTCTAAACAGAGCTATTCCTGGGAATGTGATTCAGAATATTTGACCTGGTTCAGAGTGACTTCTTCCCAACTCCAAAGATTATATTCATATAATTTTCTTAATGCTGCACTACGAAGACAGGTTAACCAATGTTAAAAACTCGCTTAGCGCATTGTGAAGATGACCTACTAAAGTATGACCTACGAAGACCACTCCATGAATGCTTTATGAAGTCATTGAAAAGGGGGATGTGTTTGACTCATTTGCAGGACCCCGGGATTTTTTCGTCGACTAAAACGGGCCGGGGCCCACTAAAGAAAGGCTGGAGGAAGAACAGCAACCCTGTGATGTGCTCTTACAAGCTCGTTGCAGTCAAATTTGAGGTTTGGGGCCTTCAGACGAGGGTTGAACAGTTTGTTCATAAGGTATGACATCAGTGTTCCTGACTTCCTTCTTCTAAACATACACATATTCTTAACATAGAGATTTATGTTATCAAATTTAGCTTCTGACATCGCTCTGCTGCCTCCAGTGTGTTTTTAGAAGTCCTGCGACAAGAAGAAGAGTAAGAACTAAAAGTGTAAAGAGTTATAGATATCCTATGCTTGGGAACGCTTTTATTTGAAAATAAAATTCAATATTACATGCCTGTTGTTTTATCCCATTAGACACAATGACAAAAAAAATGGCAATGATGTGTAGGAGAGACAATTTTGTGTACTTATTCTTCAAAGAATCTTCATCATTTAAAGCATGATGCAGGAATATCTTAAATATGTTTGAACTGCACATATAGCCAAACCACAGGCTGATAGATGTTCTTCTCTCTGTGCCGCGTCATATAACGTGGCACCGAGATCCTAGTGACAGCTGTTCACAGCTGTCACTAGGATTAGTTTTTTTATGTCTAATAAATATTAATTTTGAAGTTATACACATTCTACATTCACTGAAACCCCTTTATCGCTTATGGTGAAATTGTTTTAAAGGTCACTTTAGTAAAAATACAAAACAAGTATGAATTGTTTCTATCTGTAACACAGAATATACTGATATATTTAAATATTATAAAATTAGACATAGTATACAGTACCTGAGGATATTGCTTTGGCATGTCATCGTAAATGACTTTTGAAATAATTTCATACATCAGTACAGTACTAGTTTTGGGCAGTTAGTTCTGTTTCCTGATACCTGTAAGGCTGGGGGCTCTGTGTCCGTGTCCAGTTTGCTTGCTCTCCTGTTGTCTCACTGGTATCCTCCTGCAGTCTGAAGATGAGCAGTTAGGCTAACTGACATCTGTAAAAAAGGCCCATAGTGTGTGTGCAGTATGTGCCCTGAAATTGACTGGCATTGAGGCCAGGGTGTACCCCAATCCTTGTCCTCCCCCCCCACATACACACACCCCAGACCAGGATAAACACATAAATGGTGGATGGATTATCTGGTCTTCTGACCATACGTATCTCATTCTGTGTTGGGCTACATAAGTATATAAGCAGCTACTGTAGCAGTGCATTAGAATCTGAATGTTTAATATCTACTACTTGACATCCATTCAACTAAACCGTTCTTCTGCATGTGGAAGAGAAGGTTGAGATGCTTAAGCCAACAACACGCAAAAAGCTATGTCTTCAGCATGACTTTGATGACTGTGATGTCTCTCTTGCAGGTAATCAGGGATATTTTGCTGGTTGGACATCGCCAAGCGTTTGCATGGGTGGATGAGTGGTATGGTAAGCCATTTCCCTTGTCTTCTCACTTATAACATTAACCTTTAGAGATTTGGCTGCACAAAACCAGTTGTCCAGAAATGATCTTCTTTACACATTTTGATTTCAACACAGCAGGATATTAAAACTGAGGCTTCAGATACTGAGCGCCAAGGCATACAAAACTTTTTATTTAATTATATGTCGTATTTTAAATTCAGATCTTAAAGTGCACATGATTTTTCTGTCTTTGCTGATAATAAATGGCACTTGAAAAATAATGAATTCCATCATTTGACTATATGAAACTGCCTATTAATTTAAATGAATTAAATGTTAAAAGTTGCTAATAGGCTAATCTTTTTAGGCATCCTTGAGTGATCATTTTTTGGGGGGGACTGCACAGGCGGTCTCCGTGGCGTGGTTTTAAAGATCACGATTTTAGTAAACCAAAGCAAAGGCTACGCAGATGAATACTGAATGCATTCATGCAAGAATACAGCTTCATCTTTGCCATATTTTAAATCCATTAATCTTCCAACCCCTAATCCAGTAGCGGGTTACAGATTGTAGTGAATATCATGCCTAAGTATTACTGCCTCTGAAAGTCGCCTGTTGCTTTTCTACACCTGCGGATGTAAAGGCTTTGATGTAAGGGAAAAGACTATAGTTCTGCTAGGCATCTTCTCCCTCTGCTGCAGAGGGCTTCCATCTTTAATCCAGAAATATGCAGTTAGGTGAACCAGCATCTCCAGACTTGCCGTATGCTTCCTGGGGTAGGCTGAAGGCACTCTATGATTCTATATCAGGGGTGGCCAATCTTATCCAGAAAGGCCTGTTGGTTATGCTGGTTTTCGCTGCAATTCCCTAATTAGGTTTCAAATTTTGAGGACTGATTGGCTGAAGAGTCTCCACACCTAAAGGTTATCCCAGAAACCTGCATACACACTGGCCCTTTGCAGATAAGACCGGCCAGCCCTGCTCTAGATAAATGGTTGGATCATGGAAGATCACCAACCTTCATTATTAATTCTAGTGACCACATATCTGGCGCTTGTTCTGAGAATGAGTAAGCCAGGCTCTACACTGAACAGAACTGGGCTCCTCACAGTGTGCTCATGTAAACAGACAGACTTGGTTAATCCCTGGTTAATCCCTGGTTACTAGCTTTACTAACGAACCCGTTGGACAGTCACACATCTGGCTTTTCTGATAAACAGGTGCAGTGGGTTTTATTCCTTTTTGTTTCATTTCTTTTTTTGTTTTTTTTTTTTTGTTTTGGTACAAGCAGATGGCTGCCTTGCTCAGTCCCCTGTCTGACTGTCCCAGTCCTTCTGCTTCCATTAGAATGCTGCTCTATTTCCTTGTAGATCTATAATAGTAATAAGGTATAATAAGCTGTTTGACTCATGTCCAAACACAGGTAACAAGTGATTCCATAAATAAATGAATATGACATTCATCTATTTATTGGCGTTATATAAATGCACATTTCTGTTTTAGCCAGGATCTTTGTGGCAGTTGACACCCAAGGCAACTGGAGAATATTTTAAACATTCATTTCCTCATCTGTAATTTTGCTAATGAGAAAATCCATACATGATGACTTCAGTGAAACCTCTGCCAAATCCAAAGTGTTTTCATTTAAATGGCACTACGCATTTTACTGTTGAAGTTCAGTGCTGTCACCTAGTGTTCAGTGTTGTATACCAGCATAATAATTTTTACTTACATGTACAGGAAAATATATACATTTATAAAAGGGTTAGTACATCAAATCAGAACAAAAACCTAGAACTTTAAAACATACAGCCAGTTTATTCCATACAACTTAAAAATATATTATCAACAGGCATTCATAACAGGAGTCAAGTAAACCTGTACTGAATCAGTGTTTATCTCTGTGTTCTAAGTTTTTGTGTTTGCTTTGACAATAGTAAGTAGTAATGTACTTTAGTGCGAAATGTGGTGCACTTCTTCCAGGAAAGGAGGGTTTTTCGAGGAAAGTTAACAGAAGCATTTGCATGGGAAGGTTGAAAAATTAAGTGTGGAAGACGTGACAATCTTATCACATGACCTTTTTTTAATAAAGATATGTCCATGGAGGAGCTGCGGGAGTTTGAGCGGACAATTCAGAGAGCAACCAATGAGAAGATTGGCTTGGTGACCCCCACCATCTCCACGAAAATAGTTTCATCCACGGTAGGCATGCACTGTAGCCCCTCCAGCGCCCCCTCGACTCCAGTCAATGCAGACTCTCCGGAATTCCTAAGTTTTCCCAAAGATCGGCCACGGAAGACCTCAGCACCCAACACTCTAACTCTTCCAGAACTAAAGGAAGGCGCCAATTGACTGCTTCAGAACTATATAAGCCTGCACGTTCCACTTATTCTTTTTCAAAGGACTCATTGCCTTATCAAGCTTATGTCATTAGCAGGGGTGTTGTTAGGCCTATTTTAAGGCGGTTTTAATCCCCCTTAAATGTTTTTTAGCCCCCACCCCAAATAAATGTGTATTTATTGGCTTAAGTCGTGCCATCAGCCCTCCCTAGTAACGATTCAGCCCCCCCATCCATTCATCTCTGATTGCTCCCCTGGTCATTAATTGTCATGGATCTGATTTGCTTTAATGTTCTGAAAACCTGCAGTGCAACTTTGGGAGAAGATGACAAGGACAACGAGGAATCATTTTGTTTTTATTTTCAAGCAGCATTTTGTTTAATGCATAATGTTGGCTGTTACAAATATTTGAAGTGGACAGAATAGTATGAGGATTGGGGTCTAGGCATTCCAGAGAACCCTTGATATATTGTAACCTGAACACTAAAGATGAACACTTCATCTCATTTAATCAAGGGAAAAAGATATCTATTAAACAGGGGGATTCTTTGTTCTGAATTAAGTTAGACTGCTTTAAAAATCCTTTTTGTATATGCGATACTTATAGAATACAGAAAATAAATATTATTTTAACCTGTCTTTAGGAATTAGAAAATATTGATAATTTCTTCATAGGTAGGGCAATTTGGACACTTTGAAAATGAAAGATAAGCAAATCCCTTTGCTAATGGATTTGAATATGAATTTCCCAGATAAATGCAACATTCTGCCTTTTTTAGCTGATTCTCTTATGGTTATCTTGTCAAGATTCGTAATAGTCTAGTAAAAGTAATTATATGCAGTACTTTTTTATAGATATGGTAACATTTTTATCTATTTAACATGGTATTCATATTTATGAAATTACACTAGGATATTTAGGTTGATCACCATTAGCTCTGCTGATATTCTTTCACAAACAAACACTTAAGTAGAATTAAATGGAAATGTTGTCATTGATTATATCTTAGCTAAGAAAAAGGTTACATAGTTTTCAGAGACCATTTGACTGCCTGACATATTCTTTGGAGAAATGCAAATGTTTAGACAAAATTAAGCTAGGTGTCTAATTAGATTTTTTCCTCTTTGAAAGTTTGCTTAAAATATTTGGAAGGGTTCTTAAGCTAAGAGATTTGTATTTGGTTTATCGTATGAATGATATCTCAAATGTCTTACTTTGTGTTCTTTTAATATGTAAAAATATATTGGTATTACTGCTAACCAGTGTCCTTGGTTTTGACTTGCATTCACTCCCAAGCTGTAGCTTCTCAACCTTCTGGGTCAAAGAAAGTGGAGACGGAGGAATGGTGCTGCAGGGGGCGCCAGTCTTCAGAAATGCTCATTACTTTTTATTATTCATTTAGTTTTTTCTTCCGTTTTTACCTTGCATGTTAAGAGGGCATAAATGGTGAATTTCTTTTGGAAAACAACTAGTTTTTGTTTGCATTTTATTCAGTTTCAGATTTGCTTTTCAATGTTATGGTGAAAGCCTTGATAAAAGGTAGGTAATTTAAAAGAACAGGATACAAGAAGTTCAAAAGCACGTTGTCAGATATTAACTGCAAAACCATGCATACGAAATCTATCACAATTCCGAAACCTACTTCTATTGAAAACATATGAGAAGTACAGCAGTACTTCCTACTGTGAAATGTGCCTACGGAAACTAGTACATGAGAAACACTCAAACAGCAATCTGTAAGGATGCCTGCTCTTTGTTTTAGTTGTGAAAGGAGTTTAATACAAATGATTCCAACAACAGACCATTAGACATAGTAAAGCTACTGTTTTCCACTGAAAAACAGTTTGGTCACTTTTTTTATAATGTGTGTGTTTTTAAGTGACAGAGTAAGAGACGTACCTTCTGTACGAGGTAATCTCCTGTTTTTGTGACGGAAAGCCGGCAGCCCAGACAAGTGGTGGTCCTATTTCTCAAACCAGATCAATCTTTCTTCAATCATCTCACTCACAAATAAACCTCATTCATGAACAATTTTTTTGAACATTTTTAATTAAATGACCTTGGTTGGGCACCAGGTTGAGCTCCTAATTTCTGTAACTTGTAAATGCCAAATAAAATTTTGTTTCAATTTGGGACTAAATTGAAAGATAATAACTAGGACTAAATGGAAAGATAAGAGAACACAGAGCCATCTAACTAACTATGAACTGGTGTACACAGCGAGAGGCATAAACAAGCAGAAACTATCCAGTACATACAATGACTGACAGAGGAACAGGGGAAGGGCAGGCATGTCCATCCATCCATCCATCCATCCATCCATCCATCCATTAACTTCCGCTTATCCGAGGTCGGGTTGCGGGGGCAGCACTCTCAGCAGGGAAACCCAGACTTCCCTCTCCCCGGCCACTTCCTCCAGCTCCTCCGGGGGAATCCCAAGGCGTTCCCAGGCCAGCCGAGAGACATAGTCCCTCCAGCGTGTCCTGGGTCTTCCCCGGGGCCTCCTCCCAGTGGGACATGCCTGGAACACCTCACCAGGGAGGCGTCCAGGAGGCATCCTGACCAAATGCTCCTCTCAATGCGGAGGAGCAGCAGCTCTACTCTGAGTCCCTCCCGAATGACTGAGCTCCTCACCCTATCTCTAAGGGAGAGCCCAGCCACCCTGCGGAGGAAACTCATTCATGATCTCGTTCTTTCGGTCACTACCCACAGCTCGTGACCATAGATGAAGGTAGGAACGTAAATCGAAAGCTTTGCCTTTTGGCTCAGCTCCTTCTTCACCATGACAGACCGATGCAGCGCCCGTATCACTGCGGACGCTGCACCGTTCCTCCTGTCGATCTCCCGCTCCATCCTTCCCTCACTCGTGAACAAGACCCCAAGATACTTTAATACATTAACACAAGAAACAAAATTAACATGGGATATAAAAAAGCTCAAAAATCTTCCAAGAACTCACATATCGGATGCATGGTTAGCGGGCCATTCTGTCATGTGTCAGCCCAGGGAATGAGAGAAAACAATAGGGACAGAGAAAGGTGGTACACCTAGGAAACACTGAGGAAAGAAAGGGATGGCCAGTGACACCTGCTGGCCAAATTGGGAAACAACAGACAGAACAGGACTAGGCAGGGACCAATCCTGACAGTAGGTGTAGGAGCAACAGTAAAAATTTTGTAATTAGTTTGTGACAGAAGCCCGATTATTGTACTTTTCTCAATAATACCTATAACAGAAGAAAAATGGAAAATATTGTTGTCGTCAGAAGGAGAAGTGACATCTTCTTCCTATTGCCGCTTCCTCCTGAATGAAAAAAAAAAACATCAGTATTTAAAAACTGAATAATTTCTTTTGGCATCGACATTCTCCATCAATATAATGCTACTATTCCCATTACAATGTGGACTGCTAAAAAGTACCTTGATATATTTTTACATTAATTTTTTGTATTTTGTGCCATGGTATTTTCAAATGAAGATATAATTTGATGTATGCTGTTTGAAAATATTCACCATTCTGGTGAAAAGTGTGAAAGGTTTTTGTTCCACAGCAAGATGTCTGTGATTATGCTAAAAGTGGCAATGTTGCATTCACATGCCGTGTGATTTGATCAGTCAAACCTGGTGTTTCATCCAATAGCATTCCCTCTGTAAAGGTTAGAGAGCCATTGTTGGGGGCAGGTGTGACACCCAGGAGTTTGCACATCAGTGGGTAGATGTTGACGCTGTCAAAGGGCTCAGCCAAGTAATTCTTTTTGAAATCAGGACCAAAAGCACGGAAGATGGTCTTCATGTCCATCTCCCCATTGTGAAATCCATGGTCTCCTTTATTAACATAGAAGATGACTCTCTGCACACAGTAAAACACAATATATTGTTTATGAAAGTTTTATCTAACAAATACTAGACTTGCAATATAATAATATAAAAATAAATAAATATAAAAACTATTAAACTAGTGTACATTAGTTGTATATGGTAAAGAGGGTGAAAATAAACCTACTGAATTCAGGTTGAATCCTAAATCCCCAACAACAACAATGGGCTGGATTCTGCTGTTTTTGGCCAGATGAAAGTCCTCAGGAAGATTTTCTTTTTGGTACACTGTTAAGTTGGGATGGACGTTTACCAGTGCATTGTAAATCTCCTGCTCTTTCCCCTCTTTGGGTGTGATCATTCCAAAGCCACCGTAGTCAAGCAGGTCAAAATGGACATCTTTCCAGAACTTAAGATATTTTGAAAGCAGTATCTCTTCTACTTTAGGTTTCTTCTTGATTGTGGTCATTCCATGGTCAGAAGTGATTATAACATTAAGGCGATGGGTCAACTGATGTTGCTGTATGGACTTCATAAGGTATCCGATGGTACGATCAATCTGCTTAATCATGTCTCTTCTCTCTTTAGTCTCTGGTCCTTTGGAATGCCCTACACTGTCTGGTTCCCCATAGTACAGTGTTACAAAGTCAAAGTCTTCCTGGTTAAACCAGCCCATTACAATGTCAATGTTTTCATGCCACTCTGTTTCATTGCTATCCGGGTGAGCATAGGACTCAACCAAAGCCCGATTCACCACCTGTCCACTATAATTTGCTCCCCCTCCTGGATAGTGGAATGAAGCCGTTTTTAGGCCCTGGAGAAATAAAGGCATTTACCTTTAACTTCTTGCATATTGGCCAGCCTTTTGTTCCCTTGTATATAACGGCCAGAAATTGAGATGACATTATTAAATATATTATTTTGATTGACTGCCTCGTGATGGTTATTCACAGAATAAATATTATCAAATTCATGCCAAGTTACCTTTGATAATAAATATGCTATGTGACTAAGTTCTGAGGATAATTATACTTAAAGATTCTCACCTGATTCTGAGCTGTGATCCAAAGAGGTTCGACCCCGTTGTCCCACCAATCAGACTGGTTTTGAGTCGCCTTGTGGGTTAATTTGAGATATGACGTGGCGTTAAACTTCATATTGTGGACCACACCATGGTCTTCAATCCATCTGCCTATATAACCAAAACAGAAAATCATCACACGTACAGTGTTCAGTTTGTGTCTTTTTCCTGAATGATAGTGCATCTGCATGTATTGCACATATACTGCAGCAGAAATTAGTAATTGAAGTTCATCTTGGTTCCTCAAGGTGTCAGGATATTACCAAACACTGTTAAATTTCTACATCATTAGATGAAGGGCTTGAGCATAAGAAGAGTAATACTCGCTTTTTTAGTTCGTTTTTGACATTTTTGATTTTTTGTCCTATGAAAAAACATCACCTGTTCCTACTATTTTGTCGTGGCCAAATAAACTAAAAGTATAAAAATTAAAGTGAATATAGTAGTTAAATAGTTCACTATGTTAGAAACAGATTTAATTCCAAAAAGTTTGTTTTTTAAAAAAAAAAGAAAATGAGCACAGCAGGCAGATTCCCATGTATCTAATAAACATAGGAACCTCTAATAAAACAAATTATATCCACAACAAGCAAGGGTTCAATTTATTGCTTAGTCTTCCTGTTAAGAGTTTGATAATCCACTTTATATATCATTACATACCATCATATTTTCATTTAAATATGCATCCAGAATTTAATTAGTTGAACTTATTATTTTCTTCCAGTGTAATTTACTTTGTTTTACTGTTATGTCTCATGCCTCTCTAAATGTGTAAGTGAAATAAACATACACGTTATTTATTTATTTTTTACGAACCCATTTACAAACAGTTTGCAATAAGATTTTCAACAGCACTCGTTTCACAAATCCATTCCAAATATGTTAAAGCTTTACATATAAAGGCTCAGTTAGCAAATTTTCATATCTACTAAATTTGTTTTGACTAAAATTTGACTATCATGTGCTAAGCTGAGGCTAGAGAGCAGCAGAGTATAATATACAGTCAAACGAACACTGACTTAGAGAATTTGACATGTTCTTTATGCATTTCAGTCTATTTCCCCATAAACCAACATAATGTATGTAAAATGTGTGTGTCCTCTCAAACCAACATAATGTGTGTGATATGTGTGTTTCCTCTCAAACCAACATAATGTGTGTAATGTGTGTGTTTCCTCTCAAACCAACATAATGTGTGTGATATGTGTGTTTCCTCTCAAACCAACATAATGTGTGTAATGTGTGTGTCCTCTCAAACCAACATAACGTGTGTGATATGTGTGTGTCCTCTCAAACCAACATAACGTGTGTGATATGTGTGTGTCCTCTCAAACCAACATAATGTGTGTAATATGTGTGTGTCCTCTCAAACCAACATAACCTGTGTAGTATGTGTGTGTCCTCTCAAACCAACATAATGTGTGTGATATGTGTGTGTCCTCTCAAACCAACATAACCTGTATAGTATGTGTGTGTCCTCTCAAACCAACATAATGTGTGTAATATGTGTGTGTCCTCTCAAACCAACATAACGTGTGTAGTATGTGTGTGTCCTCTGCACCCTGGGTTATCTTAATCTGATTTTCAAAAATCATATATACATTAGAATCTGCCTGGAGCTGTGCAATTGTACAATTTGCTTTCCTGAAATACTATATATTCAGTGTATATTTTTAAGTAATTTACTGTGTAATATGCTTCCATATTGTGCTCATCATTAAAGAGTGCAACTCCCACATTTTGTAATAACCGTCACGATATGTAGCAATTTATTACAAAATGCAGGAAAATATAATACAGATTGTGTGCAAGCTGTCTATTACAAAATGCGGCAGATTATTACATGATACATTGTAACACACCCCTACATCCAGCCATTTCCAGTCTGGTCACACTACTACTAGCACACTGATGACTCATGAACTTATTTAACTGGCTCTGTATTTCTGGACCTTGTCTGTGGCCTCTTTGTGAGGTACGGAGTGTTGACTTTTTTTTGTTGATGTTGCACATATTGGCCTACTGACATTTCAGACTATGGTTGGATTGTGGCTTTTGGAATATAATTTATCTTTGGTTTTCTTCATCTGCTATTATCGGCTCTTCGATCTACCACCCATGCTTTGAATTACAATTTTTGGATTGTGATTTTGAAATAAACCTGGTGCCTCTGCATTTCAATCTCATCTAATCATTACAGTTTCTAATAGTGTAATATTTCAGTTACATCCACAGGACATTATTGCTCTTTTGTATTATGTATATTTTTTAGAACATACTCCTTTCTACAATATCAATTTATTTCTGGAAAGCTGCTGATTGCTGAGGCAAACAAGATTCTGGTAATTCTTATCACTCTTTACCCGTTACATGCTGAGCTGAGTTATCATGTGATCAAGGGCCTATATACCGCTCTAATATTTCATAGGCCGTCAGTGGCCATTTTTACTAAGACCCTATAGAGATTGGACAAAGAATGTTTCTCAGGTGTGTTCAAGAGGTCAGTTTCTCTTTCCCTACATCAATTCCATAGTAGATCAAATACACAAAATTCCTTCAATAAATTCCAAAACTTGTTAAATGGCTTCTGTTTCTGTGTGGTAGTAGTGGATCATGGGATTGTAGAATAAAAAAAATGTCTCTCTAAGGTATCTTTGAAAGCTTTGAAGGGAAAGAGCATGTTAAGGAACAAATCAATGAATGAACTAAACATTTAACGGAGGGTTTAAATTAAGAATGTACTGAATATCCATTTGAACTTAAGTAACCCATTAATTGTGTGTTGTGCCAGCTGATAGCAAGAGTAAGCAATCCCTCCCAACTTCCTAAGTAGTGAAGAAAGAAATTAGGCAAAGAAGGCTTAGGTAGATGGATACACCCCATGCCGGCTTTCCCCCTAAAGAACTAGCCAATAGGACAATACTGCCAGCTAGTTACTGAACAATTGGTGTCCATTCATATTATCACAGAATTAATGCACGTTTAGAGTCACCCAAAACATATGAAAACTATATAACTACAAAGACGGCATTGTTGGAAGATTCAATGGACTGCACCCTTACCAGTGATTGTCGTGAAATGAGATGGGGAAGTCATGGTTATCATGGGTGGAGTGATGTATTTGGCTTTCACTCCCTCCATTACAAGCTTATCCATGTTTGGGGTTTCCACATCTTGGTCATAATCCCATCTGAAGCCATCAAAGGAGATGACCAGGAGCTTGTTGAAGGTCTTTCTCCCTGGACGCGGTTTACATTCTGTAGTCTGTGCCAGAAGAAGGAAAAATACCTGAATTAGTATTAACTTCATCTTGCAGGCTTTCTGTGTGCAAGGGCCCAATGGCACTGTGAGTCCTTTTTATAGATATTACTGTAGGGATGGGCAACTTCTGTGTTCAGTCAGGCCATAAAATTTATTAACAGCTATGATGAGGTCTGTCACTTTTGTCTGGTGGAGGGGGGGGGGTGTTGGCTGTTCCAGCTATATATCCCAATTAAACACTCTGGCACTGCCCCAGCACATGCAAACAATATAAAATTGTATTGCAACAACTAACTCTTAATTGCATTATCTTGTAATATAATATAATATCTTTATAACTCAGCTGTCTATTAGGCTGTGGAACATCATACGTACATTATCATAAAATAACACAAATATATAGGCATACATGTGCCCATATGTTAACAGATCAACATATTGTTCGAAAATACTCTCAAAATACTGTATACTGCGGCATAACGTCTGGCCAATAAGATTGCATTTAAAATTAGTTAGCAAAAGTATATGTGATTAAAAACCTGGAAAACTTTTTAAATGCACACACACAAGAAACAGCAGACTCAACATAAATTACCCAAAGTAAACAAGCCATATAAAGCTTGGGTGGAATTAAATTTTGCTGTGGTATACCCAAAATACAATGGTGTCCTGTAATACTGCTAAAACCTACGGAAGTCCAGAGAGGACACTCTTCAATATTTTTTCCTTCCTGTCATCTCGAGATCACGACTTATTTTGAGATCATGAGAAAACCAATACGTGATCTTGACAAAAACTGATATCTTTTATTTTTGTTTTACTGATGTGGTGACATAGATGCTTGCTGCTCACTGTGCACGACACAGCGTCAGCATACAGTACAATGCTGTCAAACTTCCTATTTCACCTCTGTCAATGGTGTAGGAGAGAGTTGGCGAGGGGGAGGGTTTACTTTAAATTTAAAGTAAACTGAAATACGAAGGTCTGTGTTTTGAGGAGATGAATAAAGTCAAATGAAATATTAGGGGCTTGGGGGAGGGGAGGGGGTCGTTCTGATGCTCCTGAACCCTATAATGAAGGTTAATAATAAATCTTACGCAAAAGGCCTATTGTTTCTGTCTTGCCTACTAAGCTCCTAAACCTATCATGAGATTGTGGGCGAAAATAAACTGCAATCTTGAGATAATGGAAGGAAAAAAAATAATGATGATGCGTGTTCTCTCTGGACTTCCGTACAAAGCTACCAAGATATTTTAAAATGTATACAATTAAACGCACTACGGAACATACAAAGAAGGGCTGAAGACATCGACATTCGTCACAAATGATAAGATGGCAGTTGGCTTCAGAAAGAACACATTATTCATACAGGATACTCGTTTCAAGCAAACACCCCTTAGTGCTATATGTTTCTCCAGATGACTGTGTCCAGCTCCTCCTAGCAGCAGGCAGCATGATGTGCTAGCTTCATTTCAAAGTGTTTTCATTCGTTTTTGAAACATGCTTTTAATATTTGTGCACAGCGAGTGGGCCAGAAAAAGGAGTAAAGGGGCTGCTAGTTGCCTATCCCTGCATTACTGGTTTGGCGATAAGATTATTTATATACTTGAAAGGTAGATTCATGCAGTGTGTAATAACCTTTTATGGAGTCATTGAGCAGCATTTTGCTGACAGTTTAAATTTGTACCAAGTATAGTCTGACTCAGAAAGCTCATGCAGTTCCCATTCATCTCACCCACTTGGACGATAGAAAGGGGAACTATGCGAGGTATTTGTTCGTCGATTATAGTTCTGTGTTTTGCTCAATCATCCCAGTCAAAGTTGTAAGAAAGCTCAAGGACTTGAAGCTGAAGGTCACCCAGTGCTAAAAAGGTTGTGAATTTTTTTCTTCAGTTTCTGCATAAATAAATCATGATCAGATTTTCTTTAATGTTATAAACTAGATCAAGAGAACCCAATTACACAAATGACAAAAAAATATATACTTGATCCTTGATCCAATGTTACACAGAGTGCTCACAGAAAGTCTTTGGACACTTGTTTAATTCTATGAAAATGTTGCAGATTTATTGGTTTCAGACCAAAAGTCCATTGATAAGCAATGTTTGACATATCTACATATTTCTTCCACGCAGGCATTTTTGTCATAACTTGACTGACTCGTTTGGTTCTGTTCCTGCTATTTTCCTATTAATTGCTATTGTGTCCCCTGCAAGGTAAAAAGTTGCAGGTTTTTAAAGGAAGGACGCTGGGTTCCCATATTGTAATAATTACAAAACCACACAAACACACACATTACCACAGTTCAAGTATCTTCCATGTAATCAAATTCAAAGTTGTTTTAATTTGCATGTACTGATTTTATTATTTTTGCTTGAAGAGAGTGCTTGCATTGTGCAGAACAGGATTACTCCATGTAAACAGGCAACTAATCCTATAGCCTAGACCATTATCAACATATGCCTGTAATAATGCTGCATGGCCTTTATGTTCTACCAGATAAGTCCTCAGTCTCAGGTGTATGTTACTCATTTCATGGTCTCCCTATTTACTGCCTCCTGATTACCTGTAAAGTTCAAGGCCTTGGTTCTGACCTCAGAAGGACCAAAAACGTGTGTCTGATCTGTTCTGTGTTGTAAACAGCACAGCTCAGGAGTCCAGCAGACACCAGATTAGCTTTTGCTTACTGGCTTCCTTATCGCTCTTTGCTTAACTCTTATTTTTTGTCACGCATAAGTCAAAGGTGATGATGTAATTATGATAATTTCCTTGGATAAAACTTTTATGATGATGAATATGCAAAAATTATGCAAAAAAATATGGCTTTAAAATCATTTTACATATTTTATGCATACATTTCCAATTCAAAAAATATTTTTGAAGCTAAACATGTGCATGAATACTTTACTATATGTATTTGTATGTATATATTTCTTTATAAATTTACATTTATTTATCAGATACTTTTGCACAATACAGAAAAAGCTACCTGTGTGTAATGACAGCCATGTAGTGTCTGCCAGTAACCTTGAATGCTCTATGACCTAGAGGTCTACATCCCTATGGGGCTCCCATGGGAGCCAAAGCATTAGAGTGTGGTGCTGGACATATTTTCATTTTTGAATGCAGGAGCAAGCAGGAAGTGACTGATATGTCTGCGGGAGTCGGAGAATAGAAATGACTCACAGGATCACACAAAAAGAATGAAAATAAGTATTGCTTAAATGTTTATTGTGCTTAAATGCTATTCATGTCCGTCAGTGAACAGAATTTCACAGAATCAAAGATAAATAAGCTACTATGCCTAATTTGTTTTTTTTGTGGTACCTTTCACAAGGACACTAGCATTTTGTCCCTTGGTACTCTTGTGTGTGCCCAGATAATGATGGCAGCATTATGGACAGGCATGCTGAAAGAAGAGATGATCCACACTGATCTCCAACAAACAAGGGGTTTTATTTTTACTCAAGAAACTAGGAACAAAAGGAATCACAAGGGGTCAAAAACAAAGCAGGTAAATGACAAAACAACACTTGCAAGGGCTGGGAACAAGAAGACATAGGTGAGGGTCATAATCACGAAGGACTCAAACATTAGAAAGGGGTGACCAGCGACACCTGCTGGCCAGGCAGGGACTGTTCCTGACAGGCAGAACCAGCACGAAAATATTGTAGTGACTGTGGGGGGCGGGGCTGCCTCCTCATTGGCTACTTCCACGCTGGCCGCACGGAGCATTATGGGAGTTCATGGTTTGGGAGCGGGTTAGCGCTATATTGTTCCGGTATCGTGCTATGTTGTGCTGGGGAAGGGCATGGGTTCATTGTGTGTTATGGTAATGGGTGCTGGCGCCTTTGAGGCTGCCTGCCGGGGAAGCCGCGCCCCACCGTCCTCGCGAAGCGGAGCCTGGTTAATGACACTGGGCGCGGCTCGCTCAGCAAGGGGAAGGAAAAGGCAGACTTATGAGGTGAATCAGTGCAGTGCAACCTCCGAACGCAAGAGGGCACACAGGTTCCTGTAGCCTTGTTCAAGGCTGGTAAATAAAGGGTTGGATGTGTTCCAAATTGCACTTGAACTCCTTGTGTTGAGCCTTCCTTTCTGTAGTGAACTTGGTCTCCCTCAAAGTTCATTACAATATTATTCAGGTGTGAACTTTTTTGTAAACAAAAAGCCACTTATTCATTAGTGTTACAAGTCCATCTCCATAATTAAGTAGAAGTGGTGCTATTTTCACCACACTGGATATGTTCAGATTGTCCTGACTACTAAAGTGAAGTTGTTACTTCCAAGTGCTGTGAACCAACTTGTTGCTATAATGGGTGCCATAGGCATACTGTTTTGTGAGACAGGGATCGTGTTAATGGACATTTCAGAAACAGAATTGGAAATAACTGTTAAAATGAGACTAGCAAATGATGGACTGAGTTGTACAAATTCTATGTTTTGTTTTTTTTTTTTTTTAAATCTGATTTCCAGGTACACCCTTGATAACAGCATCCTGACACCTGGGCAAAGGATTTTCTATGAGGAAAATGGCTTTTTGCTTATTAAGAACCTTGTGTCTGCAGAGGACATTGAAAAATTCAGGCAAGCCTGTGAACAGCCATAACTGACAAAATCTAATTTGTTCCAGCAGTACAAAACTTGTTTGCAGTGATTTATGACAACTTTATTTTTTGTCTCTGCACATCATAGCATGGACCGTAGTGGAAAACACATGTCCACCCTTATCTCTCAGTGTATGTAGGCTGGCAGTTTAACTAGAATATAAAACAAAGTTTCATATTAACATAATATAATAGCTAGAACCACACACATTAGTTAATAGCTAGTTTAATCCACTGTCAATACAGGCTACTTTTTGAAAATCGAATGCATGTCTTTTCACATTTTCCATGTGACAGACACATAACTTTGCTTTGTTACGGAACTTATGTCAGAAAATGTACATTGTAGGATTTGAGAAAATGAATTACATTTTATTTGTGGTGATGATGATGATGATGATGATTAATAATGATAAATCCAACCAGTGCAGGATTATGGTAAGCCAATTCTAGGAAGCATACAATTTTATGATGATGATAATAATAATAATTGTTATTGTTATTTTGCCGCTTCTCCAACATGTGACAATTTTACAGCTTTTTGCAGAAATAATTCACTCATTTAAGGTGCAGTAGTAGTGATGTTCCTTGGACTGCTGACCTTCAAGTCAGTGCCTTTAACCACCAAGCTATCTACTGGCTCCAAAATGTAGCATGCAACTGAAGGGTTTCTCTGCCATAAAGCAGATGATCCACAGCATTTTTGATGACAGCGTGAATGATGCCTGGTCAACTGGTCAAAGGGCAGCTTTTGACCCGTTTAGCTAACCTGTCAGACAAGATTATCTCTGCAGTAAATAGCTGCATCAATCTCCTTTCGTTTTACAGTAATATTGAATGGCAGCTGTTTCAGGCAGGTGCCATCTGCAGGCAGACGTGTCTTGGCACCTCTGAATCCTGAAGGTGCTCTTGTTCAGAGGCATTCAGGTAGCTTGGTTTGGCTGAGGCCTGTGTGATACTGGACCACACTAGGAAGTCGTCTCAGATGTGCTATGCATAGATGTCTGTCTGTCCTCTCAGGATGGAGTTCGAACGCATCTGTAGGAGAGAAGTTCACATCCCAGGTCTGATCATTATGCGGGATGTGGCCATCGCCAAGTCGGAGTTTGTCCCTGACCAGAAGGCGGTGTCCAAGCTGCAGGACTTCCAGGAGGACCCAGAGCTGTTCTGCTATTGCTCCCTGCCTCAGGTCTGAAAACAGGCAACAGACCTTCCCCCCCACTGACACCCTCAAGTCCCCCCCCAAGGCCAGTCCCTGCAAGTAGTCTCATTATGGCCTAATTTCTGCTATGTCGACCGCCTTGCTTTGTTTACCTGTGCACCCCTTGTGTGTCAGATCCTGAAGTACGTGGAGTGCTTCACCGGGCCGAACATCATGGCCATGCACACCATGCTCATCAACAAGCCGCCAGATGCAGGTGAGCTTTCAAAGTTCTGGCCGCCTTCCTATCAGCACATGGCAAGGCTGTGATGAAGCTGGCACAACATTTAAAAACAGCTAGAAGATGAAAGAAAAATGTCACATCACATTTATATATTTACTTTTATATTGTTAAAAAGGCAGTTTTTATGATTATGCTTTTTATTAGTTTTCAATTGAGCATGCACCTAAAATAAGACAGAAAACAAAAAGTAGTAATAATAATAAACAATGGGCAGATCTGGGAATGAATACAAATTTTGGCAAGGACATCACAATGACAAAAACACAAACATCAACAGCACAGAATGCTTGTAATAGATAAGCAAAGTCCCTTCTGTGCAAGAACAGTGGATTAACTAGCTCTATTCAATCTGGCGGTAGTCTCTTCCAGTGGAGTGATCATTAAGCAAGGATGTAATTCAGAAACATTTCAAATTTGTCTGTCTTGAACCACAGCTGTTTGTTTTTTTTTTTGTTTTGTTTTTTTCTTAGTGGCAGTAAAGCCTGTGAACACCAGATGCTTTTCACAGTAGAGAAAGTTCAAGTGAAGAGATTTAAGTCATTTAATAAGCAAAGACTAGGGTCGAGCATGAGATCAGTGCAAAAAGACTTGGACAACATTTAAATGACACACTTCCAGAATTAAGCTAGAGTGGGGCAATCCCAAAACACATGAAGGAAAGTGACTGGAATTATGGCATAGTGTGTAATATGGGCTCTGGGAAATATTCATTTTGAAGCCTCTGTTGGTGTTATTTAAGGTCGATGAATATTCTTGTAATGGATTAATTGATGTGCTAAATACTTTGCAAAAACGTATGGTCCAATTTATACCTGACATCAGTCAGTCTGGACACCCATAAATCCCTGTTCTGCTTTCCATACTGAAACAGTATGCAGTGCTTTTATAGAGCTTATTATGAATGGACAGTCAAAACCCAGTTATAAGAATTTTTCTTGTCAGGATGGAGAGCAAGAACCAACAGCACACAACTCTTAATAGGTTTTATCATTAACTAGGGATTACGAGTTAAACTTCACTCTGCACTTTTACTCCCTTCCCCCACTACACCTATGTAGTAGGTGTCAGCCAAGCCGCGGCAGGCTATGGCTATTTGGAAAATGGCAGTGTGTTCACTTCAAACAGTTTACCACAATAAATGCAACTTGCAAATGTGCATATGTGAGTCCTTGACTGTCAGAATCGGGAGTAGAGGTGTCACAATTATTCAGTTAAACTTGATTCCTCAGTTTTGTTTGTTTTTTGAAGTGTCAGTTAAAATTCTCAATTACTCGGCAATATAGTTTTGCTGGTTGCAATCTGCCTGATATCCAACAAATCAACACAAGTAGATGCCTCAAGAACGTCAGGTCCATCCTTTAGGATCCTAGCCATCCCAACTACACATCAAGGAAACCGTATCAGAGCATCAGATTACAGGCAAATAGACACTGCAGCACCTTCTACCTTCAGGCAGTAACACAATCAATAGCTGATCAGGCTATTAGTAGGGACAGTTTGCACATTTCCATTTTATTTTCTTTTATGATTATATTTTCTTCACATATTTCTATTACTATAGGAAGCTCTCAGGGAAACTCTTTTAATTGCCTGCTTCTACCACTGGTTGCGGTACTGTAATGCATTTGATAAATAAACTTGATAAATCTGATACATTTTGATTTGATATGGAGGAAGGAACATGGAGCATAGTGGATGTAGGTCCAAATATAAAGAGTGAAAGCCTCAGTTGTGTGGGATCATTTCACATTGAAAGTGAATGAAAATGCTGTCATTACAGAACTTAAATATCCACAACAGTGTGACTGCAATGCAACCGCATCTTAAAAAGACATTCACGGACTCAGGTTAGCCATAAATAACCTTAATTAATAACTATAAGCTATGTCTCCTTTAGCCTCTTGGAGTACCCTAGTCTGTCTTTTTCATCACTTTCATTTAAATTATTATGCTGAATTTGCTATATACAATTTCTATAACCGCTAAAACGAAGACTAGCCCCATTACTTAGCTGCATCATCTTACATAGTATGGTAGGCTATATAACAACCATATAATTTGGTTATATATAATATTAATTAATAACATTTATAAAACAAAAAAAGAGTTGCTCATTTACCCAAAATATACTATAGCCAAACAGAACTTATCTACCAAGAGTCTGTCAAATAAGTTGGTGTTGTTTCTGCAAGCTGTGCCAATAGACACAAAGCAGTGTTGCCAAATCACTTGCTTTTGCTCAATATTGTCTCTATGGAATCCAAAATATCTCCATACAGTGGAAGACAAATGTCTTTTGGTGACCAGTCCAACAGCATGGACGAAAATGATTACAATTGGCTCCGAGAGCGCATGCAGGACTCATGCAAAAGCAGTGGCAGTAAACTTTATACTGATACTAGATAATCTTGAGAAGGAACCATCATTAAAATTGGAGCCCATGCAAAGTTTTGTTTCCTCTGACAATATTGAAATGTTTTAGCGTTACTTACTGGCTTAACTCAGTTGACTATCTCAGTTCTTCCTATGTGATAGTTGCATTTACAAAATACAGTCATTATAGAAATACAAGTAAAAATAATGGAGGGACTTAAAATATGAGTAGGCTACACAACTGTTACTGTTTTGCTCTACATTACATGTATAACACAAATGCACCAACAAAAGCCAGAACATCATCGCTGAATCCCTATAGTTTCTTTTGTTATCAGATTTTTCACTCTCATCGTCGGTACATTACTTGATTATTAATCGCGATAGCCCTAGTTGGGAGCTGAGCAGCGTGAACCTAGACCTCTGGCTCGGTTCCCTGACAGGGAAGAAGACGTCCCGTCACCCCATGCACCAGGACCTGCACTACTTCCCTTTCCGGCCTGCCGACCGCATTGTCTGCGCCTGGACCGCCATGGAGCACATTCACCAACGTAACGGCTGCCTGGTGGTGCTGCCTGGGACCCACCGTGGCACCCTGAAGGAGCATGACTACCCCGAGTGGGAGGTCTGTGTGCCTACAGGAGGGAGGTGCTAACGGGGGGTGGGGGGTGGGATATGGAGCTAGATGTCCCCAACAGAGCTGGGTACAGACCCAAAAGCTGAGGATGGTGCCGTGAATTTAAAATGGTGTTGGTCCTTGTACAGTTCTTGCCTATTAATCTACTCTCTGCCCATCCTTTGAAGTTTTCTTAACTTTATTTTAGCCGCAAGTTAAGGTCTTTCACCTAGCGGGGAAACTACAGCTTCTTTTCATCTCCTTTTGCTTTCTACTGGCATCCAGGGTGGGGTGAATAAGATGTACCATGGTGTTCGGGACTACAACCCAGACCTGCCCAGGGTTCACCTGGAGATGGAGAAAGGAGACACGGTGTTCTTCCACCCTCTGCTGATCCATGGATCGGGAATGAACCAGACTCAGGGCTTTCGGAAGGTAACTTATACAGAACCCAGTGTAGATCTCAGGCTCTGCATCAATGGATCCTTGGGTTCTAGAGCAGGATGCTTCATGCTAGTCTTTGAGGGTGGGGATCCAATAGGTTTTAGAGATTAAATTTTAATTAACATTTGGCAAAACATCTGGTAAAATAAAATGTTTATTTTTGCCAATTATGTACATAGTCAATTCAGGATTTTCCATATGTTCCAGTATTGGGAACCAAAACTCAGTAAGTCCTCTGAAATTTTCCCAAAAATGTATCCTGTAGAGTGAGTGAGTTTTGGAATTTGCCCTTCAGTTATTTTGTTGTTGTGTCATTGTTAAAGCTGTTTTATGTGCGCATACCTTCTGCGGACCAATAAGGTATGCTTTCATAGTTACTATGATGGCAGGTACTTAAACACTGAGTTTGTGCATTGTGAGGTCTGAGGCTGGGGATCCTGCTTTGTAAACACATCAGCAACTATAAGATGGAAACTTCTGGAAAATATGACACTCACATTCCACCCCACCTCTGCAAATGTAGATGGCATTTCGGTGTTTGTTCTTGCATCCCAGAAACGTAGCTGAAATCCACGTGGCTCTCCCTCCCCAGGCCATTTCCTGTCACTATGCCAGTGCAGACTGCTACTACATCGACGTGAAAGGGACGACACAGGAGAAAATTGAGAACGAGGTGCAGGAGATTGCAGCCCGGAAGTATTCCCTGGACAACATAAAGTTTCAGGTGGGAACTAAAGTGCATGGAGCGTTAAGTGTTAACATTCCAGATTACCAGCTTGACATTCCAGATTCAGCAGATCGCTATTGTCAGCCCATCGATATACATGTTTGCGTCTAGGATGAAATATAGTCTCCCTGAGCCTCATGGTGCTCTATTTGCACATTATACTACAGTATACTACGACATACTAATATTTACTACACAATATACTTTACATGCTACATTTACACAGTGACAAGATGATACGCTATGTATTATACAATCCATTCATTCATTCATCACTATAACATCATGTTCAGTAAAGTATTTATTAGTAAACACTGAATTTGGATTTAGTGTTCAGATTAGAAGTTTTCAGTCAGTGCCGGTGGTCTGGCATCCCCCACAAGGACTCGGGGTGCTGCACCACCCAGGTAAGCGACACCTGCCTGTATCCTAATTAAGATTGCCTGTTTAAGAACATAAATGTTCAAAAGAATGAAGTGGGAACTGAAAGTAAAGCAAAAACTAGCAAAACAATTTTTTCATACGAGTTCACTTCTCTTCAGTTAGCCTTGGTGTGGAAGGACCGCCATTCATTCTGAGTGACCTAGGAAGGCAGTTAGTGCCCCGGACAGGAAACACATTCTTCTGAGGGCATGCAGTGGTGATCGATTCCGCCCGACATCTTATTTGTGTAATGGAGCGCCGTAGCTGAGCAGGAAGTAGCCTCGCAAGCGAACATTTCACAGGATGAGACAACTGTGTTAAGACCTTCGTAAACACCAGCATTCTACATGGTAAAGATAAATAACTCTTTGTGAAGTAGCATATTTGTGTTTTTGCTGTAAATCAATAGCTGCTTGAAGACTGCAGACACAGCTGCCTTCAGATAAAAAGGGTTCCCACCCTCGTGTTACATTCTTTTTTATTTTTAGTGAACAGCTGTGCCTCTGCTCTGTGGACATCGCTTCCTGGGTACTCTGGCTTCTTCCTGTAGTCCAAAGATACCAATTAGCCGAAATGCATATCTCTAAATTAGCCACAGTCTCTAAGTGTGTGTGTGCATGTCTGTGCCCTGTGGCGGACTGCCTCCCGCACAGGGTGTTCCCCAGGCTTCTGCTCTCTGCTGCTTGAGACGGCTCCAGACCCTCATGATCCTGTTAGTGGTCAAGTTGGGGGTCTAATCTTGGTGGAGGCGGGAGGGATTCACATCCGGATGCAGTTTGCCAGTTGTGTAGTGGTGTAGTCGGTACATTTGCTTTTATGTGAGGGATATGACGCGGAACCATTTAGGTAGTGGTGAGGGGGGATGGTGTATTTTCAAACTGGGTGGTTTTTGTCATTTTTCCCTTGGGGGGGGTGGCATCCGCGTGCATCTCATTACAACCCAAACACTGCCTGTATTGGACTGATGTTTTTCAACATGCTTTATTTTCAGTTAAGGTTCTCCTTCTGCTTTTTTTGGTGCCATCTGGCGTACAGGACACCTGGGCTTTGAGGGGCCGCCTGGTGCAGGGGGAGCGAACGTCAATTTGAGGGGAACTGGGATGACCGAGCCCTTGTCTCTGCCACCTGAAGCTAATCCATGTGGATGACAGACGCCGCGCCAGGGTGTCCCGCCTCTCAGACACCTTCTGTGTAACTGATGTCACTTTGCCTGAATGATGAATCCGTTGCTAATTTTTAGGCGGGGCCTGCGGGTTTGTGATTTGAGGTCAGTAGCACTTTAACCATGCAGTCAATGTTCCCCAATTCTCTAGTAGTGTCTTCACTGGATAGTTTATAATTTGGGCACAATTTTAGTGATAAAAGGGACAGGTTACAGGTTTTGAACATAATCTGTGACATTTCTAATGTGCTGTAATACTGGAAATCTTTGTATCAGCATTAGAATGCCTTTATTGCATGGTTGTGTTTTTAGTCAGTAGTGGGAGGGACCTTTGGCCCCCACTATAATTACTCAGCTTGTTAAAACACTTAAAATAGCATGCAGTGGGGTGGATGGAATGGATGGAAACAGTAGTATGTTGCCTTAAATAAATTCATTAATTGTCTGAGTTAATCTGTTCATGAGTTTATTAAACACTGGCTTGGTTCTGTTATCAATGTTGTTAAAGAAACACATCACCGCCACACAGTGACTGACATTTTGTTTTGAGTGACTGCCTGAGCTCCTTTCCTTGGTCTGGCCATGGCCAAAGAAAGTTGTAATATTAAATGACATTTCTCCAGCGGTTACCGTAGCGACCGACTTTATAGCCTGCTGTTAACCACAGAGTCTCTAGAGATGCTTTTACACGTTTTCTTTTTTGTCTTAGTTACATAAAATGCATCAATCAATGCATTTTGCTTGTGTCGCCATATTTCTGCATCAGAAAATTTGATCGATGACTGCTCACTTTTGTCTAATATCGCTGGTTTAGGCTACACTTCTTAGTGGAATAACAGTCAATAAACATCATTTTATATTCTGTGGATAACAAAAGATCAAACTGCTGGCCAGATTCAATAATGAATTATAAACATGTTCCCCCCTAATAACTGACAAAACCACTTCTTCATGTGCCATGGTTTTGGGATGGTGTTGTAGTTTCATATGAAATGACATGTTAAGTTCAATCTATGAGCTTTTTGCGTTTCCCATGCTTGTTTAGCATAAAGGTCACAGTTCCTGTTGTGCAGTGCAAAAGCAACACAAAAGTGGCCAGGAACTACAAAAGTCCTCTGTTGAGGCGGCCCAGGAACAAGGTTCCTGAACTTCGGTGGGAAAGCGCCTCTGGTCTCTGTGATTTCCTCTCCAATGGGAGAAGACATGACAGGTTTTTTGAGGTCTGACCTTGTGAAGCAGAAAAGCACTTTGCCTGAGCATTAGCCAATGGACTACTAGAGCTCATAACCCGTTCAATAACAATCATGATGGATTTCTAGGTAAATTAGTATGGCTGGCGACTGAAGGGTATAGCCCAACTTGTGTGAAACATCGTGTACTCTCTGTGGCCCTGGGCCTGTCATATCCATCATTTATTTCTTTTATTTTGATATCATTTGGTTGAATAAATGAACCAGGAGCAGATGAAAGACTAGCTGCCAGTGAGCCTTCATGGCACCTGTTTTTTTTTTGTTTATTAGGAAGTTTTTTTATGCATATGCCTCTGCAGGACACCAAAGCTATAACAAGTCAGTGTTATTTAAGGGAGTCCAGAGGGTTATTGATCCAAGGCCATTACTCAGGAACAAAGTGTTCACCTATGATTTGCCAAGTGAGCCAAGGAGAACCGGTCCCTACTGTGGTATAAGGCAAAGCATCTCTTACACAGGCTTGTGCCCACTTGAGGAGATAAGGCGATTGCACCCCCCCCCCCGATTCATTCGAATGCACTGACTGGATGACCATTATGTTATTTTTCAAGCATGTTAAAATGGAGAAATGGAGCCTGATCTCGCCTATGTTGGAGAACATGCTAACGACGTAAAAATGGATTCTTGGGGGTGCGTGATGATACTGGGATGGGGGGCAGGTAAAGGGGAACATGCCCTCTCCCCCACCTGGAGTGTTGGGAGGACTGGGAAATAAAATACACCAGGTTCACGGTCTGTCAGGTTGATAGTCATTTGCAAATGCTTTAATTAAGAAGGAAACACTGTGGTTCTTTCTGTCTACCTGGAGGCGGGGTTTCTTCACCTCACACAGCTGTCTCATGCCCTGAAAAACAGCTTACTGAAAAGGACCGTTTGCCATGAAAGGGGGAATTTACCTAATGCTTTTAGCCAGGAGCCCTCTAACACGGAGTACTGATGCCGGATGTGAGTATAGCTAAATGCGTGTTTAATTTCACCATGGCCTAATGATCTGAGATGTTACGATGTGATCAACTGTGTTGCCACAACAAGTCTGAGTGGTGAGCATTCAAGGGATTTGTTTATTCTTTTCCAGGGCCCTTTCGGAGGGAGGTACCTGGTTTTGAAGGGGGGAGAGCCCCCTTCAACCATGAGCACAAACCAAGCAGTGTTAGACAGGCAGAGACCTCCATAAAAGTAGCCACACTCCCTCACTCCTTCCTTCCATCACTCCCTCATATACTTAAAATGTACACATACACAAACATATTTACTTGCATACAGAACCATGTGGAGACACATCTGAGTTGGACGTGTGTGTGTAAAACCATGCAGATGCACAAAGACATGCACACACTGACAGATGCAAAGACTGTAATGGGAACAACCAATAAGGAGCATGCATTAATCATGAAATCTCACACAGACAAACACACACGGTGGGACACAATGCACAGGGATGCAGGAGTGTTGTAATACACACTGGGGCATATAACCATGTTTTACTAGACACACACTGGGACACAAGCATCCTGGTCGGCCATCCTGATCCTGCTAGGCCTCTCTGCAGCCTTTGATACAGTAAATCATCCAATCCTCCTGATTACCCTTTCTCAACTTTGCAGCACTCGAACAGACAGATCAAGTGGTTTGGGGTGCAGAGGTGCTATGTCAGGTAACAACCATTGTTCTGTCCTTCATCCTTTCCTCTTATATCTTTACATTACCTCTCAAGGCCTGATCATCCAGTCTCATGGCTTCACCTAACACCATTTCACAGAAAACCATTGAGATATACCTGACCTGCCCTCCTGACGGCACCACTGTCTCTGTTTGGATCTCTATACCTCAATGACATCGCAGCCTGCATGAAGAACCTTGACTTCCAGCTAAATCTCTCCAAGACTAAGTTTTTTTGCCCTGCCATCTCTACCTTCCACCACAACATTGCTGTTTAGATGACATGCTGTCTTTTGCTGAGCATATAACAGCACTGTCCTGATCTTGCAGATTTGCCCAGTATGACACCAGGAAAATAAGTTGACTCTTTGACAGCATATACGTTTGTATTATGCTATCTGCCTCACTTGTACACCACTTTGAACAAATGCATCTGCAAAATAAAAGTGAATATAACACACACAGGCTATGACGCATAAGTATGTGATGACATACATACATGCACTGGAACACTTAAGTGTGTTATAACACACACTATGGGTCACACAAGCGTGTCCTGGCAGAACACACACACTCTCACACTTCAGCTCCATTCTCTGAGCCTCTTGCTAACAGCTCGCCCATTCAGTGCTCTCTCTCACACTTGCTTCTCCCTGGGCTTGTGCCAGGACTCAGGTGGAGTCTGAGCAACAGCCTTGTTGGCTCTCCTGTTTAACTCCTTCTGAAGAGGTGCTCCAGTGAAGCGCCTAAGAGATTCACAGCTGCTCCTGCTCCCCTTGTTACGATTAGTAAAGGAGGCTTCATCTGCAGATTACATGGGGATGGATGTAACGTGGTGGATACTGACCAAAGCTTGAAAGAAAAAAGCTGTAGGTTCTGTTAGCTGGTTTAGCACTATACCTTTAACAAATGTGTTTTTCTGGTTTTCCTCTGTTTCCTGCTGTTAAATTACAGATTGTACTGTTTGTAACTTCAGAGGAACTGAAGTAACATCATCATCTTCTGTGAGCTACTGACAGTCAGACATAAATTCCCTGTTTGTGTGAACATATTTCGCCAAACCGGATTATGATTCTATTGGGATATTTTTCTTATAGAATTATACAGACAGTATAAGGGACTTTTCTGTTTCTAGAAAAAATGGTCAATTTTTCAATATATCACTGTGGCAAAACTATGAAAAAAGTATTTTTTCTTAATACCAGTTAAATGCTTCAGAACACCTGCTGGAAACCATAATATTCTATTCGTCACACTGCTTGTACTTGTATGTTAACAGGAGTAGAAGTCAGTCTTATGGAATCTGAATTTATTTTGCTTGTCTAATATGTATTTGTAGGATGCAGAGAGAGTGTTGCCAAGTTTTTCCAGATCAGGCCTCGATCAAAAGAAATTCATTAGGATCCTTCTCTGTCTGTGAAGGGTTACACAGACAGCTCTGACACTGTGGCTGCACCAATTCAATATCAAGACCTTGTTGTTCAAAAATTTTGGAGATTATTGAATATTCCCCAGTAATGGCTATCCTACTTATCACTTGGGAGCAATACAAAGGTCCTAGTCAACAGTGGGGCTTAGTCTTTTCTTCAGCCAGTGTTCATGTTTCTTCCCTCAGAAGGATTTTGGGTGAGAGAGGGCCAGAGAAAATATAAAAAGCAACTCAGAGCTCAATGTATGAGTCTTCTGTAACAATGTACTATGACAATTGTGCCATACTTTTTTGGCTGACATGGCCCCCTGTCTGTGTGGTGAGAAACTAAAACTGAATTCCAGCTTGGTAAAGCCTTGTGGTGGTAGAATCATGGTTTGGAGATGCTTTGCTGCACCTAGACCTGTGTCTAAGTCACTCAGTTCCAGAACATTCTAACAGCAGAATGTCAGGTCATCCACCATGAGCTGAAGCTGAGGAACCAGTAGGTCCTGCATGAAGACATTCATCTGAGAGACAATAATTGGAGGAGAGTCCACATCAAGTTTTGGAGAACCCTAGTCAACAAGTTGGGACAAAACCCACTGAAAGGACCCGAACCAAGCAAGCAATGCGATTAGACCCACAGATGCCATATGCCTGCATGGAGGATTGAGCTAAAACTGCACCATGGCTCACTGAGGGAGTGTGTAATGACTACAGCAAGTGAGTAGTTACAGAGATTCCTGTTAATGGTGGGAATCAGTTATGTGGGATTGAAGTGTGGCCTAACTGGCATTTTCTTAGGTTTAATGTTAGTTTAATGTGTTGTTTTTCATTGTTTTTTGTATGGTTGAAGACCCAAAGTATAGGAAATATGCAGAAAATGTTTGGGAGGTGAATATTTGAACAACTTTGTACATGTCCTTGTAAAACACAGCCTTTATTGCTGTTTTGACTTTATTACTCTTTTTTGTGATGGGAGGAGAAGAATGCTGACTGTCTTATATCATAAAGAATTCACATTCATTTCACAGGGTCTATATTTTTGTTTCTTCTGGAACATTCCTTTGATTGGAATTATGGTGGGTTGTATGATTTATGGATGTGATATTCTCTTATCCCTCTGAGGTGATCAGTTTGTGGGTGTTGTCACAGACATCTTCTGAACGTGTGTGTACAAGCCTGTGGGTCCCACTATGAGGTCAAAGGATTTTTGCACATATTTGATAGTATCCAGATTTAGAGCCCGGAAATACACAGGCCTGTAATGCCATAAAACTTGTACACAGTCTTACTGATACAGCCTTGATATGGCAAACTGTAAGACAAACACAACAAATATTCATACTAGCAGGAGACTCTGATGATCTTGTGCAAACAGGAACAACTTTCTGTTTCGCTCCCTCACACCTCTTATGCAGCTCGGTTTATACTGCTGTGGTGCTAGATATCTTCACCTGGGAAGACGTGCAGCTTTTGTTGATCTCCATTTTGAGGGACAGTGGATACCTTAATTCAGACCTAGGCACAAGCCAGCTCATCTATGAAGTTTATGAAATTAGACGATTTTTGGCCCCAAAACGTGATAGATGGACTGCTTCTATTGATATATGCATATATTGTCAAAAATCAATTTTTATGGGACACAAACATAATCATTAAAGAATGGCCCTTGCTGCCATGGTGATGCAAGCTTGGATTTGGCCCTCAACTAAAAATAATTGCCCCAAGGGCTGGGTGCAGGGGGTGCCCCTATTGGTCATATGAAAATGCTATGTAAACATATCAAGTTCCTTAAAGTTAAATTATATTATAAAGTTATACTTCAAAATCTGGCCTTGGGAGAAAAGCCTAGAGTTGCCCATGAGTCCTGCTCACTCTCTCAGTGGAAGTGACATTTTTCTGAGACTTACAAGCAGGGCGAGGGTAAGGGTCAGGCATTGCTGGTTTATCCGAAACTCGCCTCATGCAGCACGGCCGGCTTTCTGTTTCTGTGGTGACCGAGTTGGACTGGGGTGGGGGGCAGGGGGCAGGGCTGAGCATACACTCGCTGCAGTCATCTTGCCTGCGTGCCCTGCATGCGCTCGGCCAGTACTTTGCCAGTTTCCAGCATTGTAAATGTAATTGGAGTAATCCATTAACAAATCACTAAAATCCTAAGACAGCCCTAAACAGATTATTTTGTGTATTGATCTTGACACTGTGTTTATGTGAGTGACTGTTAATGTGATGACAGACTATGTGGCTGCACTCTTTTTGTTTGTCTGCCACGTTACTATGCAAAGTGTGAGTTAATGAGAGTGTGTTATTGCCATTTAAAGTGTGTGGGTTTTCGGGCAGCACCTATGTTGTCCACAGTGGTGAACAAGTGTAAGAGGGGAGTGGATACCCTGGGTCAGAATTTCTAGCTACGCCCCTGATGGTGAATAGCATCCATTGGATATGTAGCTGTACAGATGTCATATCAATGTTAAGGTATTGAGTGCGTGTTTATGTGTGAATGCAGTTGTATGAGGTGAACTCTGAGTCTCTAACACTTGCTCTGTGTCTCTGGTTGGTTCCCTGCAGAAACCATTCCTTAAAAATCCTCCCCCCTCTCCCTTGAAATTCCAGCCTCCCGCCCCTCCGGAGCACGCTCACTGCAGACGTTTCTTCACACTCGCCTCATTCACCATTGTTCTGGTCCCAGCGCTGCTGTGCTTCCACTCTGCACCATGACCAGGACGCTCGCGGTGCTCCTGTCCCTGCTCGCCGCTCTAATCCTCGTGGCCTGTGAGTACGACCGAGGACCGTTACGTTCCTGTGGCTGAGTGGAAGCCACCACTGCCATCCAGGAGATACTTCTAAGCAGCTCAGAACTTATTAAAGTTATTATCTACGTTTATTATTATTTATTGTTGAACTTTTTAGGCACTTTTCAGGTATTTTCTTTTTATCTGAGGTGTTTAGTTCAAGGTAAAAAGGTATCAGGAAAAATATGAAATAAAAACATAAATGTCCTCAAACAGTCAGCAATGGGGTCCAGGGAGCAGCAGTGTCAGCTGACCAGAAGGACGTGAAAGCAACGGAGCCTCAAGGTGAGCTTGTCATCCCTTGAGCCCTGTCCCATCTGTGAGCTGGCAGCTCCATGACCACATCCCTCTGCTCTCGCCCCCTTCAGAGCATGCCAGCAGGGTCTTCGTGTCTGGCTCGGACGCCTCGAGCTTCTTCAAGAGACGCAGCCGGCGTTCCATAAAGTCACAGTATGAGCTCAATGGTGAGACATCTTCCTTTGTGTTCTGGATCTTCTCTTGGGCTGTCCCCACCCCTTTAGGGATGAGATGGGTGGGGGGGGGGGGGGGGATTCCCTGTTGGTTTTGGGACAGACAACTAGGGCGAAGGGGGGGTCATAAAGGAGGACCCAAATCAAGATCCACTCTAAGGAAATTGTTTGGACCATAGACTAAGTTAGAGACCTAGTATAGGAAAGTGCTCTGATCCCTGGACCGAGCGGTTAGGTCCTGGGGCATGTGGGAGTTTGATTCACAGCCAAGTGGCCCGTGGTCAGCAACAGATGCCGCTCCCCGTAACAGCGGTCTATGGTCCAGTGGTGTGGTTGACCAGGCTTCTGCCAGGCAACAGACGCCTGGAATGGCTGGGGGATTGTGGCATGCGGGAGGACAGGTTTCAGGTGTCTCTGGACCAGCTCCGATAGGGGCTGGGAATTGGAAGCAGCTGGAAGCAGCTGAAGGAGTCACAGGATAGCATGGAGCAGAGCCCACACTGAGCCCACCAACCCTCACCAGCCCCTGAACAGCAGAACTACATACTAAGGGCAGACTAGACGGTCGTCAGATGAAAATAATGAAAAATAGGCTCAAGCTCTGGAAAATTCTCGCGCAGAGAGTTTCCAAAAGCCCCAAGCTAGATGTGTGTGACTGTGGATCGAGCTGAAGGGTCCCCTTGGCTGCGGGGAGGCTTTGGAAGAGGAGCATGGAGCTGGAATGTGCAGGCGTATCTGTGGTTAACCCCTGGCAGGTTTCAGGCCAGGGCAACCTGTTTATACAGTTTATACGCACTAAAGACAGAGGGACCTCAGCCCCGCAGTAACCTGCGTTGGATAAATCGCCTCACAACACTGGGCAAATTTGTGATTTTTGATCACAAAACAAAGCAACTTCTGCAGGAATGATAAATCTGCACAGCTAGTGAAGCTATCTAAAGCCTGAAATTTACATCGATATTCACACTTTAAGAGCAAATTTCCAGAACTCGATAAGACCATGCGATACATTTCTGTGAATTTTAGTTCTCAGCTAGATTACATGAGGACTGAATGAGTTTTTGTTCCTGGTACTGTAACACAGGGAGGTTTCTTCTCTGTCATGTCTAAATAACAGTCTGAGTGAGTTTTGGACTTTTGCTCTTCGTTTTTTACAGCTATTTTGTTATGCTAAGTGAATCGTTTCAGGCTACTTTTTCATAGTGAGGATTTCTGAGACAAATCTGATTAACTTGCACAAACTGTAGTCCAGCTGGATCAGGGTTCAGAATCCACACGTTGACCGGGTAACTGGTGCTGGTATTTTATTTTCGACTTTTATTTGTATGATGATGGTGATTTGAATGTATGACATTGTGTCTTGCTGTGCAACAGTATTTTACTGTATGGACCTCTGACATCAACGGGTAGGTTCGTTTATCTGGGTGTAGTCCTACAGCATCTGTGTGTGTGTGTGTGTGTGTGTGTGTGTTGGGGGGGGGGGAATATCCTCATATGGTGATTTAAAAAAAAAAAAGTGTTATTTTGACCTTGTGGCATTTTTCCTGTCCTCACAAGTGCAAACTAACTTTTATAAAAAAAAATCTCTGAATGCAATCAAAAACTAAAAATGCCAAAAGTCTTGTATTTTGTTTGGTTAATTATGGTTAAGGTTAGGGCTGGGTAGGGGTTAGGGTTGTCAAAGTCGGGATTAGGATTTTGCCCATAGATATAGACTTAAATCGACAGTCTCTCTCTCTCTCTGTCTGTCTCTCTCTCTCTCTCTCTCTGTATGTGCATGTGATATAGGGTTGACATTCATCATTTACATTAATGCAAAATGTGTGGTTAGATGTGAGATTTGTTTGGGGGGGGCTGGGTGGTCGAAACAGCAGTCTATTTGGGGCCCCCGTTTGCTTCTGGGGGGTGTCTGGGAGGTGCTGTGGCTAGATGAGTGCACTGCTGAAGGGCATGAGTCAGACTGGTCGGCATGTTTATGTGCTGCAAAACGAAATGAAAAACTGCTACTGGGCTGAAAGTCTCCGTAGAGGCTGCTGATGCACTTCAAAGGATCATAAAGTGTGCCTGAATGTAACAGAGTATGTGGCCAGTGATTCATTTGGTCCAAAATGATTGGATGGTGAAGGGTGACACCCATTTGGGCCTCATCCTTCATTCAACACCACCATCCAGGCAGGTGATCACATGATGCTTTGCAGGGGCTATCAGGAAACATGCTTTATTTACATTGTTGTGTACTGTACATTTACAATGCAAATGACTTAAGGTCATTATCTTATCAGTACAAGTATTTAACTAAACTGCAAACTAACCTTTTTTGGTCCGTATCACCTGTGGTTCACAGACCAATGATTTAATATTAGCCTGCATTTCTACTATTGTAAACAGACAGTTAAATGTTTATGGTATTTATTTATTAGCCCAGATTAACTTGCTTATATTTAACAGGCACTAAAGTGGGCTATTAAGAGTTGGTGGCTGTAGATAAGGTGAAGTGTGACTGGGATATGTAGTGCTTCTGAGACACCTATAGAGTTAGAATGTATATGTGAGTGTATGCATACATGCACATATGGCCTGGCTTCCCATCCAGGGTTTATCCTAGGCTCCCCCCACCCCCAAACCTTAACCAGAAGACAGATGGGGGTGTTACTAACTTGTTTCAGAGTTTTGACTTTGAGGAATAAATATCCAATATCCATCCATGTTCTTGCACATATCCTGCAAATGGTCAGGGCAACCATTCTAGTATCATATTTCTACATTGCACATATTGCCCACATACAGTTGAGCAAAGACAGCGCCTAGCAGCAGATGAGCAACGACGGGAGTACAGAGAAGAGCAGAGGAACGAGTATGAGAACTATGTGGAGGAGGTGCGTGATGGTAAGTCATCGTCAGGATGATCCCATTCTTATTTTGCATCATTCTTACTATCAGACTGCTGCATGGTGCAGTGGTCAGCATCAGATTTCTTTATCTATTCTATCTTTCATGCCTTAATATTATTCTGATGTTTTTACACTCCTCTAAATAAAAATTGAAGCAGACATATTTCTCAGAAATTCAGAATTCTGTCCACTGGTATAAAGCTCAGTTTACTGCATGCCGAATGCTTCTCTATAATAGCATATTTAGGAATCCCGTTATAATGCATATTCAAAAGCCAAACACCGGGAACAAATGCATAATAATAATGAAAACAAAATGACTACAGGGCAGCGCGGTGGCGCAGTGGTTAGCGCTACTGCCTAACAGCGAGATGGTCCTGGGTTTTGTCCTGGGTCCTTTCTGTGTGGAGTTTGCACGCTCTCTCTGTGTTCGTGTGGGTTTTTCCCGGCGGCTCCAGTTTCCTCCCATGGTCCAGATGCGTGCAGGATAGATTGATTGGTGAGTCTAAATTGGCCCTTGGCACTAGTGATGGGCAAATGAAGCACTAGATGGTGCTCTTGGCTTGCTTTGGGGCATGCTTTGAGCCCTTTTTTGATCAGACAGCACCATCTAGTGGAGTCAAAAAATACATCAAATGGTTCATAAGTATCGCTTTGCCCATCACTAGTATGCGCCCTGCGGTGTGTTGGCGACTTCCCAGGGTTCCTGCCTGCACATGTTGTTCCCCCCTGTCACTCTAGCTGGGATTAAGTGGTTTCGGAAAATGGATGGAAGATGAATACATTATGAATTTATATCTGTGACGATATTTGCATATTATGACACATTATTGAGGATTTTAAGATTGACATTTTCAAAATATAGGGATGAATACCTCTGCATTAGCTTAACCTCTGACCTTTGACTCTATAACTGGCTGTCCCTCCTATGCACACCACAGAGCAGGAAGAGCGGACCCGTGAGAAGACGGAGCAGTGGCGGGAATTCCACTATGACGGGCTGTACCGCTGGCACCAGTACACCCGCCATCACGTCTGAGCACCACCTGAGGGGAACATAGAACATCAAAAACATAAGGAAAGCGTGAAACCAGGGAAACTTTTCTGTCTAACTTTTTTTAGAAGTCTCTTGGTTCGCTGCAAAAACAAAAATAAATTGGCTGTAGTTGATAGCAACTGAAACTTTCTACATTTTTAGGTTGTTAAAAAATCCTGCAGTTGTGTAAACTTCAGAACTACTGTCTGATTATTATGGTTTTTCAGATATGTTAAGTATATTTTATATATCCTCATGTCTTTGGCATAACTTTTTAGAGATCAAACTTCCAGAGAGTTTCATAGCCTACATCCAAATTTAATTTGACTCTGAGAGGATTTCACTCTCAATACTCTGAGCATGCTCATTGTGTTTTTCTGTTTCACAATCCATTTTCAACACGTGTAATTAAAGTAGGATACTTACAATAAATCTTGAGGAGAAAATGTCTGATACAGACTCAAGGGAGGATTAGCGCAAAATGAAATCCTGTGTTTATGCATTTATGAGAAGTTCCATTGTTACCCAAAATGCATCTGGGTGCAGAACCCAGACCAACACCCTAAGCTACCTACCTAGTATACCATGGGTTTCTTAATGCATGTATCGAACCTAACTATGTTTAAAGAAACTGTACAAGCGGACAATGAATAAATACTGTAATCCGAGCAAGCATGATTTGTGAATTCTGTAGTAATATTTCTTGATTGGAAAATAAGGTTATGACTTCATTTACATTGAAAAAGCTTACAAACTCACACCTAACAATTTTCATGCTTATTAGGTGGCAGGGTAGTTAAAGGACTCTGCCTAACTGTATATATACATACATGTGCACCCAGGCCCGAGGAGAGGGGGGTGCAGCCGGTACATCGCTCCGGGGCCTATGAAGTTCAGGGGGGCCCATGAAGCCCAATGCGTCCCATAATTTTTATTATACAGTGATCCCCAACTACACTGCGGTTCAGCTATTGCGCCCCTGCTGTATCACAGATTTTTCTGTTGAACATATGTAATTTTCTATCATGGAAATCTGTGGTTTTATAGTGGTCGTTTTTTATGGGGTTTTGACAACGTTTTACGTTAAAATAAGCATTTCTCTATGCTGAACTATTGATAACAACAATGTATTGTTAACTATTGATAACGACAATATATATAAATACCTGTACTGTATATAAATAAAAATGGGAGTGAAAATTCAATAAGTACATCCTACCTGTAGTGTACTTTGCAGCCTATTCATAACAAAGCATACGGTTTTCAGCAGATACTACGCGTGCTAGACAAGAGTTTGTTAGAACAATACGTATTATAATTTATAATAACTATAACATAACTAAATATACATATATATTACATATTATTATTGTTGTTATTGTTATTATTATTATGTTACTCATATCCTTAGCCCAACATCCGCATATCATAAGTGTTTACAATGTGTGTTTTAATAAGTTTACATGTGTTTAAAGTGTGTGGGAGGGGTATTCTAAGGCTTAAACTATATATATATAAAAAATGTTTATTTATATGGTCTTTCTATATCGTGGATTTTCACCTTTCGCTGATGGGTCTGGAACGTAACTTCCGCGATAGGTGGGGATCACTGTAATTTTGAACATTTATTTAATTAATACATTTTTTATTGTCTTTTTTTTAATTTTGCAAGTCTGTTTAGTTTCAAAATTAAAAAGGCACGTGGGTCACAGGGTATTTGGCAGCGGTCAATGCACAAAAACTTGTGAAAGTGACTATCACCGAGTGTTCTCGCCTGTTCATTCTATGTGTGTAGAATTTTGTATAAGGGCCCACACACCTTCTTCGTACCGGATTTTCTCTCGGCGGCCCTGTTTGCACCATATGGCAACAAAGTTATCCATCCTCATACATTCTGAGGCACAAATGGTTCTTGTCTTTGCAGATGTCCCCGTTTCATGGGATGTTAAGTTCTGAACTTATCTAGATTATAGCTCATCTACATAAGTATTGCTGTGCATCCACAGAAAGAATAGGAAAATACAGAGGTCATCAGATCTCATGGGAATATGTCAGGAGCATCTGACTCAGGATGGAAGCAAAGGCAGATGCCAGCTAAATTCAGAGCAATGGTATGAAAATATGCCCCCCCCCCCACAGTGTGGAGCCCTAGGATAAGACTCAGCTCCACACTGGCTGGCAGGAACTTTTATAAAAACAATGAACAGATATGAAATTAATTTCAGAACATGTGAATTAAAGACCTTGCACATGGTACGTTTTAGTGGTGGTAAGATGATTTTACATGTACTGGCTTGCACATCTTCCCCTCACTTAACCTCCTTAATAACTACACTGCCTAAATCAGAGACACCTAATAATCTTGGTACCCCTGTCTGCTTTCAGATAAAAGGCCCTGGACAGGAGCCTCTACTGCAGAACTCATTAGACTGAAACAGATTCCCAGATTCCATGGAATATCATTAACATATTGGGATATTCCTGACCTAACAGGCAGAACGTATGCATTCTGAATCAGAAAAATTTTCCATGTGGTGTCCAATATCAAAAAAGTACTTGAGTATATATTCCACAAATGATTATACGGTGGAAAGTATCACGTCTTTGAACGTCTTGGCGTAAGTCCAGTACAAAAGCTGTACAATTCGTTTTCTAATGCAGATTTCAAAAATCAGATCACATCATAGCTGAAAAGCAGAAAGGGCTGAGGAGATGAAGGAGGAGATGGAGGGAGCAGGGATCTCTGAGCCCAAGAGATTATGAGGGACAATACTGCTGTGTGTCCTCACAGAGCAGATAGGAAGTACAAGCTTCCCCCAGATGTTTTTGGTACCCTGGGGTAGGACTGTGGTGGAGGATGTGGACAACTAGCCAAAAGAAACATACTGATGTCTGCTGATATCACTTTAGGATACTGAATGATAAAGAATCTGAGCGATTTAAATGAAGTTCCACAATGGGTGTAATTACTGTGTATGGTTAAACCCAATCAGTACCATTGTTGAACGCTGAGATTAGCCGAGATATCACGTGGTGTCATATAAATACAACTTTAACATTACGGCTGTATTACAGCATCTCTACTGTGAAGAGTTGATTCACTCATATTCTTTGTACATTGTGATGTAGGGATGGGTTGAGATGTTAGCCTAGACAGTGTAAAGACGATTAAATGAAATGGCTGAAAGAAGCAAACATTCTTGTTGCCAATCAGAAATAAAAGTCGTAGTTATTGTCATTGCAACTGAGGCCATAACTAGATACAATGACATTTATTTTGTTAGTAGAGCAAGAGAGCACAATTATAATTAAATTAATGTTTTTATTTCATAAAAGATGAATAAAATTAAGTTAACTCTATAAGATTGGGGAGGGAAGTGGCCTCAGGATGGTTTATTCTGCTGGTGTTTATTATTATCACTGCAGGCTCATCAGAACAGACCACATGACTTGCCCTTGTGAGTGTGCTGTCCACCTGATGCCTGTGCTGTTTTCCTGCCCTGCTGTTTCCTGTTATACAGCACTGTGCAAAAGTCTTAGGCAGTCAAAGCAAATATTTAAAGTTATTTAACTGTGTAGTAAGTGTATATTTATCAGAAATAAACAACACAATGTAACATTAATAGATATGCAAATTAACAGTACCACAATAAAAACTAGAATTTCTTCTGTCCTCCAAAAAGTTAGCAATATCTAGTTCAATGGCTAGATGAACACCACTTCAGTTCCCAAAACTCTCCTCAAGGGCACCCCAGCCATTCCATGTATTTGTTAAATTTCACCACCTACTCACTTAATTGATTAATTTATTTTTAAAAACTCAATGATGTATTGATTAGCCATATGAGGTGTGGGTTTATTGGATGGTTGCTGAAAATACTTTGGGAGAGGTTTTGAAATGCTTAAGCCAACACGCATTGACAGGCATAATGTCATAGATGTACACCAACATGAAGACAATTTCAACATAATTTATTTTTTACTTCTTTTAGACTTTTGCACAGTATAGTTGGCCCTCAGTCGCTGCTGGTTCTGCGTCAGCAGATTCAGCCAACAGTCAGGTCAGGTCAGGTGTTTAATCACAGAGCTGATATGACGAAACACCTCAGGATCCTGGCTGGCAATCCCTCAGGCAGATCCCACCCTCCAGAAATGGCCATCCATCTGCCGCAGCCAGGTGTTACATGGGCGTCCCCTTGGCCTGGTCCAGCCGCTCAGGTCCTCAGCAACAAGGATCCTGCGAGCCAGATCACCCTGAAGGAAACGTGCCACATGGCTGTATGCCATAACTGACAATCCCTCGCAATGCAGGTAATGTGCCTCATTCGGGACTCCTCGAGCAACTGCTTGTTCAACACAAAGTCAAACCAGTAGTACCCAAGATTTCTCCGAAGAGATACAGTACTGAAGGAGTCCAGTCTTCATCTCAGCTCACTGGATAGAGTCCATGTCTCACAGCCATACAGCAAGACAGGGAACACCAGGACTCAGCCTCCTCGCTCAGTCTCTCAAGATCCCTTTTCAGAGCCTCCATTGATTCTGTAAAAATCACAGCATCATCTGCAAAGTCAAGATCAGTAACAGATGCCCCACAGCTGCTGAACTCACGACCCTGCCCAACACCCAGTCCATGCAAGCATTGAACAGAGCAGGAACAAGAACACACCCCTGAAAAACCCCAGAATCAATGGGGAAGAATGCAAAGGTTCTTCGTCCACTCTGCACAGCACTCACAGTACCAGTGTACAGGCCAGCCATAACATCCAGCAACTTTGGTGGGATCTCACAAAGTCTCAGGATGTCCCACAGGGCAACTTGATCAACTGAGTCAGATGCTTTACGAACATCAACAAAGGCTGCACAAAACCTATGCCAATATTCGCGCTTGCACTCAATGAGAACCCTAAGTCCCAGGATGCGGTCAATGGTAGATTTCTTAGGCATAAAACCTGCTCCGGTTGCTGGTAGATGAGCAAGTGATCACAGCTCCTGTCAAGGATAACCCTAGTAAGGACCTTACCTGGCACTGAGAGCAGTGTCATCCCCCTGTAGTCGCTGCAATCCAGGCAATCACCCTTCCCTTTCCAGATAGGAACTACAAATCCCGTTTTCCAGTCAGTTGGGATGACGCCTGACTCCCAAATGGAAGCAAAGATTTTCCAACCGAAAATTGAAAATATTCAGGAAAAAAAATCCAGAAAATTCCAAAAAGTAAAACTTGAATTTGCAGCGCACCGAGCACTATGCAGAGTCCACACAAATTATATGAATCATAAGAGGGTTAACAAGCGAGAAGAACTAGGGTTTTGGTGAGTGTAAACACAGTGTATGTGTGTGTGTGTGAGAGAGAGAGAGAGAGAGAGAATTAGATCATTTAAAGTATACTAGAAGATATGCATATGTTATCTGGAAATACTATGCCATTTTATGTAAGGGATGTAAGCATCTGTGGATCTGTGGAAAGCTGCAGTTATATACTGTTTATTAGTACTTATATCTTATTTTTGTCTCATTCAATGGATCGTACACACAGAACTGTCCAATCATTATCTTTGGACAAGTTTCTATGGTGTTTGTATGCATAAAAAATGCCGCATAATGAATTATAAACCAGTATTGCTAAAATTGACTAATAATGAACCTGGCTAGAACTAGTATTGCTAAATGGCTTTCTGACTTGTACTGGAACTCGGTTAACTCGGGTGTGACGTCATTCCCAGCTCCAACTTTCAACCTCCAAGGTAAATGGAACACAACATAACTGAGTTAAGTGTTGCAATAACCAATAATGCGTCCTTGCAATGTTCAGATGCCCTGCTGACCCAGTGACCGACTCTCATCCTGAGGAGAGGAGGATCCCAGGTCAACTGTGCATTGTTGCATTCCTGGGAAAACACCTGAACTGAAACCTTGAGGACCTTCAGATGTCCTTCATGTTCCATGAGGTTTCCCCTAGTTTCTAAATGACCGAAGCTACACACTCCTCTTTATGAAAAAACACACTAATGTGTTGGGAGCCTTGAGCTATCTGGTTTAATCCAAGACCAAGAATTTCTGTGAGAAATGTTAGCATTTAAACCTGAGCAGGTGACACAACCAAAAACTTCAAAGTTCAATAAATAAGATGTGCAGCTATTTTTAAATCAGTAGCAGGGAAGTGGGATCATCAACCATGGAGAGCAGTGTCAACCACCATTCCTGAATCCACTGCTGATTTTCATTCTCATGTACCATTACTGCAAACATGATCATTCACAAGGACAACAGCAGATGCTAACAGAAACAGCCCTTAGCCACCATTCAGAATGATGAAAATGCTACAATGATTAACTCTGCATATATTTATTGTATATTTAACTGATGATAATACATTGACATAATTTATGAATTACAATGCATATGTTTGTATTTCAGATCCACAATATTACCTGAAACCCAGAGCCATTCACGAACACTGAAAAATTACTTCAACTGAATTACATTTGTTGTACCACCACATTCCCATTTTATTACACTAAAATCATGCCCTGTGTTCCAGGCTGTGCAATATAAATAATATATTGACTAAATATAAAATTTAAATAAGAAAACGAGAAACTTTGATACCCTGTCGACAATAAAACCTTGCTTTCTTGATAGCACATATGAGCCTATCACATCACAGAAACAAACACAATTCCAAAAAATCATCTGGTATTCGTTGAAGAAATATTGTGAATAAATCAGGCAAGAAGACGTCAGTTTTGTGGTGGTACTTTTTGCAGTTTAAAGTCATGACATTCAACAGACTGGTGCTGTGTACTGTAAACCCTGCTGAAAACTTGTGCCAACTAAATATTGCAAACTTATTTCACCACTTGAAGTGCTGCTGTCCAGTACTGCATTAGTTAACCATGGGACACAGGAATTTATCTTGCATTATGGGATGAAAGACAACTGTACCAACAATTTCAAACCCGTTCCCTGAAATGAGCAGCGAGGCAGTCGGAGAAAAAACCCAGCAACAAATTGTACTCTCTGTATTTTCCAGTGTTGCACCCTAAGACAAAAAAGTACAATTCATTTAGAAAAATTTGATTCCAGGTTGCATTTTTTTTTATTATTCTGAATCTGCTTTAGAGGAATTCTAGAAGATTTTTAAGCAAAAATTGAGGCTTGAAGTTAATATATTAAAAATTAATTATATTGTGATAATTATCAATATCAACTGATATGAAGAAATAATCATAATCATGATAAAATATTTTGCCATACTGCCTATCCCTATTCCAAGTCATGACAACGTTCACTGTGTAAGTGCTTTTTGGTGCTGAACAAATTGTTTAATCACAGAGCTGACGTGCAGCATCAAACTGTTCTTTTGAGTGTCTGCAGACTTCCTCCAACACATGTGCAGGCTTGGAGTCACAGGATGCTCTCAGGAAGATGCTCAGACCTTCCTTCAGGGGGCAGCCTGGGAGATAAGGACTCCAGCAGAGCTCAGGTTATGCAGTCCATGATGTGGATCTGGAGGCTATCCATGTCTGGCAGGATGTCGTTGCATTTGGGGCAATGGAACTCAGCGATGCCCAACTCGTGGTTGACAGCTTCATTCATCAAACATGCCAAAAATGCACATGAATTAAAAATCATTATATTGGTTTGATCAGGAGGTTAATTCTGGTCCAGATTTTGAACACAGTGCTATAATGAACAAATAGGTATCAAGAATGGTTTCACTCAAACTATAAAGTTCTGGAAAACTATCACACTCTCTGGGCTCTTTTTCGTCATACTACCCAGTATCTTAAGCCCCAAGATACCTCTTACCTGGTGATACATTGCCCCCTGGTGGACTGGCCTCATATGGCACTGACCCATGGCGGAGCTGTAGCTTTGTCACAGTTTGCCTGCAATATGCAGCAAAAAAATGCAAGCTTTCCATCCCTTCCACTAAGATGACGGACAATAAGGAAAAAAACTACAGGCTTGAGTTACTGTACCTATCCACAACACATTGTCTAATTCCCCATTTAAAACTCTGTACCTGTCTTTACCTCACACACTTGTCTGACACCCTGCACACGTCTCTGACGCACACACCCTTTTACCACCCTGTACCTGTCTCTATTTCACACATTTATCAGCCTGTATCGGTCCCTCACTCATGTTCTACCTGCCCAGAAACTCAATTTGCTCCTGCAGCTGCGTGTTCTCCTTCATTATGTTGTTGAACTCCTCAGCCAAGCGCTCCTTCTCCTCATGGATCTTCTCCCTTGCTTCTCTCTCTGCGTAGAAGTCTGATGAGTACACTTCTGCCTGTAGGATGAGCAGAGCGCAGGTCACCTCCCCCAGCAATTACCTGCTACTCCTACTCCTAGTCGGTCTTGCTAACAGCATTAACATCAGGAGTGTTCTTAGAGTGAGTACACAGGAGCGGTTTGGAGCGAACATGTAAAATCTTAAGCAGTTGGCCTGCTGGAAGGATCTCGCCTGACATTTTTTTAAAAAAGGTGCCTTAGCTACTCCCCACTACTTTCCCCAAGGTGGAGACAAAAAATTGTGGATAGAACGGTACATCTGAAACGATAGGTACCTAATAGACAGGAATGATTATGTAATCATAAATCTGCCAAACATTCGTCAAAACTTGAATAAAAGTTAATAGTTATGCTGAAAAAGACTCTAGTTCACAGCACACAATAGTGTTCTCTGAAATACCTGCAGCATCACAATATTGTCAGTAGTGATGGGGTCAAGACCACCTACATCGAGTCCAACACCAAGACTTTAGGGTGATGGAGACCGAGTCAAGACTGAGACTTTGGGGAGGTTGAGACTGACACCAGAAAAATAAAGTTCATTATCAAGACCACGGTTTTAATTATGCTTTACTATTTATAATCACCCCTGCTAATAATTAAAAGCAAAGCTGCTTCATTTAAGCAGGACCATCCATTTTCTGTAACCACTTGTCCTATTCAGGCTATGGGCGCATGGCATGACATTAGTATTTAATCACAAATACTCAACACTGCACCACTGCTAACCTGGTTAAATTTTTATGCGAGCCACTTAGGATGAGAGATGTGTAAAAAGCTGCGTGTAAGAAATCTAGTATAGTGAGTTTTATTTTTATTGATTGTATTTTATTTTATTAATGTGCATTGCTATTTTGAGAGGAGTAGGAGAAACGAGAAAGCTTATCACAGGTGAATAAAAAATTATTCTTGTATATCGATCTAAAATTGCAAGTATGAACCTTAAACTCTGTAGTTCAAGACCAATTCAAGACTGAGTAGAAATGCTTTCAATTCCCGGACAAGACCAAGTAAGGGAAAAAGTGGTCTCAACACCAAGACTGGACTTGAGTACAACAACATTAGATGTCAGTGTTAACAGTCAAAATGGGGTATGTCTCTGTCTATAATCTGTTCCTTGACTATTTTCTCCAGCTGGACTGCAGGGCATTCTGGGAATGTCTTGCCAATGTCACATGCGGTACCTGTGCCTTGAACACAGAGACAGTCTCCAGTTCTGCCTCCTTCTTGAAGATTTCCTGCTTCATCTCGTCAATCTTTTGCTGTTTGGTTGCCAGGGCTTCTTCCGCGGCACCGAGCCTGTCATTAAGGTCATTCATCTCTTCCTGTATGAGTTGTATGCACAGGCATCAAGGTCAGATAGCTGCGTTTGAATGGCTTTCCCTGCCACACATGGCACACATACCACCAAAGAATGATTAATGTCACTTGAAGACTATATTCAATGATCAAAAAAATACTGACTTCTTTAAATTCATAAAGTGCAATCACAAGCTGCAATATGGTTTCTACATGTATTACACAGAACCTCTACAGGAGGATTAGGATGGGTTCAATTTGTAAGGTGAATGAAAGCCTTTAGTAACAGCCTTAGTTTCTCTGATTTGCTTCTGCATCCCCATATATTCCTCATAGAGCTGGTCATGAGCATCCTTCAGCTGAGCCAAATTCCTTCTGTGAAAAAATGGAAAGATAAAACACAGTCTCGGCCTGCCATCAGGAAGCTTCCCTCAGTATTTAGCTCTGTGTGCTAACAATGCTAATGGTAATCAATGGTATCAAACCTCCATGCTATGATCTGGTCACTAGGAATGTCCAAATCATGATCCGCAGTATAGAGTTACAGCTCACCTCCCTTCCTCAGTGTCACTCTGCACTGTCTTCATGCAGGAGCTCATGTTGTCTAACTGTTTTTTCAGCATCTCATTCTCCTGCTGCTTCTCCTCCAGCTGTAACTCCATCTTTGTATGCTCTAGCCACTTCTCTTCCAGCTGCGCTTTTAGCTTCTTGTTCTCCTGCTGCTTCTCCTCCAGCTGTGATTCCATCTTCTCTTTCTCCTGCTGATTCTCTGCCAGCTGGGACTCCATCTTCTCTTTCTCCTGCTGATTCTCTGCCAGCTGGGACTCCATCTTCTTATTCTCCTGCTGTGTCTTCTCCAGCTGCACTTTTAGCTTCTTGTTCTCTTGCTGCTTCTCATCCAGCCGTAACTCCATCTTCTCATGCTGCTGTTTCTTCTCCTCCAGCTGTGACTCCATCTTCTCGTACCACTGCTGTCTCTCCACCAGCTGTGCTCTCAGCTGCTTCCTCTCTCCTTCTATGTCCCTGCACCTGCAGATCATAGCAGACCAAATAAACAGCTTGTTGGTACCCCATATCCACATACCCGCTTCAGTCCATCTGCCTTACTTGTCATGCAGGCTCTTCTTCATGTCTTCCGAATCTTCAAGCTTGGACTGCAGACTGTGCAGATCTTTGACAAGTGTCTGCGCCTGGACCTTCAGGCTCTCCACCTCTGTAGAAGACTGAGAGATAAGGAGAGCACTTTGGAAACAAGGGATGGGACCCATATTATTCAGAATATTATCAATTTACAATAACCTTACAATAAAATGCACTCACAGGACTTGTGTTCAGTGACAATATAGGTGAATATTATCATGGTTATTGTTAAGAATAAAACTTGAGATAAAATGACATAAAGATGCCCAGCACATGGAAACATCCTACCCCGTCTCCTGTCACAGAGGGTCCATACTGGATTTGTCCATCCATGTTAGTGCTGGCATTGGACCTACAGCAGTGGTCATTGTCCTCCATGCACTGAGAGTTCTGGGTCTCATTTTTGCCCTTCAAATGTGTCCATGACTCCAGTTCTATCATTCTGATCCAGAGAGAGAGAGAGAGAGAGAGAGAGAGAGAGAGAGAGTACTGCTTCTCTAGCTGGGATGGAAAATACATGTTGGGTTGTGTGTGGCTTTGTAGGGTAGACTTCTATGCTCCTCACCAGAAGGTTGCAGGTTCTATGGTTCCTATGGCTGTCAAATGTTGGGGCCTTGAGCCAGGTCCTTAACCCCTATTGTTCCACTAGCTGACCCTGCTCTTTAATCCTCATTTGCATGTTGCTTTGGACATAAAATGTTTGCTAATCAGCTTAAATATAATGCTGGTCAGTTTGGCCATTGGATGTTTTAAAAGCTCCCCATGTGACTCCTGCTGTAGAGCATCCAACATTCCCCTCCCCCTCCCTGCTCCAACAGGACCCACAAAGAATGAGTGTTCATTACAGGTCAACAGGGTTAAAGCTAGTATTTCCACTGACAATTTCAGCCTACTACTGACCTGTTCCTCACAGCCTGGAGCTTATGTTGCAGCTTTTCTACCTTCTCTGTCTCCATTTTCAGGGACTGCAGCAGTCGGCTCACAGTCCTCTCTTCATGTTTCACGCTGCATAGATGTGAAATGTTTTTATCAAACCCATTTTCACTGTGTACTTAACTGTAATTACCACAAACACACAGTAGAGGGAGCTCACGTGCAAAATGGTGAATCTTCCTGGCTGATCAGTAAATCATGTGCCCTGTTTATCTCTGCACGTTCCTAAAACCAACATATAGATTACTTATCACCACAGTTTCAGAGTATGTGGAACTGTGTTTCTGTTACGCAGAAGAAGCAGGCTCACCGCAAACTGGACTGCCACAAAATCTTCGGGGAACCTCTGGCTCAGCTTCAGCTCAAGTTCAGAATTAATGGCCACCAGGTCGGTTTTCTCTGCTTTCAGCTTGGCCATCAGGACCTTCAGATTCTCCACCACTAAGTCCTCCGCCACTGCAGCCCTCTGGTTGCGATACAGAACCAGCAAAATACTGACTCCCGTTAAATAAACAACTCAGCAAATGACCAGACAGCCCAATCAAATTGTCTGTGCATAAATGGTATGGACCTACTGCTTTCTCCACACAGCCACATGCTGCACAGAAACAATCCAGACTGAGCATCTACTACGGCAGCCATCCTTCTGGGACCTCAGACTTAAGGTGAAGAGTCCACTGTTCCAGCTAACAGATATGTTCAGCCCTGGGGGGTGTTCCTCAAAGCAGGATTTCTTGCTTAGCTGGATAACTTGTTGGATTTAAGGTAGTCTGGGTTAAA
>JAOYFF010000063.1:30182114-30195235 GCA_025773925.1 Cryptomyrus ogoouensis | reverse complement strand
GCAGTTCTGAAGGCGAAAGGGGGTCAAACACCGTATTAGTATGGTGTTCCTAATAATCCTTTAGGTGAGTGTATTCTTGTTATATTATAACATCAATCCATTGGCTACTCAATTATTAATAGGAGTAGGCAGGTACAATCATGAATTATCCTAAAGTTCAAAACAAAATATAGCAGTTGCACACATGGTTAAGTTCCTCCTTCGACTGTTCTCACCGAGCAGCCTTGACTAAAACCAAATTGTACCATTTGGTTACATTTGCACATATGAGCACAAGGGGCAATATAAAAAATCCATCCCTTACAGACTCCCAGAAACACTACAGCTCTGCCCCCCCCACTAAGAATGAGACTCTTGTGCTTATTTGCTTGTAGAGTCATCAAGAAATTACCTTTCCTTTTGTTTTTCAAATCTAACCCCCCCACCTCACTCCACCCACTTCCAATAGCTTACAACTGACTGATCAACTCCCTTGTTAATTAGTTAAACAGTCTCTACCCCTTGCAGACAAGTTGAAGACCACACCCTATAGAATAATCAGTATGAAAAGACCAGACGTATTTCCTCATCTAACCCTAAACCAAAGAAAGTGTTTTGACAGATATCTACCTGTTTTGGCAGATGGGAAGTACCCCCAGGAAGTATTTCTGTGCAGATGACCCTACCACCTGGGGTTGTTCACAGGAAAGGGCTGATCTGGAGCCTGGGGAAAATTCCTCACCTAGCTGAGGAGCCTAACATGATGGCCTATCAGAGTTAAACTGTATGGACCATTGTGTCCGATAAACTATTATCAGTTGAAGGAGGTCACTAGGCCACTCTGTTGTTGTATTTTGATTAAGCAGAGCTGGATTTTTTAGGTGTCTTGTGTTTTACACATGGAATCTGCCTCAGGGTATCTAGTGCACTGCCACTGGTCCCACGGGTATGGTGTGTCACCGTCACGTCTGCTGGGTCTCGGTTCAGTTCAACTTGACAGCATCGCACAGATGGGAAGGGTGAGACCCAGGCAGAGAGGGTCAGCGTTAATTACAGTGCTTCTCATTAATGTACGTCCCCTTAAAAAAGCATTAATCAAAACTGACAGCAATTGTCCACTTTCATCTTTGCCTGTTTCTCGACATCATGCGTGTGTTCAGCTACAGACATTCGGAACCCTCTAGACAGAGCCTTTGATGCTGTGACTGAATGAGCCTAAAATTCAATAAAAAAATATTCTGTTGTGGAATAGGCTTTTAATAGGTACAGTGAGTCTACATCACCCTTTTGATGAAAACAATGCTTTTGCAGATCAAATGGCTTTTCTGAATTACTGTGAACAGGATTTGGAATTTTCTTGGGGAGTCAGACGAATCTTGTCTAACATAAGACGAGCAGAAATAGCATGAGAATTCTGGTTTGAGGGTAAGGAATCTGTTAAGAGGTGGTGTGATACTGACAAGAGAATCATCTTAGCCTCTATCTTAGCTTGTCTTGTTTTCTGTTTGTCATAGGATGGATGAAAACTACAATATACTGCCCCACGGCGTTAACTTCCAGGACGCCATTTTCCCAGACACCCAAGAGAACCAAAGGATATTCTCCAGCCTCTTTCAGTTCTCCAACTGCTCCCATGGACAGCCGCTACAGACCTTCACTCATGATTGGGAGATTCAGGAGGATAACCGGGTAACACACGTTGTGGTCTCTCTCGCACACAGCTTAGGAAAATGGCCAGATTTCTGAAGTCTCTCTAAGTCAACATTTCTACTTTTGGCCATGCTTTAGCTGAAAACCCCAGCAGCAGTTGGGGAGGGGGAGGTGGTGGTAGCTTCAGAATGCATCTTCCAAACATGAAGAGAAAAATATCACAACCACACATACAGACACATGCCATGCTTTTGAATTTCAGGGGTATTTTGTCTACATCAGTCAGTAAACACAAAGCACCAAAGAATAACAATAATGTTCTTCTTTCTAGCACGTACTTATAAATCCAGACAGCTGTGTACATGTTCGAATTGTCTGTGGAAGACACCTAGAATACAATAAATATCCAAGTTTATGACTCTGGTTGCTTTTGGACACTGCAGCATGCATATTTGATCACCTGCCCCAATATAAGGAAACTTAATCTGTTTTAAAATATTAGACTTCGATTATTGGAGTTCCAGTTTCCCGTCTTCTTACCTGCGTCTTGTTCATTCCCAGCAGTACATGGGAATATGGAAGCAGATATGGTCTTGCAAAAAAGATACAACTATTACTTCCTGCCATTTTCCAACATGTGAACATGCATAAGGGTACTTTGGGAATGTTTCCATTGTTGGTATGTGTTGACTCTTACCTCCATGTCTGGGATTATAGTGCAATCTGTCATGCTGTTTTGTAGCTTCTGTACACCATCAATCTGCAGGGTCCATAATCTAATCTAATTTCATTTAATGTTAGGAGCTTGATAGCCCAAGTGCAGATAAGGAAGTCTTGGAGATCTCTATGATATTTCATAAGAAGTGCCCTCCTCTGATCCTAGTGTTGTTATACAGTTCTCTACATGAAAAGTAACAAGATTCATTCCTCCAGAAAATGCCCACTATTTTCTGGCGTCCTGTTTGGCGATGGAGCCGTCGAGAACAGGCATTGCGTGCAGATGCTGTCCCTGCCCTTAACCACAGATGGAATTGGCGCCTCGTTTTTAAACATTACAGTCTCAAGCAGCACACTTTCAGGACCGCACAAACCACTCTAAAATATACAAGGAGATGGCTGAGGACTGTAATTAGGAGGGGGGAGCAGGATGCAGGCAGGGGTCAGGGGTTAAGGATGCGCCTTGGGGCGCCTGCTTGTGTTGAGACATGCAGTGGTCATAATCGCTGGAGATACAAGTCTCATGACTGGATGTGAGGTCTGGCAGGAGATGTTGTAGAAAATCAGGACAGGTTTTTTTTTTTGCTTTATGATATGGTCAGAAGCCATTCTGAGGTTAAATGAAAAAAAGAAAAAGTAAAAAAAATTGACTTTGCAATTGGAGAAAGTGTTATACTCCAGGGATGTTTTGGTACAAACAGAAAACCGCTTCATGCAGCACTTCTTTGGATGAGTATTGATAAATACTTGCTGTGTAGTTACTCTTTATACCCTGTACTAGATACGTGGTTATCAAAGATGGAAGAATGCTCACTGTTTCTCAAATAATGGCAAATGACAGGTAAAGACACAGGAAACATTGATGGGGGAAACAGGAATTGGATTGGGAATGGTGGAGATAAAGTGAGCAGGAACAGGAAGACAGAGAGGCAGAAAGATGCAGGCATTAATGTGTCTGTTCCCATATGTTCAGGAAGACAGCACCTACTACACATGTAGATGAAAGTGGACAGACCACCATGACAACAGCCCTTTGGTCTGGTTATACCAGACAGAACTAGTCTAAATTCTCCACCGCTTTGATGGGCAGTATAGGTATGCAAATTTAGACCAGTTTCAGACAGAATGGTGGCAGGTAGATGCCCAGTGATATGACCCAGCTGAATATCTTACCAAAATGCCTCAAGACCCAAACAGCACCTTCCCAGAACAAACCTGTGTACCGGCCCCCCCCCCCTCCTTCAAGTGGTCTATGCTCTCTTCTTACCCAGGAAGTGTAGCTGTGATTTAAAGTCATGTTCTAGTGGGTGGTTCCATTTCGGAACTTTAGTAAAAATGAACTGAATATGATTTCTATATAAACTACTTTATTTAATACTGTCAAAACTATCAAAACAAGCAAAAGAGGAGCAATGATTAATAAATCTGCATGATTATAAATGCATTGAAAAAGATTAGATCTGCATGTATATATTTGTGATGCTGTCCCACATATTTAGGGAAACTATTTCATATTTTAAAATCTCTTTCACTTCTGAGATGTCTTTTATGCTTCAGTCAGTAGGCGCAAAGGTTAAGACGAGCTTGTCTGGAGTGGGGGTGTGGATCCTCAAAAGCAATACATTACATGCTATTAGAATGCATACAGTTAGTTCACTATATAACCAGTCATGAAAGACAGGGTGTATTTTTTCATTAAAGTCCCTTGTGCAAACGCCACGGTCCTGTTTGTCTGTGATAAGAGTGATGCTTTTGCTGAGGATTTTTCTGCAGGAGGGGGGTTCCTCCACATACATGGGATACTCACGCTGCCCCAGTGCAAAGTGGTTGGCTGATTTTTGGTTCGGCCAGGCTGGAATTAGGATGGTAACTGAGGAGGCCCATAGCTCATTTAAGTAATCACTGCCTCTTTTACGTTCACTTTAAATTTGTGTAAATGGTCTTCGCACAGGGAAAAAAACTCCAAGCAGATCAGCTAAATCTAAAGCTGTGTCGCAGCTGCGTCTCCTTCCATTCTCCTTACATTTTTCCTCTTCTTTGTCCAGACGTGCTGTAGGAGGAGGGGGGTAGGGTCCTTCTGTTTTTTTTTAGGATGCTGCATCTCTGGAATGATGAGGTAGCTTTTACCACATGGAGAATGACCATGATCTGCATGACCCAAAGAGTGAAAGGTTTCAACCAATGCAGCTTCTCTCTAAGGCCTTGGACCAAGTAAAACAAACATAGCCAATATAATCCAAGCATAGCCAATATAAGCCTTCCATGATGACATAATCATTAACCAATCATTGATCTCATCAGCCCTTTAAATAATGGTGCAGAAAGAATGATAAACTGAATGATGATGTGATGTGAACTTCTGACCCCAGCATATTTGGGTAAGCCATCACAGTACCCTGTCCTCTGAACACTGTGGTTATAACCATAAGTCGAGTGTAGATGCTGACCCCTAGGAATGACATTTTACAAACAGGAATAATTGCTTTTTTAAAATGTTCCTTGTTTTAAGTATAGGTATATATGTGCTGAAATATAGTTGTTCCAGTTTGGGAGCTTTTCTTAAATGTCATCGTTCTGCCGTCAGATTCAGGTCTTCTCCAATGCCTCCTACAGGTCAGATGGTTGCCTACATTGAAACGCACTGTCAGTCTGTGTAACTCTCAGTATCAAAATAAGGGGGCGTGTCATGACTAGATGGCCTGTCTTGCAGATAGCCAAGTTTCATTTCAGAGCTGGAAACTGGAAAAAGGATAGTAGTTCAGGAAAAATATAATGGAAATATGAGCACTCATAAAATTCCCCAAAGCCTCCAGGGCTTTTAAGGGCAGACAAACCACCACTGCTTTTTGGGTCGGAAGTCATTTTAATCTGTGGGAGTGTCCATGTCTCTGTAGCTCCAGCCTTGTTATATTATCACAGCATTTAATGTCCTAACCCTACCCAATCCCACTCATCACCAGTGACTTTCTCAGGGATAGTAGTGTGATGAATGGGGTCACTACCAGATGATTCATCTGCACGGCTAAAGTTCCAGGGTGCATAGAAAATGGTGGTGGGGGGGAGAGTTGAGGAAAGTGCCTGCAATGCACACATCCGCCTGACTCAATGGGAATGCACAGAATAATTTTGACCCACTTGACCTCCTGTTGGCCTTTTTGCTGAAGGCTCTGAGGACTTAGCCCATGATCGTTCTGGTCAGTTTATCACCTTAAAGATAGCTTAAATCAGAGCCACCCAGGTCACCAGTCCGGTACTCCAGGACCATTTTGTACAAGCAAGAAAGATGCACTGTAATGAGAAATGCACTCGATCCAATGAATGATTTCCAAGGCATTTCAAGGCCTGCTTTTCTAAGGACATTCTGTCCCGAAGCTGGTGAATGAGACAGCTTTCTGCTGCCTTTTGTATGTTTCCTGGCAAAAGACTAACGCCTTTGCTGGCTGGTTAATGAACCTTCTCAGAGAGTCAAGCAAGCCTCTTCTGGTCTAGCCTGGTTTGAGAAAGGCCCTCTTTTGAAGAGCGGCACTGAATCACTAAGCGTCATTGTGCTCATTTGGCCCTTCTGTCAGCATTGGGATGTCGTGTAATGCTCTAAATGCTTCAGTGTGATTAAACGTAGAGCACGCTCAGTTCATTGAGCCGGATGTCCATTCTCCATGGGCAGCAGCCAGACCATTCCTCCAGTCTTCCAGCAGTGAGAGGGGTGTGAGTACCCCTTTGAAATGGGTCAGCCCCAAGGCCAAGCTGCAAAACGAAAGTGTCGGGGGCTGTTGTTTCAGGCTAGAGTTGGGCATCTACTCTCCCATCCTATCCTGGCACAGGTTAAGGTGGGCAGCTCCTCTGCCCTGGAAGAAACCCTCTGCCTTTAATTGACTAAACTTTTTGGGTAGTGCGTGACCTGAGACAGGTACTGAAGCAGTTAGAGGAGGATAAAGCTTAGTCAACATGTTTATTGATATGGGTGCTTGGTGTTACAGGCAGAATGCTAGTTAATAACGCAGGTTCTTCAATTTTACGTCCCACCAGGGTACTTAAGGTGTTTAACTTGAATTAAAAATGTGCCAACCTGAATACCTGTTGTGTTAACAAGAATAAGCACACCTCCAAGACTGGAGGCACGATTGAAATATATATGCACTTTATCTCCTATGCTGTCTGGCCAAAAGGGTCATAAAAATCTTTGCGGTGTATATCTATTAAGAATGCCTGTGGTGTCTGGAAAGAATTAGCTATGGAGTGGCTGTTTTATGAGTTTTATAGAGGCCAATGAATGTGGTTCTTAAAAAATAGGTAAGAGGTAATATGTGAAGCAGAAAATATTTGCCATTTAGTTTGGAATGTTGTTGACAACGAGCACCTTGTAATGCAGCTGGTGATTCCAATCAGTGTCTGCCAAAGATTTCCTTCCAAATAGCATCTGTGTGTGAAGTCGATCTTTATCTAGCCCAGTGTCTTTCCCTGGGGTAAACTCAGTGCTGCAGTAGGGTCAGTTGAGAATCTGGCACTGATCCTTGTGGTTGATGCGAGTCATGAGTGACACCCATGCGCACACTCATTATCCAGCCATTTCTCACCTGTCCTCTGTTTCCTCTTAGTAGCTCCACCCACGTGGGTCCTGATACTTAATTCCTTTATGTTGCATTCCCATTGGACGCTGGTGCAGCTGTCACTCCTTCCACAAGGGATGAACTGGGAGATGGGGAGAATCAACATCAGTGACAAACGCGTCCTACTAACTCACTAAACTACGCCAGAGCAGGAAACTGTAAACTTAACGGTGGGGTTCTTAGTCCAACATCTATCCAGTTTACTATCACCCACTTTACTAAACCCTTTTAAATTTCACATATAAATGTGTCCAGGGCGAGGGCCTGTTGCTTTCGTAGATGTTGAATCAAGACTGAATAGATCAGAGATTTATGACATCTCCTCTAGATTTATATATATCCTCAGCTCAGAGAGGCCAAAACGTCTAGTCTGCTGGAAACAATCAGTAGTAACAGTCAAATAGTCCTGCAAGGTGATGAGACTGCCATGTTCCAGCAAAACAGAACTGTGGCTATTAGCCTGCAGTCTGACTGGGAGTGATGCACTGTGATGTTGAAATGAAGCCTGTTAGCGACCGAGAACAGAGGACAACGGGACAGATTAGCTTTCAGATTAGCTTTCAATCACAGAGGCTGCACATAGACCAACACAGCCAAACACACCAAGCTCATCTACACAGCCAGGAATGAAAGTTCAGAAATCGCAGGTATGGACATGCACTTATGTATGGACAAGCTGATAAGCAGGTCAGACAGGGGATGGTAGGGAGGTGACTTCTTCTGGATGAAGATCTTCAGGCCAAGATTATTTCAGACTATCACCTAGATCTTTTTGTTTGGACATGGAAGGTCAACCAGCTGGGTAATCACTGCTGTTCCTAGAGGACTGCTGTGCTGATGATGTCTAGACTGGTTACTGTGCCAGATGGGAAGGTCAAAGTCTGGCTTGGCTTTTATTTCTACAGCATAACTAACTCTCTAGAATGGTTCTGTGGTAATGTGGAGCATATGCACTAATAAATTCTTTTCTGTTGAAGACAGAAGTAATAGTCTGCATACAAACAGTTCATGTTAGCGTGGCTAATAATAATGGGTTGTGTGTCTGTGTCTGTGTGTGTATTATGTTTGTATTACAATGTGTATAGTTAAAAAAAAACAATGCGTCCTGTCCCGATCGTCCGCTCCTTCCACGTGCCACGATCGGAGCAGGACACATTGTTTTTTTTAACTATACACATTGTTTGGATACATTTATTTTCTTACCTTACAAATTACTGTTTTTATAAATGTGCTTAGATGTGTTTAGTACAGTATTATGCTCTTCTTGTTTTATCCTGTTCATTTTGTGTTTAAATGCTAAAAAAAAACATATTTAGGTGTAATTTTTGCGGGCCGGGAACCAGTTAATTGGTTTTCCATTATTTCTTATGGGGAAAATTCGATCAGAACTCGAACTTTTTAGGATTTGATCCGGAGTCCGGAACGGATTAAGTTCGAGAACCGAGGTACCACTGTATATATATCTCCACACATTTAACTCTGCAGGTGTACCCTGACTGAGTAGCTGTAGCAGTGAGGATATATCCCCTACCTATCCAAATGTTCCCACAATGCACTGCTCAGATGCCTTCACCTTACAGTATCTGTAGGAGAATACAGGAGTGTGACCTTTAAAACAAAGAGGACATATTAAATATTCATTCATGCATTCTTAATACGTGCTTGTCAAAAGTATGGTCACAGTGATCCTGGATCTTATTTTAGGGCACAAGGTTAGGGACGTATAGGACAAAGGTAATAAATAGTATAATTGAAATCATATAATGGAAAAGATTATCAAAAATATGTGATTCTTTTATTGTCACAATATCCTTTCTTAAGTATGGTGTGTATAAGTCAGACATCCATCCGTCTTCTGTAAATGCTTAGGTACTGCAGGGTCATGGTGAGTCTGTACAGTAAACACAGAGCACAAGGCAGGGGGTACCATGGACTGGATGCCAGTCCATCACAGCACATACTTAAACACACTACAGGCAGTTCAGAGTCAGCAAGTCACCTGACTGCATGCATTTAGGAAGGAAACCTGAGTACTTGGAGGAAATTTGTGCAAATATAGGGAGAACCTACATCTAGATGTGAGGCTACAATACTAACCAACTAAGCCAACGTACCTTTTTGCACATTCCTCATAATGCATGTGACATGCACAAGGTATGAAGGTTGTGAAGGTATTTTTATGCAGCGAAAGCTAAGTGCTTCAAATGCCACTAAAATGAGCCAGAACAAGCATTGTTTCATGATGGATTTATAGCCATGAAAACACCATGTTATTGAAAGTACTCCACTGGCTGTCTGCTACTACCTAAATAATCTCTCATTATTTGCATCCCATACCCAAATCGTTCTTTGCCTTCATGTAAAGTGGTTCAAGTGTATGACATTAATTCATTAACAAACAATAATAAGTGTATTTATATATTCATTCCTACATCTTCCCTTCATCCAGTCCAGGGTCACAGTTATTAATATACATTTGATATAGAAATGCAATATTGTATAGTTACATGTATATAAATGGTAATTGATATGTACATGTAAATATAAACCACTGTTATAAAACACATTAATGTAAATGACTTGGTATTTACAGTATCTACACATGTAAATGACTGCTGGTATACACAGTGCCACGCCCAGCTCCGTACGATCCTTGTGTGTGCCACGCCCACCTCGTTACCTCGTGTTTATGCCTGATTGTTCTCAACTGTTGTTTGTTAAACTCAGTTTGTCTTGTGTATTTAGTCTGAGTCAGTCTTCCCCAGACTTGTCATTGATGTTATGTTGTCATGTCCGACGTCTGCCCAGATTCCCCAATAAACCCCGGTTTCCCGTCTGACTGGCTCATCTCGTCTGCTTCTCCGGCTCGCCTGCCTTCCGAACGTGACACACAGTATATATAAATGCAAATGACTGTGGGCATATACAGTATAAAATATATACGTTAAATGGCTATTGGTATATACAGTATGTATAAATGCAAATGCCTGATGGTATATACAGCATATAATATATATGTTAAATAATGGCTATTGGTATATATAATATGTATAAATGTAAATGCCTAATGGTATATACAGTAGATAAATATAAATGACTGTTGGTATACATAGTGTGTATGAATATAAATGATTGTTGGTATATACAGTACGTATAAATGTACATGACCCTTTGGCCTCTGTCTCCTCCTCCAGCTGCTATGCTCCTCCGTGCAGCTGGCGCTCTTTGAGGAAGAGGAACGTGTGAAGAAGTTGCAGGAGCGCCTGGATCAGCTGGAGGATAGGAATCGCCAGTTGAAGGAGCGAGTGCGCAAGGTGAAACGCTCCCTCCAGCTGGCCCGCCGTGACGCCCGTCGTGCCCAAAGGGATCAGCAGCAGCTCCAGGAGCTCCTTGCCTCCTTCCAGCGGGCTGGGCACCACCTCAACGCCATCCAGCAAGACAGCACCCCCTACGTTTTTCCCATGGGAGGCTGAATCTGGTTAGGGGATGGGGGAGGTCTCCTGATTTTACCTGAGAGCTGCTGGGCGGCCTCTCGGCTTTTTTCTCCTCCCATCCATGGACTAGAACTCAATGAGAAGTGGTCCAGATCCAAAGACACAGCCAGGGCCACTCCATTTTCATAGTACCACTCCATTTACCCCAGACAAATGCAATTGCTTAATTTTGAGCAGGGATCCAATTTCAACTATATTTTCCAGACAGAAAGAAACAAGATATCCCAACCCTTAACCACACTTTTTAAAACATGTCTTCTTTACAGCAACTTCTAAAAATATTTCTCTGAGTACAAATTGCACTCTGGATTTCTTAAATAGGATGAAATATTCAAAAGCTGCCATGACTTCCACATATTCAGCATGTCTCCACATCTCTGCACCCCTCTCAAAATTGTTCCTTGAATGATAACACTTTACTTGGGGGAGGCACAAGTAACTTAGTAATTCAGTTACTACTACAAATCATGAACAAATATAGTAGCTACATGAAAAACATGAACTGTTATGATTGATGATTGACAGACATTGGATCAGTACATAACTAACACTTAGTTACTGGTTAATCAATACATTAAATAAGAGTGTGCTACTACGTTATGCCCCATCAAGTCATGTCACCCGTAAGCCTTTAGCTTCCCATTTAATATGTTTTATCTTGTTAGGTAGGAACAGCTGCAGTTTGCTCTACAGATGTCCTGAATCTGAAGGAATGCTCTGTGCACAGACTTTAAGCAGCACCTGATGTACTGAAGGATAACCACTGTATTTTTTTCTAACCACGAAAAAGGCTTTTTATGAATGACTGCATAATGTAGATGTTCCTTATTGCCATGACTCTGGTGTAATGCCCATGTTCTGGGGAAGATGTGGACCTAGTTGTCATGCCAACACTGGAATTCACCATGGTAATGAGTGAAGCACACATAAGATGGTGTATCCAGACTAAACGTAGTGCTGCAAGCTGAGTCTTGGTGATATTCATGCTCTGTTCATGTATTGATATTACACTATATAAACCAAACAACATATTCATAAAGGTGACCCATTTCTGTCCATTCAGATGATCTAGGAATTCCTTTTGTACTAGGGGCGGATAGATGGTTACTTTGCGAGAGCTTTAATTAGAGCTTGGACACTGGGCTTCTCATCTACTGATGGGGAATTTAATTTTAGAGGTATTTAAGAAAAGAGCCTCACTGATTGTTACAAAAGACTGATGTCTCAACATCTTATGGGAGTGTGTGTGGGGGTAGGGTTAGGGTTAGGGGCTCTATACAGAACACGGCATTCATCATGCACACATAGTCCATAGTAATGACATTAAGCTGTCTGCCTACACAGCGTGCTGTGGAAATTTCTTGTCTCACTGGGATGATGCTACAGGATAGAATGCAAACAGTGATGGATATCATGCTGATAATTACAAGATTCAACTAGGCAGAGGGCATCACAGTTGGAAGCATGTTGATTGTGTTTGGTTTTTTTAATGATTACTTAAGGAACAGACCATGAACTGACAGAATGTGTCCATGGCGATCGAAACAGCTGTGGATGCTTTTTCACCACTCGACTTGACTGAGTGTCCAGTTTACCTTCTAAATTTGTCTTCAGCATTCACAACATGTTCCACATGCATGAAGAAATTTCATGTATATTATGTGCCTACATGGCAATCGGAGGGGAATGGTGAGTCACCTCAAACCAGTATGCCACCTGCTGGCCATAAAGGCTTCTCCTGGAGACTAGCCATGCTCCTTGCAATAGTTGCACTGTGGTCCAAAGCAAAGGGGGGCCTTGGAGTTGACAGAAACAGTGGCTTAGCTCTGTTGGACTGCCCTGTTTGTGTCACTCTCAGGCACAAAGCCAGCCATCAAACTTGTCTGGCCTGCCTCAGTGAAAACAATGTGGCTGGTTTATTGTGGCTCATCCAGCAGCCAATTAGGAGGCTACTCATACCTTTGGTGCATGATCATGTGGCCAATAAGGCACCTGTTTCCATCCAACTGCGACAAGCACAAGAAGGCTGAGTGAATAGCTGCTATGGTGAAGTGTTTATGGCCTGGCACTGGTCACTCAGCTTCACGCTACTTTCACTTCCAGTTTAAGTGACATGGCTTTCATTCTTCACCGTGATTCTTTTTTTTCTTCTTTTCCTTGTCCTGCTGTCCCATCTGTGTGTGGCATATTTGTTTGAGTTTGTGTTGCTTTTTGACATGGACCCTGAGCTGAGCTTGTTATCACGAGACCAGCTTGTGGAGCCTGGCACACTTTCCTCCCTTCTCTCTAAAACATTTGTTTTTGAAGAATTGCGGTTTTGTCATTTTCTCATTCTCAGACCATCGTCCATCTTTGTACTTCAGTATTGGAGCTGCTCACCCTTTTACACCCAAACATTTGTAAGAATTCTTGTAACCAGGGCCAGTACTGGGGGGGTGGCAGTGCCCCTGTGACAACATGCATGTCCCCCCTGTGGCCCCCTTACATACATATGCAACTTGGGGCTGAAATAAATGTATTATTATTATTACTATTATTATTTACATTAATACATGTGCGCTAAAATTAAGTGCGCTGGAAACAGGCAAAACCCAAACGTAAGAACATAAGAACTATACAAACGAGAGGAGGCCATTCGGCCCATCGAGCTCGCTTGGGGAGAACTTAACTAATA
>JAOYFF010000063.1:30118480-30133058 GCA_025773925.1 Cryptomyrus ogoouensis | reverse complement strand
AACAGGAAGTCACGCAGGACAGACACAGGAGGACACAGGAACCCCAGGCAGCACAGACACATGAAGAAACAGGAAGTCACGCAGGACAGACACAGGAGGACACAGGAACCCCAGGCAGCACAGACACATGAAGAAACAGGAAGTGACGCAGGACAGACACAGGAGGAAACAGGAACCCCAGGCAGTACAGACACATGAAGAAACAGGAAGTCACGCAGGACAGACACAGGAGGAAACAGGAACCCCTGGCAGCACAGACACATGAAGAAACAGGAAGTCACGCAAGACAGACACAGGAGGAAACAGGAACCCCAGGCAGCACAGACACATGAAGAAACAGGAAGTCATGCAGGACAGACACAGGAGGAAACAGGAACCCCAGGCAGCACAGACACTAGAGGATACAGGAAAGACAGGCAGTTGAGAGGCAAGAGAAAACAGTAACCACGGACAGCTTTGACACATGAAGATACAGGAAGGGCAGGTAGTATAGATGTACAGAATCTTGGAAGTACAGGATTTGGGGAGCCAAGAAACCAGGCAGAAGAGTTGTGAGGAAACAAAGATGCCGAAGGCTAAGAACCCAATACTGTCCGATGCATGTGAGAGGGGACTTGAAAGGAAATCACTGTATACTTGAATTTGGGGCAGAAGAAGGACAGGTTGATCACACTGCACAACCGATCCAAAAACAAAAACCAACACAAACCAGTGACTGCACACAAGTGGGGAACTGATGTTTGAAATATATCCAGGTTACTGGGAGCTAAAACAAAACAAACACACCAATTCACCTTATTGGAAAGAGGGACAGATGGAAATAATCAATGCATACAGCTTGGACTCTCATTTGCCACAAAGAGGATGCAGAGTGGGTATCTGTTATCTCTCAAAACATGTGAGCAGAATCATCAATCTGACAATTACTTCAAAGTTAAGAGCTACAATCTGAACTAGAGGGAGAACCAGCACACTGAAGCCATCTTGTATCGACCATCCTGCTTTGTGTCCTTCGCGAGGTGGTGTTGGGGTCTGCGATTAGAGGAGACATCTTGGGACTCTGAGCTTTATTGCAGAGATGGAGACACTGTTCGTTATGGTTGTGTGATGTCATGTGTCATCATACCCACTCACATTTCAGCACACAGGCACCCAAGAATGTTTGTCACAAGGGGGCAGTTACAGTTACCTTGCTGTAATCATTAGAATGGAAAAAGTCAAAGCGACTGATAGCAGGTGTTATGAAGGATATATCCACAGAAGGGGGTTGCTCTGCGGAGATCCATGTCCTGGGGCGTGTGGAAAACATCATTAGATAAAACCAGCCGCAATAACCAGACTCTGGTGTTGGGAAATTGAAACCATCTTTCATCTTAACAGTTCAAGGCAGCGAGCAGAAGCCAAATTATATAACAAGAAATGCAATTCCTGAAAAAGCATTTTCCTCTGTACATAGTTAACACCAAGGGTGCAATATCCTATTTCAGGTTAATGTTATATTCATATTTTAGAGTTTATAAGGGGTCTGGCTCCCTCTTCTGGTGCAGAGTATTTCCTTTAATGACTATGAGTATGTCTTTTTACAATAGCCAAACAGATGCCCTTCACGTAACACTGCAGATGTGTTTTCCCACGCATGTCTGCCACAGAAAGCGCTGACGTCACTGGAGATGCATTCTGGGAGAGAAGCGACCCTCCCACCCCCACCAGAAATCATAGACCGTCTGTGTTCGGTCCAGGCCAGTGAGGGACAAATGGCAGGGAGGATGTAACAGGCTCCTGGCCATGGTAGAGACTGCGGCAGTCCACTGACGCAGTGGAAGGCACAACATGCACTGGTGCAATGAATGTTCCAGCAAATATGATTATTTAATCGCATGTGGGAAATACAAAAAACTGAAACTTCCCCTTTTCAGGGCCTGACAGATCTAGTCTTCAAGAGTTCACTCCACTTCTGATCTTATGTGCTATATTTGAGTAATTACTGAGTCTCCTGTCACCTCACCACTATAATAACAAAATATTGCGATACTATCACAATACTAACTGGATACCACAATGATACCACATGATACTATCATGAAGGTATTACAAAGATATGATGCCACAATAACACCATAATACCACTATGATACTATACATGGTTCTACACCCTATTTAGTGGGGCTTCAGCCCCGTATTTTGGGTCGAAGGCACCTAACAATAGTGTTTCTAAAACCATTTACTGATTTGTCCTGGATTTTCATATACATTTCGTACCCCCAGCTCGGAAAACTTTATTGTGGGGATCCCCCCTCCTCTCTGCAAATTTAATTATGGGGGGATGACATCCTAGAATCACCCCTGCATGAATAACTACAGAAGTGGCCAAAAGTTTTGAGAATGACACAAATATTGATTTTCACAAAGTCTGCTGCCTCAGTTTTTATGAAGGCAATTTGCATGAGTGATCAAATGAATTGCAATTAATTGCAATGTCCCTCTTTGCCATGAAAATGAACTTAATCCCAAAAACCCATTTCCACTGCATTTCAGCCCTGCCACAAAAGGACCTGCTGACATCATTTCAGTGATTCTCTCATTAACATAGGTGAGAGTGTTGACAAGGACAAGGCTGGGGATCACTCTATCATGCTGATTGAGTTAGAATAGCAAACTGGATGCTTTAAAATGAGTATGGTGCTTGAAATCATCGTTCCTCTGTTAACCATGGTTACCTGCAAGGAAACACATACAGTCATCATTGCTTTGCACAAAAAAGAGCTTCGCAGGCAAGGATTTTGCTGCTAGTAAGATTGCACTTAAATCAACCATTTATCGGATCATCAAGAACTTCAAGGATGTGATGAAGGCCTCAGCGTGCCCAAGAAAGTCCAGCAAGCGCTAGGACCTTCTCCTAAAGTTGATTCAGCTGCGGGATCGGGGCACCACCATTGCAGAGCTTGCTCAGGAATGGCAGCAGGCAGACGTGAGTGCATCGGCACGCACAGTGAGGCGAAGACTTTTGGAGGATGGCCTAGTGTCAAGAAGGGCAGCAAAGCAGCCACTACTTTTCAAGAAAAACATCAGGGATACAGGGATTGGACTCCCTGATAAAGTCATTTCCTCCTATGAATCCCCTCTCCAATACCATCAAAATACATCTTAATAGCCAGTAACACCATCACTTCCCCACCACGTGATAAACTAGTTCAAGCTGCTGCAATGAGGCAAAGCTAATCCCTGGTCAGCTCTGCACATTCCACACTGCTCTAATCTCAGAATCTCTAATACTCCCTGGAGGTTATCCTGACGGTAAGCTGCCTCTCAAGTGCAGTGGGTTATGTCCCTCCTCCAGCCCTATTGCTCTCAAGCCCCACAGTCCATTGCGTTACAGTGCCAGCCTGACGCTCCACCCCTTGCCCCCTGCCTTTGTTGCTATATGGAGCAAGGACCTGTCTGTCACAGAGCTCAGCCTGGTGCTCCTCCCCCTGCCCTTGCTGCTATATAGATCAAGGACCTGTCCGTCGCAGTGCCTAGTTTACTGCTCAGCCCCCTTACCCTCTAGCTTTACCACTCACTGGGATTCACTATCTTTAAATAGACGGTCTTAGCTAGCACTTCAGGCCCAAAGGTAGTGCTCTGCTTGCTGGATTGATAATCACAGACACGTCTCCTAAGCTGCCCAGCCTCAGGCTCTGTATCATAAAACTGCAGCTGCTGCCTTTCAGACCAAAATTAGCTTTTCACCGCTGAGCACATTTACATTTCCAGCAAACAAGAAACATCTATAGCAAGTGTACGCCAGCTCCAAGCTCGTGAGAAACTGCATCCTTGTGCTATCCATGTCCAGGTGCACTGGCCCTTGCATAACCAAGCTTTTTTCAGTATAAACTTCCTGTCACCTTTCTATGTCAGCAGCTTTGTATTAGAGCTGGCTTCCCAATTATCAGCCTGATCCCATACACAGGAATCACCACTGCATGTTATGAGATGAAAAATAAATATTAAATCTTGGTGGCTTCCCAGCCAGGAGACACTCCAGCATTGTCGTCTATGCTGACTGGCATGGGACCCAGTGACCCTGAACAGGATAAAGAAAAATAAAATGATGCATTATTTGTCATTTGCCCAAGTACGTTGGAATGCTTCTTTTCACATATTCCTTCATTCCCACCTATGGGACATACATACACATATATAGCTGAGAGCCAAGGCTGGAGTCTGAGCGCAGAATCGACTCTTGTGAGTACATGATCATCTCTTTAGCAATCGGAGAGGGCTTAGGAGCCTTGCTCCAAAGCCCAGTGGAGATGTAGCTATTCTACCAATGCTAGGATTCAAACTGGCAACCATTCCGGACACAGGTGCAGAGGCTGAACTCACTGAGCACACGGCACACCCACACAGAAGATGCATAGATGAACATACAAAGGAATACTTCATGGGAGGAAAAACAAATTAAAATTTTTATTTACTGCAAAATAATGTTATGAAATAAAATGATATCCCTGGTGTCATCGGGTATCTTTCCTGTCTGTGAGAGCAATTATGGAAGATTTGTGAACAAAATAAAAAAGACGCATGTTGAGACATATTTCACTCATAATTACTGCAGTTATGCCTCAATGTAATCCAGTTATAACCTGAGTAACTTTACAGACCATCCCACCTAGCGTACGTCTGTCCCGCATTTCGGTCAGAGTGTGGTGTGTCACCGTGTGACGGTACCAGACTGCAGACCCACAGGCCCTAGCCTGCTATTCCCCATTGCTGGCCCTGACACATGCGTGAAGCTCATTAACAGGGAAGGTGTGACCATCCAAAGCCCATGACAGCAGCTCCACAGTAACACAGTAACAAATCCAATTAGACATCATCTAAATTAACACTGTAATGAAGTTTCTTGAGAAAATGGGGCCAGAGGAGAAAAAAGGAAGGATGTGTGATGGGCATCTCTTGTCAGAGGCAGTGGCGTTGCTCAGCTGCCCCTGGTGGAACCCGAGAGCAGTGCCTCGGGGGAGCAGCCGGTTAATTTCTGTGATGGACTTTCTGTGTTCCTGCTGGGGTTTAAATGGAGGCTGGTGTGAAGGGAAAGCTGACACACAGCTGACAGCACTCCTGTGGCACCTATTTCTTTCCAGAATTTTCTACCATTTATTTTTTAACAACATGATTAGCTAACAAAATCCTACCCGCCATCCCCATGGCTTGCATGGAGGTGTGTAGAAGAGACCTGTGGTGTGTGCTGTTAATCACAGGCAGGGGGCAGTCACCGCAAACTAAGGCATGCCCCACCCTTTCCCTTGCTGTTATTACACAAAGCGCTGACGTTATGCATAACAGAGCCAGTGATTTTTTCACAATGAAGACCAATGCAAAGTGGACAGGCAGCGGGCAGCCCAGATGGTGCTGGGGGAGAGAGTGGTGCACTCCCCCTGGTCCACCCCACCTGCCCAAGCTTGAGTCATAAGCATTTCATCACCATGCTGACATTGGGCTGCTCTTGGAGTGGGTCCAAACTACACTCCATGAGGAGCATGAAGAATGAGCTTGCATCGATTTATGCAGCAATAACTAGACAAGTGTGAGCGGATTAAAAGTCTAAAGAGACCAAAGAATGATGTAGAAGAATGATGCATAAACCCAGAAAGCCACATGCTCCGGCAATGTAACGCCTGGCATTTCACTGCAATCCGGGTCCAGAACACACCACTACACTGTCATACGGCCGCATAACACACTGCATGTCAGTGTGATCTGGGTCCAGAAAACACCACTGCACTGTCATACAGCTGTGCATCACACAACATTTCACTGTGATCTGGGTCCAGAATACACCAATGCACTGTCATACAGTTGTGCAATACACTGCATCTTGCTGTGACTCTTCACACTTGACACTGCATAAGACACTGCTGTACAGAGACAGGAGGATGGGGAATCAGCCAGACATAGGCAAAGAGCAGAAGATCTGGTGTGTAAGCAGCCCCATGATCAGGTGTGTAAACAGCTTCACAATCAGATGTGTAAGCAGCCCCAAGGTCAAGTGTCTATGCAGCCCCACGACAAGGTGTGTAAGCAGCCCCAAGGGCAGCTCTATAAGCATGTCTGTTACATGGTGGGAGGGACAGGTAGGGCTGCATGCAGATCAGATCACACCTACCCCCCCTCATCCACCCTGCACTGACACACTGACACCTGAATTCATTTCAGGCAAAATTAACATGAGGTGTTTCTCTGCCCACCTGAATCACACTGAGATTCTGTTGATAAGCCCCTCAGAGTAATGCATTTTTGTTGCATTTGCTGTGCCCACACAGTCTACAGAAACACGTCCACTTTTCAGAGCCAGGGCTCCCTGCTGAAAATAATCTTGTGGTTTCACGTGTGCACGTCTGTGGTTATGTGGTCAAGTGGGTTTCTGAGGTCCTGCATTTGCGAACTTAAAGGACAATGATGATGCTGCCTGCTCTCCGCTCCATGTTGCCGTGGAAACACCATGACTCCAGAAGGCTATCCAGCCTCAGAGTGGGGAGGTCTTGCTCTGGGTTCCCCCCGGAGGAGCAAAGTTGGAGTGTGCGGAGCTTTGTGAGGCTGTGGTGGACTGGGGAGGGTTATTTGAGAGATTTTGGGAGATTTCTGACTGGGTTTGCAGGGTAATGTAGATGGAAAAGTAGTGCAAAGTTGGTCTATCAGGGGTAAGATGGGTGCGGTCTTCAGGTCTGCAAGGAGGGACCCAGGGGCATTAAGGGGATGACGGCTGGTGACAAGGGGGTGGCACAGAGGAGATGAAGGGAGGACTTTTAAAAAATGTGAGACTTTCAGTTTGCAGCTTGCCACATGCAGGAGTTTGGGCCCAATCCAAGCAGACAATGATGGTGTTGCATCCCTGAGCCTCCTGTCTTCCGGTTCTTTTAACTATAGCTTCCGGAAAAGTATAAATCAGGCTTACACAGCACAAATATAAATTCTGGGTAAAACTAACCCAAGCTGCCCTCACTGATATACAAGACGCAGAATCTTCTCACTGTATGCAGTGTATGTGAGGAAAGATCTCAGCATCTCCAAACTGGGCCTGTCCGGCTGCCAGCCGGGTTTCCTCCCGCTCCCCTCAGGCGTGACAGATACATGGAAATCATCTGCGTAAAACAATCTGGGGTATTATTTTTCCAAGGAACGTAGCACCGATGCGTAGTGTTGGCGGACAGCACGTTGCTAGCCAACGACTCACGAGGCGGCAGATGGCGGGATTTGGCTAGCCAGCACCTGTCGCAGGTGTGTCTGAATCACCCAGGAAGCAGCTCTGTGGAGCCGAGGTAAAAAGCAACCAGCTTAATCGCGACTCCATGTCTATCCACGTGACAGGCGGTAAAACAAACAGCTGTGGAACCATTATTTAAGGCTGGGTTATGATGCTGTCCTAAAGATGGTGCCCACTAGTGGTAAGGGGTTCATTTATGCGCTAAACACATGCATGTATGCTGGTGTGCATCTCATGGGAGCTGAGGTGGTGACCATATCTCCATGGCTAACCCGTGGTGAGGGGGGCTTACTCACAGCTGCATGATCAGGTAGAGGTGGTTGGAGCTTTCGTAAATGTCCTCCAGGGCCACAATGTTCTCGTGCTTTATTCTGGAAGAAAAAAATCAGGTCAGCGACTCCACATGTTATCATTATTTTACCCAATTACTCAGAAGACATTAACTGAAATAAACAAACCCCTGCTGAAAGGTACATCAGCTCCCGCTGTGGGAATAAAAGCCCCAAGTGCAGTTCCCTTAGCACAATGCTATGCTGTGATATTTATGAGTTATGAGTATATAAATCATAGAGTAACTAGGTACATCTCACAAACACACACATACACAGGTTGAGATTCAAGAATGTTCCATTTAAAACACAATTTCTTCCTTCCTTCAGTATGACAAAGAACAAGTCTTAGTCATATATGTGGAAAGAAAAAATCAGTAGGAGATTTAAGGGTTTTCTCTGAGAAAGCAGACCAATAGTGGCCTTAATTCCTTGAAGAAAATAGACCAATATGGAGAATAGATGCTGTTGCAGAGAAACTGGCCCACTGGAGCCACTCATTAAGATTTCATCAGAGTGAACAGAAAATAAGACTCTATGGATTCCCAAAAGAAGGATGACCAACCACAGAATCACTGACAATTGCTTTAAGACAGAAACACCCAAAAGGAAAATTGCTCACTGATATTAGGAGTAGAAATAGTGGTAGCAGAGCCCAGAACTCTATATTCTCAGCCAGTCCAGTTCAGCCGATCCTAGAGTGATCCATTACTCTTATCTCACAAAGAATAAAACAGAGGATAATTTAGTGGTTTCCACTGGCAGCATATTCCCTCTTAAGATGAAAAGCCCAGAACTCTATATTCTCAGCTAGTCCAGTTCAGCCCATCCCGTCCTCTCCACCCACCAGCAAAATCATTAAGTTTTCATCATTAAAATCATGGTAGAAAGCCATGCAGTAATAGCTGATGAAGGAGGACAGGGCAGAACTAATAATACATTGAGTTTTTTCCTGTGCCGGAATTAATGACAATGTAATATGGAGCGAAAAGGGGCAGGAATTCAGTGCATCGCTGATGCATTTATAAAGGGCTGCTTTAATATGTATGTGGCAGAATGGACCCAGGCTGACTAAGATGGCCATTATTAACACCTGAATATTTTAACACCACAGATTCCCATATAAGCCTGCATTGTTCATACTCCTTATGTGGCTCTTAGGAGGCTATAGATGTTCCCGTGGTAACCGTAGCCTTACCATCCATGTGACCGGGTCGGCACGCAGTTTGAAAACACCGCTGTATGCCCACTTCCCAGTCCCTGTAACCATATCTGTGCATGTGAGCTTACATGCATGTCTTTAAGAACCTGTATGTCACAGTCCTCCAAGTTGTTTACCACACCTTTACATGGGTGTCCTCTCATCCGACGGCTTTGGTCACTGCTATCAATGACACACATCCCTCATGCTGGTTAATGCGCTGAATTCTCCAGGGTGCAGGACACAGACTCTAGCTCCTCTGTCCTACCTCTCTTCCTTCCCCGCAGCTGCCAAAGCCCCCGCCTCTGTGGTAAATTACCCCGGCAACCAGCTCATGGCAAATACGTGTGTGTACACATGAGGATGTGTTTACAGGGCTGATGCTAATCGATGCCACAGTACTGATGAGCCCAGAGGGTCAAGATGACAGTCCTGGGAACCATAGTGACAGGGGACAATAACAAGAAAACAGGTGGCAGGAGGCCTGGACAGAGACATGTCACGTGATACTAGGCTGTCGACCGACAAGTTGGCTCTAAAATGCATTGGGAGCAGTTGTGGAAAAGCTAAGCTATTAGAGTGTGACATGGCTGTGATGACCTTTAGCTGGGTGTATGGCATGAGCCAGTGACTACCTGGTCAGACTGAGACAAAGCTTTCATAGAATCATGGCCTGGCAGTACTAGGCCAGGGCTACTTTCTAAGCTATAAATTTTGCATGCTTCATGATGTGACCTAAACATTAATATTCATTTTCTACCTTGACTGTACCTAGTGGAGAATTAGGTACAATTATGATTATGAACGAAGAACATGGGATGGCCTCAGCAAGCTGCGATGCTGTGTTAGCATCTGGCTAAGGTATGCATTAGTGTGGGATCTGTTAGCATCTGGATGGGAGGCGTGTAAGCATTTAGACAAGGGACATGCTAGCCAAAGTTGTGTCAGCATTTGGATAAGGACCATGTTAGTGAGAGCTGTGCTATCCTTGATGAGGGTCATGTTAACAGGCAGACAAGTGGTCTGTGGTAGCATCTGGGCAACAGTCATATCAATGATGTGGTACCACCTGCAGTAGGGTTGTTCTGGCATGGGGTATATTAGTATCTGGATGAAGGGTGCATTAGTTAGCAAATGGATAGATGGATTAGGGATATCATATCGAGGATTGTGGGAAAATTGGATAAGGGCTATGTTTGCATCTGGCCGAAAGGTGTGTTAGCATCCAGATGAAGAACATCGTAATGAGAATTTTGGGACAATCTGGATGATGGCCGTTTAGCATCTGGATGAGAGATGTGTTAGCATCTGGATGAGGAATGTTGGCATGAGGATTTTGGGAGAATGGATGATGACCATGTGTTAGCATCTGGATGAGAGATGTGTTAGCATCTGGATGAGGGATGTTGGCATGAGGATTTTGGGAGAATGGATGATGATCATGTGTTAGCATCTGGATGAGAGATGTGTTAGCATCTGGATGAGAGATGTGTTAGCATCTGGATGAGGAATGTTGGCATGAGGATTTTGGGAGAATGGATGATGACCATGTGTTAGCATCTGGATGAGAGAAGTTTTAGCAGGAACTATGGTGGCATCTATACCATTTAACGAGAGTTGTGGGAACATCGGGAGAATGCCAGAATTATTGAAAGGTATGGCAAAAGCTGCCATAAGTAAGATGGTATTTGTGAGGGCTGTTAATGAATATCGCACCACTAGCCATGTAGGCCCACCTCGTTACTGAGGTCTGTAAGATTGCCGTTTAGTGAGGGCCATTAGCGGGTGCTGTGTTTTCAGAAGAGGGAAGGCAGTGCCGCAATGGGATTAGGACGAAGCCGCCAACGCTTGCCATTGCCATGAGAGATGCATTGTGGGCAGCCACCCACCATGGCTGGGGGGGGTTGGATCTGCAGGGGCTGAGGCACGACTTCACATTTACACTCTGGTAATGATAGTGGAGAGAAGAGGAGGACACTATGTGCTAATGCTGCTGCTGTGGCCTGTCCATGGGTCGGTATCCCGCGCCCCCCCCCCCCCCACAAACAGACACAAACAGAGCACCACTGTGGTGTGTTTATCTGTTTAACCAGATGCAAGGAAGTGACGTGTATTGAGAGTCATATGAATCACACACAAGAGGAAAACACCTTTGCTACTGCAGTCTGTAAGCCGCTGAGAAAGGCTTGTGTTAGCAAGGGATGAGTTAGCTCTGACAAACTGTCTATCAACAGGAAGGGTCCTGCTCCCAGTTGAAGTTAACACTTATTGGGTCATTGGACAAGCAATAAAAGACTGTCAGTCACTCTGCTGTTAGGAATCACAAGACCAACAGTCCACGATCCCATATAAATGTTCCAGGGAGCTTGCAGAAGACAGGGCTTGGCTGCCCAGAGCATGAAAACAGAAGATGATATCCAATGAATACTAGCTTTAAATTATGTCATTTTTATATGTCTGTAAGGTTTTATGTGACAACGATTTTCTTACAGGTTACTAGGACTCACACAAGAGTGTAATGTTTTTGTCATCATAAAGCTTTTGACTCTCAGGGTGTGAACCTCCTCCAGAATATTCTCACTCCAGTAGCCAGGTCTTCCTTCATAAATATGAATACAGCACAAAAGAAAAAGCCAAGGAACTATAATTAAACACTTCAATGCCATTTCAAAGTCACAAATTCCATCGACTGAAAGTCCACATAACATAATGAGTTCAGAGATGCACTATTAAAACACAGATGTGACAGACAGCTTACATTTGCTATGAATATATAATATAATATAACACTGCCTGAAAAATTCAACAAAAACCTTTATGCTGGAAAGACCCAAGAAATATAAAATTAATGTTTACTACAGAACACAGAGCTTACTATAGTGTATTGTGTCAGCCAAATCCGGGCATAGTTAAATAGTGATTCTGTAGTCGAGGACCAATCACCGTACGACTCAAAAGTTTGCCCATATATGTCAGTAAATCATTGTACAGGGTGAGTCCTTAGGCAGTGGTACATTGATGAGTAATGAAACAAACAGGATTTAACACTTGACTATTATATCTTCAGTTATAGCTACTAGGCCACTAGACTCTAGGGGCACCAGGCAAAATCTAAAAGTAATTCCTAGGCTGTAGGTGACTGTGAGGATCGTTGAGATGCAACTCTGGTTAAATGGCGTACATGACAAGCTGGCAAACATGAGTCTACATTTCCTATATGTTCAGTATACATGCATATGGTTGTATACCCTTGTATGATGCTAACACAACACCTACAGTCTACATCAAAATGAGTCTTGTTCAGGAATATAGGTATATAATAATAATAATCGATACTTTATTGATTCCCGTGGGAAATTTTTCTTTGCGCCTCCCAGAACTTGCTCTCTGTAGGTGAGAACAAGCCGGCTACGGGAGCTGGGGGTTAGGTGCCTTGCTCAAGAACCTGCCAATGTGCCGCGGCTGGGCTGGAACCAGTGGCCTGCCGATTACAGGCACACTGACCACACACTGCGCCCCAGTATAATACAGTCTGTAAGAAAATGTATGGGAAAGAAACTGGATGCCACAACCACAATCAAGGAGTGTACTGATCCATTAATATTCTGCCGTGTTTCAGCGAATCTCAGAAATGGAAACAAGCAGGATGATGGGAGACAGGCAGTCAGAGGAAGCCTCTTCAAAATGGGGTCTTTCTCCAGGTTAGTGCTCTCCATTCCACTTTCAGCATTGTTATACTCCACCCATGCATAACGAAAAGCGTAAATGGGTGAGTGTTTTAACGTCCTGCCTGAAGTGTCATAACACCCAGGCTGACTAAAGCTAACTCCTTACAGGTGCAGCCTGGGATGTGTCTCACACATGGATGAGAGCATCTCTGTAGAAATTGAGCTATCTGAAACTCACTTGGACTCCAAACACGTATTCTCTCATACCTGTCACATCCATCACAAGTTCACTGTGGGTTGCTTCAGCGTAAGTGTCCTGCCTTAATCATTGCAAATATGAAAGCAAGAAGACAACCATTAAGTAATGTTCCTAAGTCTGTGAAATCCACCATAACACCTTTCTAGTAATTGGGGCCCCACCTAACTGCAGGATAATGGATGTGACATTAAAATATGCCAACATGCTGACTTGCAGAGAACAGCAGTCAACTTGGCAGAACATCTCTGAAATGAACTAAACTATCGCTAATCCTCAATACCTAACAAGAGCATAAGTCAAGTCCTGCACAACGTGTAACATAACATCTTCAGCTTTCTAAAGTCAATCAAATCCTCCATGTAGTGTAACACAGACCCACCATCTTCTTAACATCAGTCACGTCCTCCATGATGTAGAACAAAAGACCACCAGCTTTATAATATTAATCAAGTCTCTCATGCACTAGAAAAAAACACCAGCTTTTCAACATAAATGTATGCAAACCGTGCATGATGGATTGAAGTCGTAATTAACAGGCAGGTCATCATGCTGTTAATTAATAGAATAAAGATGTTTCATTCATAACTGTGCATGTCCCATGACATTTGGTAGTTATTCATCCCAATGTATTTGCACAATGAAACAAGTCATTAGGACTAACTCATTAAGACATCAGAGTCTTACATGACGCATGACGCTGCATGTGACCAGAGTAAATACAAGGTCTCTGCTCAGGCTGGGTAGCATGTCGCCTGCAGTCGGGCAGCTGCCATGAGAAGCCCAGCGGAATCAAGTCATGCTGAGCCAGAGGCCACACAGGGAGGGGGGTAGGCTATGGTGGCCTCATCCGATGACAAGTAAGCCCTTCCTGTCTGGGAACTGAACTTCTGAAAGCAAAAAGCCCTGTCCACGCCTTCACCATGACAAGTAAAAATGCCTTTCAGTTCACAATACAAGTGGCAGAGGACACGTTCCCTACATGTTATGTGAAATTCCTCTAGGTACTCCGGTTTATTCTCACAATGCAAAAAAATGTAGTATGGCAAACTGTCATCCCCAAATTGGCCATAGTCTGTGTGTTTGTGTGGAAGGGGGGTTGTATTTATTGTCAGGGTAAAACCTGACAGTCTTGCATTTTGTTTGGTTACTTATGGTTAAGGGTAGGGCTTTGTAGGGATTAAGGTTTTCATAGCTGGATTAGGGTTTTTCCCCATATAAATGAATGTCCCCATATAGATAGGTATACCAACATGTGTGTGTGTGTGTGTGTGTGTGTGTGTGTTTGTGTGTCCTAAGATGGACAAGCATCATGCCTAAGGTATCCCCTGCCTGGAGCAATGTGATTCCTGTGACAGGCTTCAGGCTCCCTATGACAATTGACTGAAAGTTGGATGAATAGATGAATGAATGGATGGATGACTGGATCAAACAACAAAAACTCTGGCCTAGTTCATGGCTCTGTCTGTTTCGGCTTTACCCTCAGACTGAGAGGTGCATCGGTTTATAATGGACTGACAGATCATCTCCTCTCACCACTCTTTTTATTTATTTCAGTCTCTTTAGTCTTCATATCAGAATTGCCAAACAGCTAACAAAGTTTCCTAAGCTGTGTGGGGGCGGTTGGTGACTGTGCTGTAATTTTGTAATGTCTCTCCACGGACACAGCTTTCAAGCCGGATACCCATTACCGGTTAGCATAAGTATGAGAGCAGTGGGCTCGGAAGTGCCCACAGAAGAAGCATTTTTTTCTGCAGAGCCTCTGCGATCTGTTGTGTAAGCAGGCGTGTGAGGTTCATGCTGGATGCCCCCCCCCCCCCCCCCCCCCCCCCCCCCCCCCCGGCTCCACCACCCCTGCCGTACGCGAGGGGGGGAGGGGGC
>JAOYFF010000063.1:30083274-30096961 GCA_025773925.1 Cryptomyrus ogoouensis | reverse complement strand
TTTACATCTTTTCCATAAAAAAATTACCAAAATATGTTATTTATCGAGGGGTGCCCAAACTTTTGCATACTACTGTACCTGTCTCATTAGGGTACAGACGCATGTCTGTCTCATCACTGTATAAACACAGACTTGTCCCATTAGGGCCCAAATTTAGACCTGACTCCTGAAGGCCCAAACACAGTACTGTCTCCTCATGGTCCAAACACAGGCCTGTCTCCTCATAGACCAAACACAGGCCTGTCTCCTCATAGACCAAACACAGTACTGTCTCCTCATGGTCCAAACACAGGCCTGTCTCCTCATGGTCCAAACACAGGCCTGTCTCCTCATAGACCAAACACAGTCCTGTCTCCTCATAGACCAAACATAGTACTGCCTCCTCATGGTCCAAACACAGGCCTGTCTCCTCATAGACCAAACACAGGCCTGTCTCCTCATAGACAAAACACAGGCCTGTCTCCTCATAGACCAAACACAGTACTGTCTCCTCATGGTCCAAACACAGGCCTGTCTCCTCATAGTCCAAACACAGGCCTGTCTCCTCATAGTCCAATCACAGGCCTGCCTCCTCATGGTCCAAACACAGGCCTGTCTCCTCATAGACCAAACACAGGCCTGTCTCCTCATAGACAAAACACAGGCCTGTCTCCTCATAGACCAAACACAGTACTGTCTCCTCATGGTCCAAACACAGGCCTGTCTCCTCATAGACCAAACACAGGCCTGACTCATCAGAATGAAAGGAACAAAAAAACAGAATGAAGCAGATCTGTACAAAGCTGTGAGTAAAGCATATCTCTGTGTTTGATGCATTAGATCCAGCCCTGTGACAGGCATCTTGGGAGTGTGGCCTGCTATCGCTTGACCATGAGCCGTGTTCAAGGACACCCCCCCACACACACATACACACCCCTAGAACTGTGCATCATTATCACACACTCAAACTGAGCCAGGTCCCTTCAGAGTAAAGCCTACAATGGAAAGTAGGTCTCACACATAACACAGCAGAGAGTAAAGTGCCTGTGTTTATATATATTTTATATATGCATTGGAGGACTACTGGAAGCCCTTTCCCCAGACTCACTGTGTTATGGGCACTGTGCATTTCAGAGCAGCTTTTAAACATATTAAAAATCTTAAAAAGGTAAACCTTAAAAAAAAATCACTCAGAGCAGGGAGCGTGACATGGATCATGGGTTGAGAAGAAAGGAACAGGAACTTTCTTCAGGATGGGGGGTAGGACAGCCCAAACTAAATCTTCGGGGTGGCAAATGAAAGCTGGATTAGGATTAGGAAGGCAAATGAACAAAAGAAAGGGGGTGTCAGGTCACACTCGGGCGTGAGGACGGACCTCAGAACAAGGGAAGGTAAGATATTAACACTTTCTAACAGAATAAGCTGAACATGTGCAATGGTCACCTGACTCTGCTCCCCCCTTGTAATTGGTTACATTTCTGGATGAACGCACAATTCTGCATAGGTTATTTGCACTCACTCTTCTTAAAACGCCCATTTGCAAACATGGCAGTGATCAGAGGACCAGCTCCACACTGGGTCAGACTGCCCTTTGATCAGCGTACTTTACAGAAGGCTCCAGAAATGAGGCGGCACTGGCCCATGCTGCACGGGGCCCACATAATTTCAGGCTCTGGTAATTTATTAGCTTTGCACTCGCCGTCTGCGAGATGGGTTAACCATTAACCCCAACTTCTGATCATTCCAAGTTAAGCCCCATGTTAGAGCACCATCTCCCAGGACAAACATGATGTAGATACAAATATTTAACAAAAAAAAAACTTGTATGATTACAGAGCCAGGAGTCTGATGACAATGCCCAACTAACCATCAGAACCTTAATCAGTAACGACTGCCAGAATAATGTGAAACTGGAAACAGGAAATGGTGGGAGGGGGACGCAGAGGGTCGATGGTGGAGACCCGCTGAATGCAGTCGCTCACCTCCTTGCTCACAGTGCACAGGGCCAGTGTGTATTTCTCAGTGATGATCTGCATTGTTCCCATAACATACTCAAGTATTGCAACCCTGTTGGGCTTCATTAAAACCAAAGTCCCATGTTCTACATACACGTAGATGCCAGCTTTACTCAGAGCTCAGTTTACTCTCTGCCATCTGCTCTCTCTGCTGCGTGGTTTTAGTCTTCCACCATCATATTTCCCTTGGGGGGTGGCTCAGCAGGCTAGGACTCTGTGCTTGTGATCGGAAGGTCATCACCTCGAATCCCAGAGCTAGCAGATCGATACCAGCACTGGGCCCGTGAGCAAGGCCTGTAACCCCCAATTGCTCCAGGGATGTTGGATAAATGGCTTCACCCTGTGTTCAAGCCCCAAGCTTCACTCTCAACTATTTATACATAAGTGTGTTTATATCTCAAAGGAGAACAAGATGTTTTATGCAAAAAGAAGCATTCCAATATAGCTGTACTCATGCAAATGGCAAATAAAGCATCATTTAATTTCCCTACAACCAATTCACACCAGAGTCCTTCTCCAGCTCTTCTCTTTCCAGATCTTCCCAGCAGTTGCTCTCTTTTGTATCGTGACTTGGGACTATTGATTAGAAAGCCTGGCATTATGGCTGAGATGCTCTATTTCAGGATAGCTTGTATCCATGTCTCGTGTCTGATCTTACCACAATAAAACAAGTTCCAGCAAATGATGAGTCTGTTTTCAATAGCTATGTCCACCATGTGAAGTCTTACTGTCTTACACTGTCTTACTTTATGACATTAAACACTTTCGAATACAAAGAGCATTTTGGGCTATGCCTTAAGCCTGTCCAAACCAGAAATAAATACTTATTTCCATCCCTATGTTCTTTGTTGGGTCATTCAGGGCCGTTCATAATATGCTAATGTTGGCTGTTCTTAAAGTTCTTGAAGCATCCCTCCGAAGAGCAGACCTCCGTTTCCTTGCACCTTGGCAGAACTAAAAGAGCTGGAGCAGGTCAGGGGTGCTGCCTCCCAGTGACAGGAAGGGGAATGGAAGCTCTCAGTGCCCTTCACCCCACCTCTTTCTTTCCTGTGTTGTCTAATCTGCTTTTCTCTCTCTATCTCTCTTCCTCTGTCTCTGAATGTCTTCGTAAGCAAGGACAGAGGGAGCTCTTTGGCTCCCACAGAAAGCGGATTAAGGCACATCTGATCCTGGAATCTTCTATGGCAGCCTGGGGTTATGTGAGATCAGCGTGATATGTTTGCGGTCTGCGAAACATTTATGTTTTTCTCAAGTGCCTTTCTGCACTCACAGGAAAATAACAGCTCAGATGGAAAGGACTGGAAATGACAGAGCCGAAAACACTCAACATATTGACAATCAGGAGGATTTTGTTTGATGTTATCATCCTTCCCCTACTCTGGGTACAGGGTTACAGGGAGCCTGGAGCCTATCCCAGAAACCACAAGGCAGGGGACACCCCAGGGAGGAAGCCAGTCCATCACATGGCACAAACCAGAAAATTACACACTTTGGGCAATTTACTGACACCACTTAGCCTAACGGCATGTCTTTGGACTGGGGGGGGGGATGAGAGGACCTGGAAGAAACTTTCACAAACACTGGGAGAACATTCCAACTCCACACACACACACACACACACACACACACACACACACACAGGCACATACTCGTATCATTGTGGGGATGTCCATTCATTTCCATGGACAAAACCCTAATCCCAGCAATGACAAATTTAACCCCTACCTAGCCCTAATGCTAACCATATGTAATCAAACAAAGTACAAGTTTTTGTATTTTGTTTGTTTTAGCTTTTTGATTGCAGACACATATTTTTATAAAATTGAATTTCCCTTTGTGGGGACTGAAAAAATGGTCCCCATGATGTCAAAATAATAAGTTTTTATCACATTGTGGGGACCAAATGTCCCCACAATGTAATGTATACCTGGAGCACACACACACACATACACACACATATACGCAAAGTAAGGGGCAGACAGACAGAAGTTTAAAGGTGGTTTCAGGTTTGACTCTAGTTCCTAGTCTAGTTCCTGCCCCCAGTGATGGTCACTGCAGCCCTCCAGGCCCAAATCTTCGGGACTGCTGCCCTGTTAGTGACTGCTACACACCATAAGCACCTTGAGCACTGTTGCTAGCTAATGACTCTGCATTACTCAGCAATGAACGACCGTTGAGAAGTGGGCGTGGAAGTCAACTTCCCTTCCAGGAGATGAGATACTCCGCATATTCTAGTGTGAAACCTTCACTCTCACCTGTAACCCAGAAAGGCAGGTTCTGTGAGCTGACCACAGGCACCCCCCCGGTGGGGACTTATGGTACGCATTTTTTAGCACAATGTAGGTCACCCTGCTCTCCATCCAGCTTTTGTTCATTTAACCTTTCATTTCTGCTCACAGGTGATACAAGCTGCCACGTGAAGTGAGGCACCTTGCATTACCCCACACGCACACACTGCACTACTCGTCAAAACACCTCGGCCTCCTGGTGAACAGCAAAAAGAGCAAAACTTGCTTTGCATAGTAGGTGGCATGTCTTCAGAGCAGCTGTAAGGACTTCCTCTCAGTTCATATTCAGCTAAAGTGTCTCTGTAATTCTCAGATGTAAGGACTTCCTCTCAGTTCATGTTCAACTAAAGCATTTCCATAATACAGTCTCAGACATTCTCAGCAGTACTGTCTCAGTCTCCTCAGTGTGTTCATAAAAAGTGCAAACTATTGTACTGGTAACAGTACAGAAACTCAAGTCTGGAACAAAGTCCAAACAGCAGATCCCCGTTGTACAGTGCAAATGTCCCAAAGGGGTGTGTACCAGTGGATTGCATGAAGAGGAGTGGACAGGGTGCCTGGTCATCAAAGGCTGTGCGGCCCAATCCATCCTCCCTCGTAAAAGTTCATTAGTGGGGACTCTAACACATGGACTCAAGGTGATTTGAAGAACGAGGCTTCTTTTGCACCCTACTGAAAATCCTTCTGAAAATGCATTTAATAATATAGATCACAATTATACTCCTAAAACAGCAGAACAGTGTGGCTGGTGAGGATGGTAATGATCCTAATGTGTTTGGGGACATTGTATCCAGACAGCAGTACTCAACGTCTTGTAGATTCAGCACATAATACTGCTGTTATTGTGCTGCAATTACTGTTAATATTGTTGCTTATGCTATGGTCCCTTTGTTAATGCTATTAATATTCATACATTCATCCCCCAACCACTTATCCAGGACAGGGTCACAATGAGCCTGGAGCCTCTCCCAGGAAGAATAGGATATGAGGCAGGGGACACCCGGTACAGGATGACGGTCCTTTGCAGGATACACACACGATCACACAGTACACAAAAAAAAAATCTGTTAAATTTACGGTAATTTACTAAAAATCGTATTAAATAAAGATAAATTTTATACTTACAAATAGTTTATATATTTTAAAAAGTATTTTACCTGATTGATATTTACAGTATTGTGGCAAAGCTCCAGAAGGGGCCCCAAGGCAGGCAATTTTCGTTGAACAGATTCTTTATTAGCCAACAAGTTAGCTTTGAACAAAGCTGTTGGGGTAGCCGGTGCGGTATCCATGTCTCATTTACATGAACTGGTAGTGGCGTTATGCGACATACAACTCGGTAACTTTATTTACTACACTTTATTTACATTTCCGGTCCACTCCCCACTACTGACAACCTTAATCCCGATCATGGGAGCATGCACATCGACCACACGAAATAATACCTAAGATAAGGACATAAACTAAATAAACACGAGGCAAACTTTAAACATCACAGAACACTCTAATAAAGACAAAACCAAGACATAATTAACAGTTGAACACCAGGGCATGCTGGGAAATTCCTGACGTCACACACCGACCCCAATCGGATCGCCAAAGTATATTCCCGTTATCATTTAAGGTGTTTTACAGCATTTTTTTATTGCATTTTTAAAAATTGTACAGTCAAACAATGTATTAAGTACAGAAATATTTTGTATTTACATTTACAGTTCTTTTTCTATATTTGACACGGTATTTTACCTGATTGTTTTTTACGGTATTTTTCCGTCGCCATTTAAAGGATTTAAAGGATTTTTACCGTATTTTTTACAGTGTAAGGACAATTTAAAGATTAAGCAGAGAATGCAGAGTAGCCCTGTGCTGCTGTCATTGCTGCGTATAAATAGCTACAACTCTTGTCAGAGCTAGCAGTGTTACAAGTGCAGGTATTGGCTGCAATACTGTGGCTACTGCTGTTGTTTTGTACTGCTATAGCTACGGCTAAATGTAATACTACTGCTAACGGTCTGTGCTTGGCGAAGTCACTGCTAATGCCAGTTAATGCTTCAAGTGCAAGTTTGCACTCCTGAAATCACAACTTCAGAGCTGAAGAAAGCACACAGAAGCCCTGTCAGTCACACGTCTGCACGGCTGATATATAGGAGCTGAGCCGAGCCCCCGCAGGGAGAAGACGGGATTCAGAGTGAGAGAAGGATGGGGAAGAAAAACGTGGAGGGGGGAGAGAGGGAAGACATCATAGGCTGGGGTTCTGAAAGGAAGTGGCGTTGGAGACACTATTGGGAACGGATTTCGATGCCACATCCCACAAAGGAGAAAAGTGCCATCGAGGGGGAAGACATAACCAGACATGCATTTTATTTGGTGAGTGATAGGAGTGAGGGCACTCTAGGAACCAATCAGTTTTCAGCTGGAGCCAATGCGACTGTGACCCTGCCCTGTATACACCTCTGGCTTTTTGAACCTGTGTTTCGAATGACATAATTGATCCTAGTGTTGGTTACGCTGTGAATTCCTCCAAAATATTGGCATTTCGGTTACCGTCAGCGCTGTATACTCAAGCTGTGTTCACCAGCACAAGTTAAATTCAAAAGTGTCCAGTTCAGACTCCTGAACCTTGCCAAAAGTCCTAAAAGAAAAATACTCTCTACGAACAGCATTATTCCATAATAAATGATCATGCCGAAGAATGGGGTTTGATATGGTAATTACCTGTGAAGATTCAAAGGCCCCATAAGGATCCTGCTATTGTGTGTATTTACTTCCCCTGAGTGGCTATGTGTGTGTGTGTAATCGGGTCCTTTTATCAGGAAACTGGGTGGTTAGCTTGGCAAGATTTTGCTTCCACAGCAGAGAGATCCCTCAACCTGTGTTACTGGAATGTCGCTTACCTGAATCCACGTCCTCTCACCACCACCACCACCACCACCACCATACATGCACTGGGGTGACGTCAGTTTCCCATAATGCCACAACTTACGTCATGAGAGGAAACTGAGTGAAACCGTCTCTTGAAGCAAAGAGGAACACAGTTATTCCTCACTGTCTGTGTGGGTGGTTTTGGAAGGTAAGCAGACCTCGACACTTCTCTAAATGTTGCACGTTCGATCAGAGATTGATGATGTGAGAAAATGTGGATTAAAAGGGCTGGTTAAATGGTCACCTCGTCGCTGAGAGCTGAGCCCAGCGCACCGGTGTGGGGGTGGCTGGTCAGCTGCCTGCTGGACTGACAGGTTTATGCTAGACGGTCTCAGAGCACGGTTCAAATACTCCTCATCTGCACTAAAGTCGTCCTGCTGTTTGGATCTGTTTCTGCTCCACGAGCGACAGGTACTCATCTGAAATGGTGGCCAGAAGTGGTTGTTTCCTCCTTGGATACAGTGACCAAAGCTGAGGCATGTTCTCTGCTAATACAGTGGCCCGTTGTACTTCAACAGCAAAGACCAGAAACCACCGAAGAACCAGACACGTGCATACACACACACACAGGTTTGTAATTATATCTTTGTGGGGACTCTCTATTCATTTCCATGGGGAAAACTCTAATCTCCAATCCCAATGACGTTAATCCCAGCAATGACAACCTTAACCCTTACCCAGCCCTGACCTTTGCCATAAGTAACCTAACACAATACAAGATTTCGGGCATTTTTAGGTTTCTGATTTGCTTTCATAGATTTTTAGAAAACTGAGGTTATGCTTGTGGAGACTGAAACAATGTCCCCACAAGATGTAAAAATAGGTTTTTATTACATTGTGGGGAAATAATAAAAATAAATAAATATACACCCCTGCAACTGAATGAAGAGGGCCGTGCTAACAGCAGCAGGCAGCTGGAGACCATGTGACATTTCATTATAAATGTAGAATCAGGGCTGCTTTTGTTCTGTCCACTTTCTATGTCTTTTTTTATATAAAAATCACGGCCCATGCAATAGTTTCCAGAAGACTGAGTAACACCCCAGAACGGTACCTATTATATTAAGCTAACATTTAAGTATTGAACCTCATGAGCATGAGTAAATACCAAAAAACACATGGCACCGGAACCCTTCCATCAAAGCACAGAGATACAGAATTGGGTGCACTGAGCATTTCTGGGGATCAAGCCTTAATATATCCTTACAGATCGATCCAGATTCTCATCAGGTTGCTGCTTTGTAAGGGATATACTGTACAAAATTTCGGAACACTCAAAACGTCTGAGTTCACATTTCACGCTGCTGTAAAATTGTACAAAATCATTAAGATCCCTTTGGATTGAATGGGTGAAATCCAGTGTGAGTTTATTCTTGGAGTCAGGTCTTTGTATTAGGAAAGGTCTGCTCCCATTCAGGTGTCAAAATCAGACAAAATCCATTGGTGATTGATTTACACCTGGGGCGGCAGGTAATGGGATTCCCCAACGGAATAATGACCTGAATACAGGTGGTGGAGAGAAGGGCTTGAATGCAAACCAGCTGTCCTGTGAGCCTCTGGTTCCAGCCTGTACCAACAGAGTGCCACAGATGCTGGGCCGCTCACGGCTCGCCTGGGGGCCTGCAGGGTTGCTGTGTCAGAGCCTAAGATTATCACACCCCCTCACACAGTTTCACTGCCACATGGTGACCCAACCATCTCAAATCTGAAGACAGAACAGGAATAAATCACAGGCTCACACTGATTTATCAGACGCTTATATTCAAAGCAACGTTAAATAAAGATCAGAGAGAAGGGGCAGCCAGTGTCCAAGCTGAAAGGCCCCTTTGAATGCTACACACCACTCAAACACGACAAAGCTTATTCAAGACAGAAGAACAAAAAGTTCCAGACTGGTCAATGAAAAGGATATTGTTATTTTAAGACTCATTTGAGATCTATTTGAAAATTTAATACAGTGATGCCTGCAGTTCACAAACACAATCCGTTCCAGGAAAGTGGTCGCGAACCAATCTGTATGCGAACCAAGGCAATTTTTCCCATAAGAAAGCATTGAAATTCGATTCATTCGTTCACAAGCCTACCAAATAATACTTTTTTGCTAATTAATTTTCTGGTTTTTAATAGTAAAAACTAAAGAAAAACACAATATAGTGTGGCGACGGGCGGACAGGCATCGCGGGAGCAGAGAGAGACATGGAGACGTGCTTGCCGTGGAAATCACGCTCTTTATTAACAGTCCTTAACCCTTGTATTGTTGTTGTTAATGTTAATGGTTGCATCTCCCTATTGTCACGCGTGTGTTTGTCCGTGTCTTGTGTGAACCCGGTCCGATCCTCGCATGTATTCAACGTATGTGAATATTCCACCGCGTGCATCTTGCAGTTCGGCGTCTGACAACTTTGTGTTTCCTGTCTGTGTATTTGGGTTCGGTGCTCGTTGGTTGCCTGTTGTGGTCCTTCTATTTACAATTGCATGCGGGGACATGCTGGGACATGCGCCCCACCGGTGCTACACTAGTAGAAAAAATTTCATACGCGAACCAATGCATTTTTTTCACTAAATTTTTGGTCCAGAACCAAATTCTTTGTAGACCACAGTGTTTCTGAACCGCAGGCACCACTGTATAACGTAAATTTCTATGAGGTCCTAACATTAGTGGAAGGACTGTAAGCAATACAAGGAAACCCCACAATGCTTTCAGAAAACTCTCATTCACTTATATCTGGTCATGAACTGGCCTTTGACCAGGTCTCATCTATGGCCTTATAGAAATATAACCCCTGTGAAAGTGCTTTGAGGACAGGGAGTCTGTGTCTGGCATAAGACAGAGTGACTGCACAGATCAATCCACATACAGGTCCTTACAACCTGAATAAAGCAGCAATCAGGAAGTCCACAATGGATGTTGTGGCAACAGTTCCCACAATGCAGTGGGGTTTTTATTAAATAGTTAAATATACACAGACAGTGTTGTTAATGCTTTTGTTATTACAGCATGGAATGTGGTAGGAGCTTGAATGCTGAGGACATTGAGGATTTGAGGCAAGATGACCACGAGTTGGCCTTCCATTAGGGGGTGTTGTCATATCAGACATGCCTTGGAACTGGTGCTGGTATTGGTGCTGGCTGGGTCTTGCTTGGCCTTTTGAAAACCTGCCCACGTTTCCACTGGTTTCCAAAAAGATTGGGATGCATTCTCTCTCTATTGCCTATATCTACTTCTGTGGAGTTTATTCTTCCTTGCTGTACTTCTAAGGATCACGTAATAAAACAGTCTGCTAAAAACTGAACTTTGCTGTCCGCCTCGTGATCTCTTCACCACTTGAGCACCACAATATTTTGTTTATTTGACCTGCGACATGTTTAGGAATTATTAGTAAATCTGGCCAGCAAATCAGTCTTTCATTTTCCACAGAATTAAAAAAAAACGATCTAATGTTATTCTGCTAATAAGCTGGCAAGCTGTTTCACTCCCCGCACCAGTGATATTAAAGGAAACTATATTGGTTATGGATTGAATTTTCTGGCTATGTAGAAGGTTTGGATGTGTTAGCCCATCCCACTTTCGCTGATGTTACGGTTCCAAATTCTGAGACCAGCTTTCAGTGATGTCCTGCTGGAGCCATTTTTAATGACCCAGGGCCAGTATTTTTGTAGTGGAAATGTGCAGAACTAGTTCCAGATTGGGAAAAAGTCCAGCGGCTCCGGCTGTGGCTCTGGCAGCAGCTCCGGCACCGTGTTGGTGGAAACGAGGCAAAAGTAAGCTATAGAGATCGTAGTCCTATACTGACAAAAGCAAATCCCCAAGAGACTAGCCTCCCTACCCTTCTCAGATATCAGCCACATGCCAAGCAGCTGTCCACTGGTCCCTACAGCCCAGGGAGGCATGGCCTGCATATTGAAGTGTCCTGCCCTGTGCCGCGTCACCAGGCTCAAGGTCAGAGAGCATCAGGCAGCAAGCAAGTGCTCTGCAGACACTCTGGAGATCTGGCATTGGGGGTTGATGATTATGTGAATTAAGCATCATGCAGGCAGAAGTGTGGCATCTATCTGAAGAATAAGGCATTCTTGGGGCAAAGGGTTAAAAGCATTCAAATAGCTTAGCCTTGTGAATCTTAAACCCCAAAACATCACTGCTGCTAGTAATGTGAAGAGTATAAACACTTGCCTTTAGAGTCTTCTCGTACAAATCAGAACAGAGACTTCTTGTAATTTAATGAAGAAGTTTTTGGCTCAGACTGTGAGTTTTCTCTGTACGAGTAGGAAATCGTTGGGCAATATGACATAATTACTTATGTCACTTAGTTCCTCCATTTAAGGTTCACTGTATGAACAGTACATGGAATCCAAAGGTCAGCATGACCATTTTCAACAGAAACAAATAACCTATGATTTCATGGCACAGCTAGACTAACACCCCTGTGTAAACGTATATCCAAGAGTGCTAGTGCTGATTACAACAGGGCACATTGGTCTGTAAATATATTGAGTTCTGTACAATTAGACACTCCTGCAATGACCCAAGGTACAAGGGAAGGATGATTTGAGTGAGCCAGATGAAGGAAACGGCTCTTGAACAGGAGCCGGCTCCCATCGTTCACTAAAAAGAGTCGACTCAATAAAATTGAATATTTAGGTACAGTATTATACTGTATTATATAGCGTATTTTAATTATACACAGTTCAGTAATTTAATTTGTACAGTACTGTAATTTGAAAAGCGTTTGAAACGGTTGTACTATATTTTGCAATCAAAATTAGTGATGCTGTCCATTTTATTACCTATTATTCATGTAAGAAATATACACGTGTCAGTTAGACTGAGACATGAAGAACAAAAAATCGGTTATGATGATCATCTGATTATAATAATATTTCGCCCAGGCAGACGTGTTCACTGTAAGTGGTAAAGTAAAATGTGGCAATAAATTATATGAAATGTGAGTATAAATATGTTGGATTTGCCGAATTTTTGCGTGGAAACTTAAAACTCGATTGTATTTTGAGGATGTGGTGCACTTAGGAAATTATTATTATTGTTTTTTTAGCTTCTGAAACACAAGTTTATCCTTTCTTGCGCTCATAGTTACTCAAGTGAGCCGTATTTCGCACCGGCAGATATGACGTCACTGCGATATTATTGTTTATCGCAATAATTCCTGGGACAATTTATCATCTAGCAAAATTTGTTATCGTGACAGGCCTAGTCATACACAGAGCCTCTCCCCAACCTCAGCATGCCTCCCAAGTACTGAGATGTAAAGCTGTAAAGGCATGTCAAAGACACACCCAGGCAGATGCAAGCAGGCTACTCAATTAGGGCATCGGGACATCAAAGCAGGATGACTGTATGATACGGCCCTAAAAAACAACTAGTGGCTTTTTAGATCTTCCTGTTTTAGTGGACATTCAAAAAAAGAAGTCTTAAATAAAATCGCATTTGAATTCATTTATACTCCACAGCAAATGGCCACAATAATTAAGAGTCATTTAGGATCAGGTCAGGGTTGTTGGTTTCTGTTCATGCTGTGTGTTGGGAGACGAGCCTGGAGGCTCATGGCTCACCAACGGCACTTACGGAGTGTGGACAGGGCTGGGCCCCAAGGCTGGGGCCAGCGCATGTGACACAGCAGCGACCTGTAACCTCAGGGAAATAAGCTCACTCAGGCAAACAGTCCATATGCTAAACAGTGCTTTTCCAATAGGCTTCCATCACTCCCAGATAGCCCCCCCAACCCCGGATAAGCTAGCCGCAACAAGTCTAAAGATAAACTTCTGGTCAGTGATTTGCCCTTTTTGCCTAAACTGAAATCACATTTAAGGAACTAGTTACTTTAACTCACTTCATTTTTGTTTTTTCTGTGGAACCAAAGTGAACTACGTATACTGCCAGCTAAAGGCAGGAAGTAATATTAAATGACTGAGAGCCTGAACAAGCATCTAGCTTGCTAACCAGATGTCACATATAAGAGCATCCAAATGAAACAAATATATTCCTGTGAATCTATATTCAAATAATAAACAGGGAAAGAGCTAGGAAACTGTTCAAATTATACTGATTCTGTAATTATTATTATATATTCCATCCATCCACTCATCCGTCTGTCCATCCATCCATCTTCGATATTTACTGGCATAGGGTCTGAGTAAGCCCAGCCCATGTCTTAGAAATAAAAAGCAGGGACCACCCTAGACATAATGCCAGTCCATCACAGGGTAGCTGTTATAGATACAGTGTTCATGTAAAATACATTATGTTTAATAAATTATTTGAAAGATTGTTTGATGGATTGATTGTTATAAGTTAGCACAGTAAAAAGGGAAGGTGGGTAAACCAGTAATCAAAATGCAATGAGGATAATTAATATTTAGGGCTGTCAAAATTAAAGGGTTAACGCGGATCAATCCATCATCGTGATTAATCTGATTAAAATTTTTAACGCAATTAACCCATCTGCAGTGCAGAATGACTCAAAATCC
>JAOYFF010000063.1:30069543-30083174 GCA_025773925.1 Cryptomyrus ogoouensis | reverse complement strand
ACCTACTCACAGAGCAAACTCACATTTGGGCAAGCCAGTCAATGTAGTGAGAATGCTAAATGTAAATGTTAAGTGTAAATATGCTTAGCCGCACAGTAACTGAACATCTTGATGACACGTATACAGAAAAACAATGGAAGTCACTTTTTTTTCAGATTGGCTGCTTCACCCTTCTTAGTTGTGTACTACAAGGTTTTAATTCAAGTAACAATTAGCAGAAAAGCATATTGATGTTCAACCATGACCAATTTATTCTATCATTTTTCCTAAAATATTCTGTTTTCAAATTTGTCTCAAGACCTCGGAGACCTTCACGATGGACGAGATCATAAAGCATGGATCCCATATTACAAGATCTCTTTGGTGTAATGCCCCAGTTATGATGTCTTACTTGTATGCTAATCTAAAGTGTGCTTTGGCACTAATACAATCCCAAAATATTTTAAGAAGATTTTTTTGTGAGTTTTGTTGATTTTATGAAGCTTCATGAAACAGTTCCTATATATTGACAAGATTCTTTAACTTGACTGGCCGTCTCTACATCCCCAGACAGGTTAATTATCATAAGAGATGCACAAACATCCCTGCTGTTCTATCTGCATTCCTTGCCCTTTCAGGTTAAAATAAATTGATTTCTAAGATAATGCCTTATCACACTTACATACATCACAGCATACATTCTGCACTTTTTACAATAACAGGAAACAATTATTAATTTTGGGAATATGAACTCGTAATGAACAGCTAAGAATTCAGATAAGTAACTATTATCAGATGTCTTGGTCATCTCACACATTTAAATTGGATTTTTTGTGTAACATAATAAGGAACAAAACATCTATTACAAACAGATAAAATGGTCAAATGTACCTTTACATTTATTTAGCAGATGCCTTTGTCTAAATTGACATACAAGTGAGGCAAAAAGTACATTACAGCCACAGGTCTGTCTAGGCTGAGCTTCCATTGTATGCCCAGTTACAAGTGTGTGTAGAAGCAGAGCAAGAGCATTGAAATGCATTTCAAACATTGATCTGGCAATCAGTGGAATCTTTTTTTTTCTAAATTCAGTATTGTATTTCCACCTGTAAACAGTTACTGGCAAATATTGTATTGAGGCTGAATTTCAATATTAAATCTGATTCAACTCTAATTCAGGCATGAAAATGGCATGAATAAACAACTGAAACCGGTTTGGGTGGTGTCTTGTCTTACAACAGTATTTCTCGATCCTGTTCCTGGCACCGCCTCGAGATTCCCCCGGAGGAGCTGGACGAAGTCCCCGGGGAAAGGGAGGTCTGGGTTTTCCTGCAGACTGCTGCCCCCACGACCCGAACCGGAAAAGCGATAGAGGACGTATGGAACGAAGGATATTTCTCTCACCACACCAAAATCTTTGCTGCTGCAGCAAAAAACATCTATCTAACCAATCAGCCATCTAATCAAACACCTTGGTGACTCGCTCCCCACCCCTGTCGTGCACGCATTACGCAATTCAGTTGGTTGATGGAGGTATTGCATTGTATTACGAGCCCCAGTCTAGGGTTGGGGCGTAACAGAGCGGAAAGGGAAAAGGGACGTGGAGTAAAGGAAACACAGGATGTGGTGCACAAGGGAACACACGTGGACAAAGGGGTATATTTTTTATATCTTTCTGGTTTTTATTTACACGCGACAGAGACAGAACAAATAAACCCGGTGCAGAAGGACTCGGGAGTGAGTAATTATGCCAAAATAATAAACAAAAAAAACAGCTACCGAATGCAACCCAAATCTAACTTAACTATGTGCAATAGAAATCAAAAAACAAAAACACTCCCTAACCAAACAACAGCATACACAATACTCGTAAACAAAAACGACAACAACTCCCTACGCATCCAACAAACACACAGAACATACACAGGGCAAAGCGTCAGAATCCGAGGGGCGGGCGAGAGATCGAAACCAGAAAGCAAACAAATCAAGGCAGAAGTACAGATAAGGGCAAAGCGAATAATCATAAACCGAAACCGTCATACACAATAATCCAAGTCAAAGAAAGCAAACCAACAATAATCCGAAAATGAACAGAACTCCCGAGGTTCTTCTTCTTCTTTGGAGGTTAACGGCGGCTTGCATCCGGAAGTGTTGCAATACCGCCACCTTCTGGATGATTCTCCTTCGAAGTCGCTCCTCTCCAATTTCAGATTATTTCCTCCACATCTTATATTCTACCCAGCAAACCAGTAGCAGCTAGGAAATTACGAATGCTTTTCTTGCCTTGCCCAATCATCCCACTTTTCAATACATCTTTTATCCCTGTTCCACCCAATCCACCTTTTCTTAATTCTTCCATCATTTTCCTCCTTTGTTCTTCATATCTTCTGCACTTTATAAGTACATGTTCTATGGTTTCAGGTGTCTGACAAACCTCACAAAAACCAGTAGGATGCTTCCCTATAATGTGTAATGTACTATTCAGGTTACTGTGTCCAATCCTCAATCTTGTCATCACCGTTTCCTCTCTTCTAGGCCCTCCCCAGTCCCGTTTCATTCCAACTTTATTTTGAATGCCATATAAATGTCTGCCTTTAGTTTCCCTATCCCACTGCTGTTGCCATTCTCTCACAGCTTCTTTCCAAACTATACTTTTTTAAGTTGAATCTCTTTACCTTTTCCTTTCATTCTCATATATGCCAGCAATATTGCATACACCAGATCCTGACGGCTATTGGACACCCCTGATCTGAGACTGTACAGTGCAGACAACGAATCACTTCCAATCAAGATTTTACTTATTTTTTCTTCCTTTCCAACCCATTCTAATGCCATCATGATGGCATATAGTTCGACCGTATACACACTCAGTTCATTCGATGTTCGTTTGCTTTCTCCAGAGTTCAGAATCTGAGACGGCTGCGCCTTTTATCAACAGAAGGGAAAGTTGTAGTTTTATATTGTTTAAACACTACTTCTCATTTGTGGCTCATTAAGTCGGTCGCACAAACTATACCGTCCAACTTATCTGTGGACGTGTTGCTACGGAGTTTTATAGGTAAAGCACCGCGTGTAATATGTTATCAGCTGATATTGCTAACAATGGCAATTAACCGGTATAGAATTAGATTTTATGATTATTCGGATTATTTGTTGGATTTACGGTAGTTCGGACTAATTGTAAGTGAACACAGATAAAGATTTAAACTGAGGTACCTTAAATACGACAAGTTGTCAGGCTAAGCAGAAAATCTTGCTTTTTGATATGGGTCCATAGTATTGCACTTCTGTGGCAGATGGAATGCATCTGACTCATGTTCAAGATGTTCAGTAAACATGTTAAGTGCATATATAGGCTATTCCCTTTTTTCTTGAGTCTGTTTGCTCATGCTCATGCAAAATGAAATGCGATTAATATAGATTAAAAATGAATGATATTTAATCGTGATTAATCTAAATTAATCCACAGCAACCCTGTGATTAATCTGATAAAAAAAATTTATCGTTTGACAGCACTATTAATATGTAATACTGGGAAGAAGTCAGATTCACTGCCTGAAGCTAAAGGTTAACTTTTCACCAAGGTTAAGCTAAAAGGTCAAATTAGGTGTTTTAAGCAAGAAACTCAGCCTCATAATTTGCAAACTGCAGTCATCTCAGTGAGCCAAGCTTGAAGAAGAACAGAGCTAGTACTGAACTTTTCGTCAAGGGCCAGGTCAAAGGTCAGACTGTGTGTTCTAAGAGGACAAGTCGTTTAGCCTTGTTGTTTGCTAGAACTAACACAGAATGAGAAAGTATCTTAGCTCCACTCACTCCCCCGAAAGATAGACATTTCAGGAGGGTCCTTCAAGACTTGCATCACCAGGGTGAAGTTCCTTCAATGTTTTTCGACAACAGCCCAGCTGGGAGGCTAGTTAAGCCACACCCCTTGAACAGCAAACAGCCATGTACCCTGCAGGAGGCATGTCCCGCAGGCCAAGCTGTGCCATGCAGGATCACGCTGGAGGGGGGGGGGCAAGAAGTGCCCTGGGGTCTGTTTATTCAGAGAATGGAGGAGGGCTCATACACACACACACACACACACACACACACGTGTATTAAGGATAAAGACAGCCAGACACACACACTGTACATACAGGGAGAGCATCATATGCTGCATTTAGACTGCCAACCCATTTGGGATGCCCCCCTTAAGGTCTCTCTGCATTGCCGGCACTGTCAATTGGGCTTGTACTTCACGCCCTTGATGGGGCAGCCTCCCTCACCGTAACTGGCACACGCCTCATAGCAGGACGTCTGCGCGGCCCGTCGGCGGTGATTAGTGAGCGTAGCGGTAGCCCAGGAACACCATGCTTCAAGGGAAGCCATTAGCAACAATCTGCAGTTTAATCTTTTTTGTTGTTTATAATTGCGTGCTTCTTTTTTGTGTGGCTGCTTTCAGATCCTGGTAAAGATAGCTGATAAAGCCTGAGGAAATGCCCTGTGGTTATACAGGCACTTACATCGTGTGATATAGCCTTCCTGTGCACAGCTTGCATTTGGGAGGCCACAACAATGTATTTCATTATGAATGAATGAACTGGCGTTTTTCTAAATCACAGCCCTTAGCCCCACATCGTTTTCATAGATGGAAATTAGCTGGTTTGATATGCACAGAGATCACCAACACCCCCGCAGCGGAATATTCAGCCTGCCAATACACATCAGCCGCATATAAATCATTATTATTACTTGACATCAAGTCAAAGTCGACTTCTGTATTAATCAAACTACTTAGATAAATAAAATCAGTGTATTTGAGACAGTGCAAGACAGAACAGTGCAGTATGGGAATTTTAGTTGCCCCAAGGCGCTTGACAAGGGTGAGTGGCAATCCATTATAACATCATTTATGCAGAATGGTACACGAAACAGGGATAGAAAGAAAGAAATCGAAAACTCACAAGTAGGGAGAAAAAAAACGCTGCACATGCTTGCTCACTCATACACATAGGGGCAGCGGTGGCCTAATGGGTAGGGAGGCACACTTCTAATTGAAAGGTTGCTGGTTCAAATCCCCAACCATCAAAGTACCACTGAGGTACCCAGAGCAAGGTACCACCCTCAAGCACTGCTCCCTGGGCACTGAACTAGATGCTGCATATTGGTTAAACGCAGAGGACACGTTTCATTGTGGTGTGTCAACAATGATTACCTCAGTCCCTTAACAAAATCAGTTTTTGGGCAAATATATTAGCTGTAACAAATGTAACCAAAATAATTAGTATAACTTATGTTTCAATGTGAAATTTTTAACCACCTCAAAGAAATAATCGCCCTTCACCCGGAGTATCTGTAAACAAAGCAGTTTTATGGACGATCAGCTCTGCCACAGCTTGCCAGCCATGCAGATATTGATCCTGAACCTGTAAGAGTGGACACGCCCTCTCCCCTGGTGGTCCCCTTCTGCCACTATCCAAATTCAAAATTATACCCCAATCCAAATTTAAAAGTGGCCAGTTTTTCCCCCCAAAGAGAGTGCTCTGCTATTTTGTGCCACAAAGTCAGCCGTGACTGGGCTCTCCCAGGCTCTCCTATAAGCCTGGGAGTAAATAAGAGTTATAAAAAAAGCTGTTTGTGTCTGAAAATAATATGAGGATTTGCAACTGACTGGGGCCAGAGCAGAAGGCCCCCTTAATAAAACTAGGATGTACCTCTGGGTTTGAACCTCTACCCAAGCCATCAAGACCTGGAAGGAACACTGACAAGAGAATCACGGCAGCCAATCAGAAGCCAGTTAGCCGGGAACTCATTTGTATGTGTTAAAACAGTACCCAACTTTTCGTGCCCTCCAACTTTCTCCATTTGTTTCCTACATTAAAATTGGAGGGCAGCTTAAGTTTTATCCAAAGCAACTTAGGATTTATACATCTTGGCATTTACTATAGTAAAAATTCAGTGCCTTTCCCATTATTCTGCCAGGGACTTAAACCAACAACCTTTAGTTTGCAAAGCCATGCAACCACCATACTACCTGCAGACCTTAGAAGAAAAATGATGATCTGAACTCACTGGTTAAATACAATGCAATGGCCTATCGAAAGAGAGGCTTTTCCTATAATTAGCAAGTAAGATCACTAATCAATTTCCATTCACTGCTTTATGTAAATGGATAGCATTTAACCACAGATATATATAGGAGCTGCCCAGTAATCCTGACTGGTTATGTTGGCCTGAGTTGCCACAACTCATCCCCCCTCTCAAATTATAACAAGAAGGCAGGAAAGGTCCCCAGGACAGGGTGGGCACACACCTGTCACAGCAAAAAAATGGCACATATGCTTACTCTTGGAAACACTCCTGTGGGAACACAAACCAGCATTTTACTTATGCCAGCAGAGTCAGTCACCCATTCGTCACCGTGTTATACGCATAACAACGTATCAGGACACGTTTCCACATCAAATTACTTCATAGGATGGAGTTAGCCCCCCACTGGTACTCTATTAACAAACAATGGCACAACCAAAACTAGATGACATTACACAATAACGCACAGCGTTTTCCACAAAATTAACACGTCTGATTATGTTGTCGTTGTTGCTATTGTTATTATGCAACATGTGAAGCTAGAGATCCGTTTATTCTGGAAAGCTTGTTAATCTCAGTCCTTTAATCCTAGTCTGTCCCTGATTCGCGTACCCCCCTGCTAATATCACTCTGTTTGTCACAGACGACTTCAGTTACAGAGCATGATTAAAAATGTATATCATAGACCACATTTCCCTTTATGAATATTTAGCACCGAGCCAAATAAATACAAAAGAATCCCATTTTATACTATTCAATGCACTCGCTGTTGTATGTGCAGGTCAGGTAGTCTGCCTTACGATAAATTGGCAGAAAGAAAAAAATGTACATTATAAACTGCAGGTAATCCGGAACATATAACTGCATGCATAGCGATGTAAGTCATATTACTTGGTAGAAGGTCGACGACTTAATTAGTTCAATCCTATTTCTCTGCGGAAGAAAGGTTGTCGCGATGGGCAAGAAAAATAATCCGACAGGTCTCGGGGGTTCATTTATTAAATATAGTACAGTATCAGAATATGGTACAATGGGAAAAACATTTTGATGGTAAGTTCTTAATGTATTCGACTTAACAGTCCACCGAAAATACCGGGTATATACTAACGAGGCATTTTGAGTCATTTATTAACCCGTGCCGTCAACCTTGAAGTAATCTGGGACGTTTCCCCATTTCAGATCTCTATGTGTTAATATATGTACCTTTTTAGGTGTACGTGAAATAAAGTATGAAACCGATGGCAGCCGGGTCAGTGTGATGATCCCGGTCTTAACGCGTTTACACTGGTGGACATCATCGCTCATTCATCCCCACTTTCCGACAGTGAAGACCGGAGTAACCACGGGAAGCGTCTCCATCACGATATCACCATCGCCAGCTAGGCCGACTGTAACATACGGTTTCATTATAGGTGGAAACTTGATTGCTTATTTTAAATTGCCGATAACATGCTTGTTTGCGACAGTGTAACGCGTTGAAAGTTGCCGTACTCACGTTCCCAGCACCTCCTTGAATTCAAAGATCTTCTTGATGTCATCAACTTGCTTTTTCCACGATTCGCCGCCGGACTCTCCGTTCTCCCTTGCCATAGTGGAAACGGAAGGGGGGAACGCAGTTATTTCAGAGCCCCCTGGGTATATAATACCCCCTTTTTCCCACGGTTTGAATTACACTTCCTGCTTGAGCTTGGCTACAGCGAGGCAGGCGGATCGGGGCTGTCTCGGCTGCCTCTTTTCGATGTGGCCGCCTCCTCTCCGCTTCTTTGTCACTTTCTCTCTCTCTTTCGCTCACTCTCCTCTTCTTAGGGAGATCTCTCCCCCCACACCCCCCTTCGGAGGTTGCAACCCTGCGGGTCGCGCAGGTGATCACGTTTTAACGCCGGTGGCTGTCGGATGCGCGTCACCTTGGGATCCGCGGCCGCCCAGCCGCTCCGAGATGCGTCCCTTTCGCCCTTCAGAAGAGATGGAATCCTCCTTCGCTACCTTCGGCCAAATTGCATATTTTGAGGGCGGCTGGTTTATTAAACCATGCTGACTTTGCCATCGGTTGTTATGGCAATAAGAGGGGTGTAGGATGCTGCTCGCCGCTCCGGCTGCCGGCGCTCCGTGCGTGCGTGTGTGTGCGTGTCTCTGTATGTGTGTATGACTGAATGACTACCGATAATTCGCATTGCACCAAAACCAGGGCTCACGTCAAAGGGAAAGGGCTCACTACAAAACGGATCGGCTTTTATTAGGGAATCAAAGGGACAAACTGGCGTCTTGTGATGATCAAAGTGGATAAATTCATGCCAGCACAGCTGGCTGCATGAACTATCATGCCCCACCTGCTTTTTTTTTCATATTGATAAAAAATGTATTTACGACAAAAAATCCAAACGTAGAAAAAGACTTTAGTATATATATACACTGTAGCACGTTAGTGTATTAAAAATAATTAGGATCAAAGCGTTTAAATCCTAATATTAATATAACTTTATAATTATAAATATAGGCCTATTAGAAAAGGTACTTGTTGCTGTACTGTAGGCCTATGTTCTTCCGCAGTGCCCTGGCACAACACAATCACACCTACTCAGATTTTGTTTTAGTCAGTTCGTCTTTTTTCATTTCTACACCCATGATGCGTTAAAATTTAAAGTAAAATACTCTACACGGCACCTAATGTTAGTTTGCTGCTAAGACTCAAGGCTGCCGTCAAAAGCCTAGTTGTCTGGGTCCAGAAAAGCAGGTGGAGACTCAACAAGGAATTTCCTCTTTTTTGGGCGCTGGGCGGGATTCCCTTCCCATTTACGTTTCTGACAACAGTACGGAACAGTTACATTTATGCCTGCGAATACACACTAACGGACAGGCGTTAATGTGATTGCAGCATAATTATAATTAATCTCGCAGCTCCGAATAAGTGCTGATGCTGTGGCCCCTGTCATAACATGCACGTTCTGTATCACTTCCTATGTCACCTTTATGCAGCTCTTGCAGGCAGCAGATACTAGGAGCCGATTTCAAATTCTGCTTCTGAACCACAAGCAGTATTGACAAGAGCTACGGATTACATGGAGCTCGTCATTTTTAAAAATGTAACTGATTGCCGAGCCTTTCCTGTGAATTATGTATCATAAGGCTCATCCTGCACTAGTTTAAAAAAATGCTGTTAATATTATTATTATTAATATTATTATTATGTCAATGTCATCAGTTTTCTGCTTCCTTTTCCCTCTTATTGGTCTCACTAGTTCTTAATCTTTTTTCTTAGACTATGTGCCATTAACCACAGAGTTTCAGTAAAAACTCCCCTGAAATTAACACCATACATGGCGGTGATTACCACGACCACACGCCTTAGGAACTGCATGGGTGATGTTTCCTCCCACAAACACACTTTTTAGGTGGAATGACATCGCTCCAGTTATATGTGCCTGTCTTGTGATGGATTAACATCCTGTCAAAGGTGGACTTGACCCTTCATGAAATAGTTCCCAGACTTACTGTGACCTTGGATTAGATAAGTGGTTCTGGGAAAATAAATTTATGGATTAAAATAATGGACAGGATTAGGATCCAGTTCATAAAACAAAGGATAGATATAAATTAATTCCTAAAAATCTACAAAAAAACATTTTTTTCAATATTAATAATTTTACAAGCAATCACACAAAGGCCAGTGAGGATTTTCAAATCAGAAAGTATTTAATTAAAAGATGATGCCTTGCCAGTGCAGCACAACTGACTGATAGAGGACTTTTGCTTTGTTGCTTCAGTGACATCTATATCAAAACCACCTTACAGCTTTTTAATCCATTCATGCAGATTTATATAATGCTATATCTTTCCACATACATAACTCAAGAGTTACACAACACATCAATGCCCTTAACCACCTCGCCACCCATAGCCTTTTTGGCAGGGGGCCCTTGTGTTTGTGTGACCTCCACCACCCTGGGTCTAACCTTGACCTGCAGCCACTGGTCTTTAGCACAGGACTCCTCCATTTGTGCCCAGTTCCCATAGAAACCGGCCTGTCGCTCTGCACCCAGTCACGAGATGCTCCTGTCTTCTAGTCGGGTAGCTGCACCTCAGACACTCATGAGTATTCCAGCTGCAAACTATTGCAGTTGCCTGACTTGAGAAAATTCATTGTCTCTACCCCCTCCCCCCCACTCCTCATCCGTGATTCCCTCTTCTACTGCTTTCTCCATCTCCCTCTCCTGTCGGAGTCTGGCACTGAGTAAGCAGTTCTCGCAAGTGTAGTGTGACGGGACTCTCTCCTCGCCTCCTGCGCCATCTCCTCTGTGGGAGTCTAAATGCCTGTGTGGGTGGGGGACGGGGAGACAACCCCCAGCAAGGTTGCGTCCCCTCCAGCAATTGGCTGGGCAGCCAGTGGCAGGGTCTGACATCACTCCTGGGTTGCAGAAGCAAACAAGGAGGCCTGTGTTGATTTTTGTAGTGTCCAGGTTGGATTTCATTACCCTGCCCCACCTTTAATTTACTGCAGTTTTAGCTCTCTATTCACATTATTCAGTTCAAATACCATTATAGCTGTGCAGTCACACAGGCATTGATTTCAGTTGTTTAATTCAATACATGCCTGATGGAGGGCGCCAGTGAGTCTTTACACCTGAAAATAAGACCTCTAGGCAGATAATGTGGAAAAGTCTGTGCATCGATCCAAAAGGCATTCAGTCTTGTGCACTTGGGCAGTGACTGCAATGCAGTTTTTATGGGGAATTTAGAGCTACAAATTCCTGGTGCAAAACCATCCATCCATCCATCCATCCATTCATCACCATCTGTTTGTCCAGCAGCAAGGTCTCATTACCCTCACCCAGACTAGGGTCACTGGGGCCCCACCCTGGAGCCAGACCTGGGGGAGGGGCCCATTGGAGAGTCCCTCGTGGCCGGGCTTTGGCTGACAAAACTGGCTTGGGACATGAAGCGTCACCTCTCTGGTGGGGAAAGAGCCTGAGCTTGTGCGTAAGGCTGAGAGATACCGACTAGATATAGTCGGGCTCACCTCAACACATAGTGTGGGCTCTGCAACCAATCTCCTGGAGAGGGGCTGGATGCTCTTTTCTTCTGGAGTTGCAGCGGGTGAACTACACTGGGCTGGGGTGGGGCTACTGGTGGCCCCACAGTTCGGTGCATTAACATCGGAGTTTACCCCGGCGAATGAGATGGCTGTCTCCCTGTGTCTTCAGGTCAGCGAGGAGTCTCTGACTGTCGTCTGCGCGTATGCACTGAATAACGGTTTAGAGTACCCAGCCTTCGTGGACTCCCTGAGTGGTGTGCTGGTTAGCGCACCACGAGGGGATTCCATTGTTTTGCTGGGGGAATTCAACGCTCACATGGGCAACGACAGTGTGGCCTGGAGGGGGGTGATTGGGAGGAACGGACTCCCTGATCTGAACCCGAGTGGTGTTCTGTTGTTGGACTTCTTTGCAATGCATGGTTTGTCCACAACGAATACCATGTTCGAGCATAATGGTGTCCATAAGTCTACATGGTACGAACATATGTGGGGCTACAGGTCATTGATCGATTCTGTCTTGGACACTTGGGTGAAGAGAGGGGCAGAGCTGTCAATTGATCACTACCTGGTAGTGAGGTGGCTCAGGTGGCAGGGAAGGAAGCTGGTTAGACCTGGCAGGCCCAAGTGCATAGTGAGGGTCTGCTGGGAACGTCTGGCAGAGGCTCCTGTTCGCCGGATCTTCAACTCACACCTCCGGCAGAACTCCAACTGCATACCTGGGGAGGATGGGGACATTGAGTATGAATGGACATTGTTCCGGACCTCCATTGTGGAAGCGGCCCTACAGAGCTGTGGCTGCAGGGTGGTCGGTGTCAGTCGTGGCGGTAACCCCTGTACTCGATGGTGGACACCAGAGGTGAGTGGGGCTGTCAAGCTGAAGGAGGAGGCCTACTGGGAATTATTAGTCTGGTGGTCTCCGGAGGCAGCTGACAGGTACTGGCAAGCCAGACAGAATGTGGCTCAGGTCGGTTGCGGAAGCAAAAACCTGGGCGTAGGAGGAGTTTGGTAAGGCCATGGAAAGTGACTTTCGGTTGGCCTCAAAAAGGTTCTGGTAAACTGTCCGGAATATCAGGAAGGAGAAGCAGCTCCTGGTTCCTACTGTTTACAGTGGGGAGGGGGTGCTGTTGACCTCACCTGGGGACATCTCCCGGAGCTGGAAGGAATACTTTGAGGACCTCCTCAACCCTGCCTCAGATACATCTATGCGCACCACCTTCGAGACAGGGGTGGTGGTCCCCTTATTTAAGAAAAAGGACCAGAGAGTGTGTTCCAACTACAGGGGGATCACACTTCTAAGCCTCCCTGGGAAAGTCTATTCCGGGGTACTGAAGAGGAGGGTGAGATCGATAGTCGAATCTCGGATTCAGGAGGAACAATGCGGTTTTCGTCCTGGCCGTGAAACAATGGACTAGCTTTATACCCTTGTGAGGGTACTGGAGGGGGCCTGGGAGTTTGCTTATCCAGTCTATATGTGTTTTGTGGAGAAGGCTTACGAGGTTTTAAGGTTCTCCAAGGTGCTCTGTGGTCTGCATTGCCGGTAATAAGACAGACGTGTTCCCAGTGCATGTTGGGCTCCGGCAGGGCTGCCCTTTGTCACTGGTCCTGTTTATAATATTTATGGACAGGATTTCTAGGTGCAGCCTGGGTGTTGACGGTGTCCAGATTGGTGGCCTCAGGATTGCGTCTCTGTTTTTTGCAGATGACATGGTCATGTTGCCTTCATCTGCTGGGGGTCTCCAGTGTGCTCTAGGGCAGTTTGCAGCCGAGTGCGAAGTTGAGGGGATGAGGATTAACACCTCCAAGTCCGAGACCATGGTTCTCAGCCGGAAATGGGTGGATTGCCCTCTTTAGGTCAGGGAAGAGGTACTGCCTCAAGTGGAGGAGTTCAAGTATCTTGGGGTCTCGTTCATAAGTTAGAATAGAAGAGATCAAGAGCTGGACAGACGGATTGGAGCGGTGTCTGCATTTTTGCAGGCGCTTAATCGGCTCGTCGTGGCCAAAAAAGAACTGAGCCCGGTCCATCATAACCTATGGTCATGAGCTGTGGGTAGTGACCGAAAGAATGAGATCATGAATTCAGGATACTGGTTCCCCTTCTCTACTCATCCTCCTTGACCTGACAGCTGCTTTTGACACAATAGACCACAACATCCTCCTTCACCGCCTGCAATACACCATTGGACTCTCAGGAAATGTTCACAACTGGTTCACGTCATACCTGACCGGCAGAACTGAGTATGTCGCCCTGGGCAGTGTAAAATCTCACACCCACCGTTACATGCTGTAAGTTCCAGGGGGAGCCCTGTAGAATCTCCGGACCTCCCTCCTTCGTTGCTGTTCGCCCGCTGCATCTCGGCTCCGCCTCCTCGACTGGACCCCGCCCACATATCCTCTGATGCGGCATGCGTCACTTCCTGGCTTCAGTGAAGAAAAGGCTGCGGATCACAAACTTAGAGAGCTCTGCTCATATTTCTGGATATCTTTGGTTTGCTTATTGGTTTGATTATCTGTGTATGACGGTTTTGGTTTTTGGATTTTGATTTCTCGCTTCTTC
>JAOYFF010000063.1:30055761-30068379 GCA_025773925.1 Cryptomyrus ogoouensis | reverse complement strand
TCCGCAGCATGGGTGATAGGGCTTTTTCATCTGTGGCGCCGAGGCTGTGGAACGCCCTCCCTGACTACCTGAGAGCCTCACAGTCGACTGATGCTTATAAAACGAAATCAAAAAAGTCTTCTTTTTAGAAAGATTTTCTTAAAATATTTTTTTATAGATTTTTGAAATTTGTTTCCTGTTTTATTTCTTTATTTTTACTCTGTAGCACTTTGAGATTGCTAAAATATAAAGTGCAATACAAATAAAATTTATTATTATTATTATTATTATTATTATTATTATTATTAGGTGGCTGACACTCAGACACTCCGCAGGGTGTCTGGGCTCTCCCTTAGAGAGGGAGAGGGTGAGAAGTTTGGATATCCGGCAGTGTCTCAGAGTAGAACCGTTGCTTCTCCACGTCAAAAGGAGCCAGTTGAGATGGTTTGGACACCTGGCACGGATGCCTCCTGGGCAGCTACCCGGAGAGGTTTTCCGTGCATGTCCTACAGGGAGGAGGCCCCGGGGCAGGGATTATATCTCTCAGCTGGCCTGGGAAAGCTTTGGCATCGTCCCCAAAGAACCTCCGCATTTATGCCTCTGTTTATATTGTGTCATATACTTATGCTCTGTCCATGTTATACCTAACTGTTAATTGTCTGTTGTTGTAGTGTGTCCAACTGTAGCTAGCTGTGCCAACACAAATTTCCATCAGACTTGGTCATGTGGCAATAAAGATTCTGATTCTAATCACAGTTAAAGACCCCAAGCAGGATAAGTGTTTGGAAGATAGATAGATGGATGAACATCACCAATACAACAATGACATTTTTTACCTTTTCTATTGTCAGTTAATTTAAGGTATAATTTGCGATTTGTCATGAAAAAGTAGAAAAACAAGAAAATAAAAAATAATAAAATATTGCAGTCTGCACATCAGAAGTGTGTTTATCAAAATTCAACAGAAAATGTTAATTAGGTTGCCAGGTTTATTAGTGTTAGCGCAGCTATGCATGGATTTATCAGTAGATATTATATACCAGTTTAGAAAACCTCGTCACACAGTTCGTGCTAAGCAATAAGCACCGTTTTAAAGTGGACCAAGAATTTTAGGTTTCTGTCTCCCCCTAGAGGAAATCAAAGAAAATACAGATGTTACAAATTTTTAAATTGCCTTAAACCAAACTAAATAATACAACGATGTCATTGACAATGTATATTAACAACAAATTTCAAAACTATTACAGGATGAGCCTTGTGATACATAATTTGTGGGAAAGGCTTTGCAATTCGTGAAATTTTAAAAACTTACTAGATGTTAAAATAATATTACATGTGCTAATAAAACGTTATTTTAGTTTTTAAACTTTACTATGTACTATTAAGTACATTTTGTACTTATGTATATACTTATTAGTCCTTCTGAATGTTCAACATTAATTAAATTTAATGTGTAAACATTTTTTAATTAAAATTATCAGCACTATTTATCTTCAATTTAAGAAGCCAAACGAAAGCAGTTTGTATCATTTCTCCATTACAGCTACATCTACCAACAGTTTAGTCTAACACAACTGAACACCCGAATAAGCATGTTCACTAACCTTGACAGTGTGATTTTCATTGTAAGATTCATTAAACCAGCAGCCAATTCAAGCCTAAAGAATCAGGATTACGAAACACAAACTGAAATGCTTAAAACACACAGCAAAATAAGTAGGTACAATAAATAAAGGCAACGCAAATCACTTTTCAAACAGAAACAACCAGGAGCATTACAAAGAGACAACATAAGGATGGACTATTCAAGCAACTGTGATTTATTGTCCAAGGCAACCATATACATATACTGAAGGACCAGGACTGGGTTTAAATATGACTAATGGGACTTTTATGACCAAAAAATATTGACTGGAGTGTTTGAGGGTAATTAAAAATCAAGCAAAATGACTAATTTTGGGTGAGAAAAACCAGCTTGCCAGGTGACCATCCAGAATTAAATAAAAATTGCAAATTTATCCAGCTTAGCTTCTTGTTCCTCTGGTGTATTCCAGAAGGGGGGCAATCCCATTTATATTTAAACACTGTTCTGCCCACCCTTACTGTCCCCTGCTGTACTGTCATGTTGCCCTGCTAATAAGTGAACCATCACAGTCTATCCATGAACCATCAGGAATCAACAGGCTGGGACCTCGGAGGCAGAAACATCTGGGAGAACCAAACGACAGATGTGCTTGTATTCTTTGCTGTGGCCCAGAGCAAAACCTGGAATTTCACATGTGCTACATGGAAAATCCGGAAGCCCATCCCACTCAGCAAGTGAATCAAGCGAAGGGCAGCCATGGTGGATCCCTTTTGCAGTATAATGTACCCCCTCCCCCCATACAAACACACGTGTACAGCTGTGCTGGTGATCTCTTCCTCAGGTCTGTCTATAAGGATTCCTACACACAGTCTCCCCTCATTGTGCCAAGCTAAACTACTGAGCTCAGAACTCAGACTCCATGGCTGCCTTCTCCATTGCCTCCTTTCACGCATCCTCATCCGACTCCTCGTCCTGCTGCCCTCTCTTCTGCAGAAAGTAAAGAATATTGCAAGTCAGGTCATCAGGAGATGGAGCATTGACTGCACTGTTAAGAGATCATGAAGATTCCACATCTCCTCCAGCAGTACAAACCATAGGTTCCATCATAATATCAAGTACTCCCTTTAACTTGTGTTTAGCATTTCTTTGCCAGGCAAAACCTCTTGTCCAAAGCCCATTAAATGTCAGTTATCACAGTATAGAAACAAACACAGGAAACAGACAAAGGTCACCGACACAGCTAAGCCTGCTGGACATACGAGACTCCAGTCACAGAGGCATAGCAACAACATAAACTGCATTTTACGACGTGTTCTTAATGGTGCTCTGAAAAACAGCTGGTGTAGCTAGCTAGTTACCAAAGTTAAGCAAAATTAAGGTGTTAAAAGATTTTTTTTTTCCATGTGTGAACTTTTACATTTGGCGCTCGTTTGCCAGGCGTCAAACACTTGACCTACAGCTTGGATACCTTCCCTTGAAGAGCAGAATGGACTCTGTAGTCTCGAGGCTGAGGGGAGCTACCCTAAAGCTGCAGTGATGTTGAAGATCCCCAGCTGGGGGAGTGATGCCCATGTGAGGTCAGTATGACATACAGGAAGCCCTACTGGGGGGTGGTATGTCCTCCTCACCAGTTTGAGGAAGTCAATGAGCTTGTAGGCGTCCTCGCCGGTAGACAGGTCCACAAAGTCACGCGGGATGCGGTAGCTGAGGCAGGGGCTGGGCTGGACGGTCACCTCGCTGGTGGTGTAGCGGAACGCCAAGTCATCCTATGCGGTGCATAAACACAAACACTGTTATTACTAGAAAAGCTTGATATCCCAATATGTAATTTAAATCTACTATATCAGTTTAAACAATGCTGCCCTGGGGACATCACAGGTCACATTATGTCCATCCATCTTCTAACCACTTACCTAGCACAAGTTTACAGGGAACCTATGCTAGGTAGCACAGGGCACAGGGCAGGAGAACATTCTGGATGGGATCACAGGGCACACACATTCACACAAGACCACAGATATACTTTGAGGTTTGACTGCCCATAATACATGTATACCCAGTGATGTACTAGCAGCCTGTCCAGTGTGTCCCCTGCCAGGTGGCCTGTGTTCCTGCATTGGATACGTGACTGGAAGTAGGATAGATAGAGCATAGCAGCTATCCATAGCAGCTTTCTTTACATGCGTCAGTTTGGTTCCCCAAGAGCTGCTTTCGCTAGCAGACACAGTAAGATGATTCTAGTACTGCAGTCTACTGCTTTGTGACTCATGAAGTAGCTGTGAAAATGGTCAACCTAAAATAACCAAAAGTAACATCATTTCAGTCTGTCTTGCTTTTGCTAATCAAGAGCTTCTCCACAATACAAGACTTTACAGAAGTCTTAGGCCGCCAAAGAAAATTATGTTTATGTTTGTGTAAAACTATGATTTAACAAATGCTAAGAAAGGTTTGGAAACCAAATCTGTATTATTCTAGGCAACCAACAAGACAACAGTAAGTTTTTATAAGAAAAAAATGTAATAGCATAAGAAATTGCTATTACATTTTGTTATATTTTTATTATAGGCCTAATAACTTATTGTATACATTATAATTTTTAATGTATTATATACATTATATAATCTTCCCAAAAAGCTATTTAACATAAGCCATTTGCTTTGGTAGCCCCAGACTACAGACGTACAGTGCTGTAGGTGTTTTTATGGTGTATTCCATAGGCAAGTTTTAAGTTGCGAGAACCACAAATACATTGTTCATACTTCTGCTGTCACGGACTGATAAGTGTGGTGCTGATAACATCACCCACCTGCTGAGGAGCGCCTCCTTCTACTGGCTGGGCCCTCAAATTGCATCCAGAGATCAGCTCCTCCCAAGTGAATAGCAGAGAATCAGTCACCTCGCCAAAAGGGTTCAAGTCGATCAGCCAGACTTCACCCTATGGTAAGATGACTGTGTGAATCCTTGTACCAAAACTGTAACCATAAACGCTTACTGTAACATTCACCAAGTCTGCACCACTGAAAGCAGATATAGTTTAACACAACAAAGGAACGAATCACGAAAAACACACTCAATAACACTGCAGAGTGGAATCCCACCAAGTTCTACCACAGTTACCAATGGTGTGTTTAAATTTTGCCCCAAAAAGTAAGCTATTTAAAAGTGCTATATTGCTACAACATGAAAAAGGTAAGAGAAATACAACAAAGCAAGAAATTAAGTGTAACACGACTACAATGGAAACTGTTTATCGTGATCACGTCTGTCTGGGCAATAAGGTAATAAAATGGACAGCGTTGCTATTTACTTAATTTTATTGACGATTTCAAAATACAGTACATCTGTTTCAAATGCTTTTCAATTTACAGTACTGTACAAATTAAATTACTTAACTGTATAATTCAAATATACTACAGTGCAGTACTGTACCTTACATAAATTTCAATTGAATTGAATATGTATTTATACAACATATTTTCACAACGTTACATTGTCTCAAAGTGCTTATTGTAGTTTCACTGCTGCATATCGATGGCTCTTTTTTGGCAGTTTATCATAAGCTTTGACGTGTCTATATTTGTCACTGAAAGAAAATGACTTCATTTTTCCCATCATGTTTTCTGTGCACGCAGCATTAGCCTCAGGTAGCTAGCCAGAAACAGACAGGTTACCGTAAGGCAAAGTAGGGCAAAGCAAAGTTTAAAGAAAAAAAAAGAATTACTGCAGTTCTAATTTTTTCCCATATGTTGTCATGTTTAAAAAGACCCAAAATGAACATTGTAAGCGGACTATTTGATTACTATAAGAAAATTATTTTAACAATATTTGTGCAGGAATGATTCTGTGCCAAGCTTTCTGATCCATATAAGCGGTTGATCACTATAGCTGTGATCACTATAAGCAGTTTCCATTGTAATTTTGCCAAGTAATATTAACTGTTCAACCACCAGCACGCTTTTCTTTCTCTTCTAGGAAGTTACAGCCATATAGTAGCAGGGTGGATACAGTATTAAATCCAGATTACTTGGACTGACTGATTTCACATTGTACGCCGGATGGATTTTGCCTAACAAGGAATGAGCTATTAATGATTTGGCTCTGCTACATCAAAACATTCCCACATAAGATTAGTGGCCTGACTGACCTCAGACTGAGGTAGAAATATGTTTGACTCCAATCTTAAAGCTTTATTCAGTAGATAAACCAGAAGTATGACTTACCCAGCTATCTCTGTAAACATCAAAGACAACTGCAAGAAGGAGAGCAAAAAGTTATGACAGACACATTTTACAGTAATATTGTAGTATCTACAGAACTCACAACTGTAGTTCCAAGTACAGATGCTGTTTTCGGTATGGTTTGTAGTCCATCAGTGAGCTGGGTAGCTCAAAAAGTCAGAGATCACTGCTTGGATGCTCAAGATTTAGGGTTCAACCCTGGGGCTGACCATATCAATTCTTTATTTATTTATTTATTTATTTTGGGGGGGGGGGCATCCCCAGGCACTATTCCCCGGGCGCTAAATAATAGCTGCCCACTACTATGTCATGATGTCATTAAATGCAGATGTCACATTTCATTGTTGTGCACTGTGTCCTGTGGTGTGTCAACAATGACGATCACTTTCACTCAGACTTGCTCTGTTTGTGTTTGTCTCATGGCAAGAAGATGGATGAATGACGTATTGAGTATATAATCCATTATAATTAATTATTGGGAGGCAGCTTGTTGATCAACAACACTGATGGACAACCCTAGTTTACACATTTAAGAAGGATGTGGATGGTCTTGCTTTATGCAAGCAGCCACGCTGACATTCTTTTCCTCTCGTTTCAGCTCAGGGTTGAATTGGCATCTGGACATTTCAGGCACATGGTCCTAGTAGACTTTCCACACTACAATCATTAGTACCAAATCACATACAGAGGCTAGCGCACACTCACAGTCCTCATCCAGAAACTTGTACTGGATATGGGAGGTGAAAAAGTCTTGGATGGACTTGGAGATGAGGTGTTTCTGCTTGGAGATGTGTTGGTAGTACTGGGTGTAGTCCCTCTGAGAAATACCTGAAAAAAGGAGGTGAGAGTCAGGCATAAAAACCTGTTATTTTGATATTGCGGGGGCCATTTTATTCGGTCCCGAACAGGGGAAATTAAATTTTTTTAAAATCTGTGACTGCAATCAAAAAACTAAAAACCAAAAGACATGTACAGTGGTACCTCAGTTCTCAAACTCATTAGAACTCAAATTTCTTAAAAGTCAAACCAACCAATTCGAAAAAAAATTACCTAGAACTCGATCTGAATCTCAGAAATCAACCCATGAACGCCGACCTAAGATAACTTGTACGCGCGGGGAAACGAGTCACGCGGCAGGAACACAGGAACATTTTTCAGGAACCAGGAACTACTGTCATATTAGGTACTCTTTTTGATTCTAGTTCCTCTGAGGCCCTACTGGGGTGAGACTATTAGCGATAACTTGCCGATTGGTTGACCAGAAGCACTGGCTGCTCATTTGGAAGTGGAACGCGGAAAGGCAGAAAAAGATGGAGCAGAGCAAAAACTGTACCTCAATTATATTTTATATATTAATAAATACCTTTTTGCTTGCATCTCCATATTTATGCAAAGGAAAATTTGACCGTTAACCAGTATAATTTTGTCTAATATTGCTACCGCCAATGGTGAAACTTGCCAGTACTTATTACCAAAATAACGTTACCTCATATGAAAGATTGATCTGCTTGTCAGAATTAATAATAAATTATAAACGTAGTATGTTGCATAAATAAAATATAAATAAAGTTCGTGCTCCCCCCCCTCAGTAAGTAACAAATAACAAACAAAATGACTTTTGTTCATCCTCCATTGTTGTTTTGTGGTGGTGTTTCCTATGAAATTCCATGTGAAGTTTAACCAACAACCTTTTTGCTTCTCCGATACTTGTTTAGCATAACCGACCCAGTTGCTGTTGCGCGGTGGGAAAGTGACACACAAAAGTGGAGTTACAAAAAAGTTCCTGGTCCTACTGGCCCAGAAACTCTCAACCAGAAATTAGGTTCCTGAATTTCAGTGGGAAAGCGCCTCATAAAACACTCGTAAAGCAAAACAGCTTCTAAGCAGGGACAGATTAACTGACAGAACAGTGGCTGACTACATACCTTATGTTTACCTTTGTAAATGGTATGTAAATTATTTGGTTTTTATCTTTTAAAAAAAAAAAAAACATTTAACAATGATTTTTCTCTCTTAAGCACTATTTCACTTTGTGACTTTTTCTTTTAAAATGAAAGATCACATTGTTATTTCAGCAAATCGTACATTTATTTCCAAAGCATTTATTAGCAATAATTATGTTGCACTGCATGTCAATTTAAGTAGTGTGTCTAAATATTGTACTGGTGCTCCTAAAATTTTCAGTAAGAGGCTCCAGTGCTGGGTACTTGACTGCTGGACATGAGGGTTCAATGATTTACAAACAGCTATCAGTCCATCCCTACCTATAAGCTTGTTCTCCTTGACGAAGCACCGGAACTCTCCACCTGGGATCAGCTCACTCCACTTCCTTAGGACCAGCTGCAGGGCGTGACATTCACCGAGTAATAGGATTCAAATTCTGCATCACTGACATTTTATGCAACATATTTAACAAACCAAAAAACAAGAGGATGGACAACAGGGCAATTCCAAAGCGTAATGGGTTAGTCCTTTTAACAAAAAAAATAGATTAGCGTTTCATATTTTAGCAATTAGGTAATAACTAACAATTTAATTCCAATAGACCATCATCCATTTCATCCTTTGACTTCAAAGAAAAACGGCTACATGAATTTCACGCCAAGGAAATAAAGTGATGAGAAAACCCTGAGTGTTATTATTTTTAGTTTTACTATATTTTCACACAGTTGTTTTTGGATTATGGTCAAACTGGTGTGACAGAAATGAGAGTGCTATGAGACTGACAGCTGACAGTCACACAGAGTAGATGCAGTTGTACCTCAAAGTTGATTGGTGGGTCTGGGGAATCATCACTGCAGTGGAGGAACCTAAGAACAACAAGGCAACATGGCTAAGGACTGTAAAAGTGACAACGCCAAGCTGACGGGGGTTCTAATGATGCCATGGCTAATTCCAGGAATGGATCTTAAATGGGTCCAGGAATGGGTATTAAAACACTTTTGCACACCCCCTTGCCAACCACCAAACCAGTGCTCAGAATTGAGTGATTGAGCCTGGTGCTTTTAGCCAAGCGAGCTGCCCAGTTACTGGGGTAAAGCTCCCTCTGCCTCAGGCACCCGCCTGGATGACAGGCTCTGATGCCAAAAAGCCTCTGAAAGAGAATGAGAGCTGCAGCTCCCAGTCCCAAGGCCCCACCAGCCTTGAACTCACGGTTGTGTGAAGTCGTGGGCGATGAAGTCAGAGCTCTTGAAGAGCAGGAAGATGTCAGTGAGGCTCTGACACCGCAGGGAACTGTTCAAGGCGATCCAGCTGGCATCCTGGAGGACAGAAACATTGACTCTACTGTCAAGGGATAAGGAGCAGTGATGACAGCCAGACCTGTAGCTAAATGGCCTGATATCAGCCCTCAAACCAGCAGAGGAACATGGGAAAACACCCCATATACAGAACATGTAACACGTTGAAAAAAAAAAAAAAAATCTCTCAATCTATGATATTTACCATAACCAGAATCCTTTAGTCCTTTGTGATTCCACTCCTGGGAAGCAATCATACGCAAATAAAACACTCCCAACCTACCGGTATGTATCTTTGGATTTTTATAAGTACAGAGAGCGAATGAGCTGAGCTGCCTGGTACAGACACTTAACTCTCAAAAGGGGCAAGGCATCAAAGATTGTATTGAATTTGCTGAATCTTGCAGGCACGGGGGGATAGTGCCGCAGGCCTCACCTGGGGAGCACTCCAGTTCAGCTTGGGGAAGACACTGCCCCCTAATGTGTTTATGGCTTCCTGCACCCTGGAGCTGAACTCTGGAAACTCAGGAGCCTGCGTAAACAAAAGAGAGTGCAGCTATCAAGGGTGGAAACACAATACTACATTTATTCATTAAAAGTTTAATAAATAAATAATGATACATTAATATCCTATAATCACATTTGAAAATAACCTGTATTCAAATGTTAAAATAACACAGAAATTGTTAATGTAATACAGTAAATCAGTCCTAACCTATAAAATTTTAATACATTTGATTAAATTTAAGATATTACAAAATTGTCCCAGAAACATTTACATACCGTAACAATTGTCGTAGTTTCATCATCTGACCACTGATACCAAGCAGGGAAAAAAGTTTAAAAAAACATTCATATTGTATTCTGTATCCACATCACAACCAATAGCAGTGTTAAAGTTATGTTCAATTTTCTGAGACAGGCATGCCAATATAGCATACCTGGATCTCCTCGTCTTCATCAGAATCGTTATTTATCGGAGATGGCTGTGCGTGGCCTTCACTTTAAACAAGGGTAGATTTTCACACATTTCATACAGGTAAACGGAAAATCAGTGCACACCGAAAATGAATAAACGCCGTGCCTACCTTCCAGATACAACTAGAGTCCCGTCATCCAGCAAATAATCAATTACATTCTGCGGTAAGGGGAGGATCACACTGGAAGGTACATAAACATACATTACAATAAGCCACAATGTGCACAGCTCCGTGACTGTTTTAATAAAGTGGCAACTGATGCCAGTAATTTCCCACAAAAAATAACTATACTGCTAATATTCACGTCAGTTGGGATCTTGCAACATCACTTTTCACACTCCTTATGAAACTGTCCTTATTACCTCACAAGTAGTGTGACACTTTTGAATTTGGATCTTTTACTAATTTACTGCTTTATATGTAATGCAAAAGTGGATAGCATTGAATAGCATTCAAGCTAACGAAGTTTAAAAGAAATATCCAGAGAATCTGATTAATCGCGAACACTGGGACTTCAACAGCACTTCACACAACGAAATCACAACCATACCTTTTAATCGTATGCTTCTTAAATAACGGGTACCACACCGAAAACTGACAGTTCACAACCTGCTCCTTCTTCATACTGTAGCACTGTAACAGGAAATGGTGTATCTTAAAATGTATCCCATCTGCAACCGTGCTGCTACGTTTAAATGGTTCCCCGGAAAAGTAAATCCTCGGAAGGTTCTATGGAAGTAAATCTGTGTCGTCACAATTTGAATTTTATATGCCACTGAAATTTTAACATTGAATATTTATGCATTGGAAATATGCATCGGAAATTCGACGGTCCGAATTCACATGCAAAAATACGAGGTTAAAAATACCAAGGCTAAGCAATCGAATCTGTGGCTGCGTTCGACTTCATGCAGCCGCTTACAGCACAACAGCAATGCATTCCGGTTCTGACGTTTGTATCCTGGGCAGTTCCGAGGCGTTATCTGCTATTTCTCCCGAATATCACGTAAAGCAGTTATAACTGTTTTTCAGTTAATTTACCTGGTAAAATAAAGTTTAAATAAATGACATAAATGCTCTAAAAGTACACGTAAGTTAGTGGTTTATTTATTGTTAGTTACTGTAATGTTGCGCTGCTTTATTTGTTTAATCGTCCAGTCTGTGAAGGCATGCAAGTAAGAATTGCATTTCACTCAGTACATGACAATAAAAAGTTTGATTCCTTTTAATACATGTATTTGATATTTTTCCTGGCAGCTATCTTTTTACACAGGGCCACTATACACAATAGTTTAATTTTTTTCCACTGCTAACAGTTTGGATCAGGAGTTCATTATTGGAAAAGAAGTAATGTGCATGCAGTTGATATTTGTATAGATTTATCTACACCCTTCTGGCAGTGCGGCCATTGCAGTCAGGTCTGGCACACTATGAGGAGTAGAAGTTGTCCAACTTGGTTGCAGTCAGTTTATACTCCACCCCTGCAGCCGCAGCCAGATGCTCTTGTCACGTCAGCTGCAGACAGACCTAAGCCCAAGTCAAACGCAGCCACAGATTGGATTGCTTAGCCTTCGTATCCCGAATGTTTAACTCATATTTTTGCATGTGAATTCGGACCATCGAATTTCCGATGCATATTTCCAATGCATAAATATTCAATGTTACAATTCCAGTGGCATATGAAATCCTTCAGACTGGTTGAATACCTGTGTGAAAGGGTTGTGTATTGTGCGCGTCCGTCAGGATTTTCTGTTTAACGATTCAAGTTGAAGTACAATCCATGTCTTTTTATCACAATCCTTTTTGCCACTATCATTTGACTACATATTTCAGTCGATAGTAATGCCATACGTATGTATGTATGTATGTATGATGTTGATTATCACGAGGTCATGGTGGTACGCAGCAGGACTGACACCCCCGCAGGTGGACTGACGTCCACATGAGGGTGTACAAGTTTTGTCCGTATACCGGTCTTCTTTCTTTCAGATCTTTAGGCTAATTTTTTTTTAAGTGGTCCGCTTGATGCCGCCCATGTCGTAAATGTATATGAAAGTAGTTAAGTACTTTGAAAAAAAAATCTGTTGTTACTATAAATGACAATACAGTAGTAGCGCAGTTCTCGAACTCATTAAAACTCGAATTTCTTAAAAGTCGAACCAACCAGTTCGAAAAAAAATTACCTAGAGCTCGATATGAATCTCAGAAGTCAAACCGTGAACGCCAACCTAAGATAATTTGTACGCTTGGTGAAATGAGTCACGCCGCACGTCTCTCAGCGGAAACAAAGGGTAAAGCTTCAGTCTCAGTCTGGCATTAGCTGTGATAGCACCGTGCATGTTTATGTAACCCCTAATTCTATTGAACCAAAAAAAAATATATATATAGATAAAATAAAACAGGGGTAGGGTACTGGGTCCTTCAATCTCTTTATATAGTCTGAGTCCAATCACTGGGGTTTTGAAAGAAATGTGATGTGGACACGATATGCCTTACTTCAAAGCCATTTTTATATAACATTTCAATTAGCCAGTCAATTTAACATAAAATCCCAGTATATAAACTAAGAACAAAATCGTATATTATTTCAATAATTA
>JAOYFF010000063.1:30016761-30029947 GCA_025773925.1 Cryptomyrus ogoouensis | reverse complement strand
CTTTTGCTAGAAGCTCTGACACCCTGTCTACCTTGAGGGATTTTTGGGAAGCCAAATTAAGTGTGTGCGCGATGCATTGCACATGGGGGTCCATCTCAGCACCGACTCCTGCCAGTATGATGTTTTTAGCATTATCAATGACCAACGCTGTTTTCTTGTCATTGATGTTCCACTCGCGGCAAACGTCCTGCAGTAAAACTGCTAGATTACTGCCCATGTGAGCCTCATTGAACACTCTAGTCTGTAGAACGTGGTTTTGAAAAACCCATTCGTTGTCAATATAGTGTGCTGTGACAGTGATATATGAGTCAGTGGCGCAAGACGCCCAGCCATCAACCGTAATTGCAACTCTTTGGGCACTACTTAATGACTCGGCTATCTCTCGTCGGATTTTGTCATACAGAATAGGGATTTGTTTCTCGGTGAATAGCTTCCTATCTGGTGTGTGGTACCTCGGCTCCAAGACATGGAGGAGGTATTGGAAGCCCTCGTTCTCTGTAACGCTGTAAGGCTGAATGTCTTTACAGATAAAAAAGGCGATTGCGTCGGTTATTGCCTTGGAACGAGCAGAACTGTTAGGCAGCTGCGATTGAAAAAAAGTTTTGATCGTTTGCTCACCCGGCGTCCTGCTAGCAGTAGCAGGTTCAGCTGAATCCGAGTGAGAGGAGGAGGAGGCCAGAGTCTCCAAACTCACACCGTGTCGGCGCTTCAAGTGTGTTGTCAGATTCGTCGTGCTGCCTGTATATTTTATAGTGGCACGACATATTTTACAAATTGCATGGGTTTTATCAAGATTTCCAGCTTTCTTATAAAACCCAAAGTGTTTCCACACACTGGATTTGTAATTACTTGGTGGAGGATGCAGCTGCTCTACCTCTGCCATGTTAATTTATGCTCTATGTGACTTTCTGGACACGCCCCAGTCTCTGTAGTGTTGTGATAGGCTACGTCATATTCACGCAGCAGTGAAGAGAGACGTGCGTGAGAAACAGTTTAGAGGGGAGAAAACGATCTGGAAAGTGGAAAAATATTTTCCACTTTCTAAATAATGAAAGTATAGTATTCTACTAATAATTATAAAGAAATAAATCAGGTTTTACCGATGTAGATACGATAGAAACGATGCATCGCGATACAAATCCGATGCACACATTTTAAACCGATGCATTGCATCATTAACTTTTTAAGCCGATGCACCGAGCGAATCGGGGAATCTTCCCATCCCTAATAGACAGTAACTGCATGCCACCTCATGGAAAGTGAAAGCACTGCGACCCAGCATCTGATCCTTTATCACCAATGCCTTTTTAGAAGCATTCTGTGGGGGATTTTGCCTATGACTATCAAGCATTGTGTCACGATCAGTTTACAGGGAAGCAGGCGAAGGGAGCCATGAATACTAGAGAACGGTTTATTCGGGGGAAACATGTAACGTTAATGACAGACTTGGGGAAACAGACTGGAACGCGGACTAATATACACAGGACTACAAGCAGGAAATGCAACACAACAGGTAAACGGAAGGATTCCACATGGGGTTAACAAGGTAGGCGTGGTCCACATGAGGGCGGTACAGGCAGGGTGTGACACATTGTGTTTGAAATATAAAGTTTATTTGCCAGAAGCTGAGGTGGTCTGAAGTATTCTTAATAGCAGTAATCCCTTCTTGGCAGGGAAGTCAGACAATCACCCCATGGATTGGACACGCCAAGTCACCTACAAAGGAGAATGATGGTGTCATATCACATGACCTGGCCACCTGACCCAAAAACGACAGAAATACTTTTGGAGCAGTTTGAAGTGAAGGAAAAGCTCAGCATATACGTGGGACCTCCTTCAGGACAGCTGGAAAAACATCCCAGGAGGCCACCTCGTGAAACTGGTGTAGAGCCAGAAAATTTTCAGTGAGGAGGTCAGGGTGGGACCAGAGGTCATTTTGAGGTGGCACATAAACCTAAATATGATTATAAGGCATCTAGAATACAAGGGAATATTTTAGGTATCTAAATGTTATAATTATACATTGTTTGTAATTCGAACAGTTCATGCAGTGGTGAAATTAATATATCAATTTCTTGCAGTTAAGGTAACAAGCTTACAGTAAATACAAGATTCCAAAACTTCTGCATTACTACTGTTCTGCGAACATCTGTTTAGCTCAGCAGCACAATGAGTTAATTATTTATTAATAAATCATCAGGGACACAGAAAAGCAGTTATGTGATAGTTTTTAAATCAAATTTAACCAAAACGCAAATGCGATGGGAAGTAGCAGGCAGTAGGATTTCAGGACAGATCAGCCACTCTGTTAGGACCATTACGGCTTTTTGGTTGCAGGTGTTAGCTTTGCTGCTGCTATTAACACTAATGGCACGTTAGTGAAAACAATTGGCTGCATACGCCAAACTATGTCTTGCTTGGCGGTTAAAGGGTGTTTGACATTCATTGGTGTGGGAAACTCCGGTTCTAGTGTTAAACCACTACTGAAAAAACTACAAAAGCAGTGCCGGTTAAAACAGAAGCGCCCCGTCAGGTTTTAAACTATAACTTTCTGTTTTGGCTATCGGTCCTGGTCAGTATAGGACAGTTTCTGGGTCTGGACCCACACCGCGGTCTGCCTGTTAGTGACCTCTGGTATAAAGCTTTATGGACTGCTTATTGCCCTTTGTAATATTAATAAAATATGACATAAATTTGTAATTGTGTGCAAGGGTGCCCTGTGTTGGCCTGGCTTCCTGTTCAGGGTCTCTGCTGCCTTGTGCCCTGTGGGTTCTAGCAAAGGCCCCGGGTGACCCTGCACTGGATAAGCATCTATGGAAGATAGATGGATGTATTAGTGGGAAATTACATTTGAAGCTTTTCTGGCAAATACACAAATGGGTCTTCATACTCAAGAAACAGTGGATCCTATATACCTGCAACTTGTGCATTCCAGGCGGAAAGGAAAAAAACAGATACAATATCAAACTAGTAACTGCAGGCAGTGACGGAAGGGTCCAAAGCTTAGGATGATCGGACAGGTAGGACAAGTAGGACAAGAAATAGAGGAATAACGGTGGAGAACTGGAGGACTGTCACTGGCGGCCATGGTAGTAGAAAGTCAGACAGAACTATAGTCCCATTACAGGATGGAGATTGAGTGTAAGTCTAACGGAATAGTAGATGTAGGACAGAACAGGACTGGTTTGGGTGAGATGGTCTGAGTAGTAGGTAGAAATTAGGATGGAGATGCTTTTAGTGTAGGCGTAACAGGTCAGTAGACGTCGGACAGAATGTAGAACCCTCCGGTGGAGTGCCTGAGCCCGTCTGAATGTCTGGTTTAATAATAATAATAATAGAAGCTTCATTGATCCTCATGTGGAAAATTCCTTTACATCTCCCTCAACTTGCTATACGGAGAGTACACTGTGCACGTTGGGCTGCCTAGCTCAAGTACCCACCGCAGCTGGGTTCGAACCGGTGACCGTCTGATTACAAGCACACAGGCTTAGCCCACTGAGCCACCGGCTGCTACGGATAAGATGGGTAAGATTGGTAGACACCTTCCTACCTGATCTGGTAACTCATTTTAACTGAATTAGCCTAGGTGGGTCTTGGACATATATAAACAGTGGCCGTAGCGCTCCCGTTTGACCGATCGATACGAAATTTGGAGGATCTCTCAGTGGTACAGCCCTACATAAGTAAGAGAAATTTGGTAATGATTAGCTGAAGCATGCCTGAGATATAGCTGTCTGATTGAAATGGGCGTGGCACCAGTACAGTCAGGGTGTGGCTGGTGGCCATACCTTGCCGAAAGTTTAAGTTTTTTTAATAAATCTTTAAAAGGACTGTCTCCTGATTTAAATGACACCAGATTTATGTAGGTTGGGCAAAAATCCTAAGAGGTTAATGAAAAAACCTGTTTTCAGACAAATATAAATCATGCAAAAACACAAATATGGAGAACCAAGTTCTATATGTTGTTTGATTTGACTGGATGTACTGAATTGGAAGTGCAATAAATTTAAACTGTAGGCTTGACAGTTCTGGAGAAATAGGCAGAAATGCAAATGGGGGGGCGCTGTAGCTGTCCTTTACAGGGTGGGCTGAGGGTCAGAGGACAAATGTACCAGCCAAATTTGGTTTGGATTGGTTATTGTTAAGCCTGTCAAATGGCTACTTGATTTTGATTGGCTGATGGTGGCCACTGTTTTAGGACTTATGAATGCCATTGTACGTGTCTGACCTCAGGCTGGGTCCTAGTACATATTTGCCAAATTTCACTTGGATTGGCCAAGCAGTTTGGGAGATATGGGAATTAGGTATTTGTAGTGCCCCCTATTGATGAAATGCGGCCCGCCTTGGACAGTGTACCCCGAATGGTGTAGGGAGGTAGGATTTCAAATTTGGTCAAGGTAGGCCAAGGCATGGCCAAGTTATGGCAGTCAGACCAAAATGGGCCAAATTTGGACATTGTTTGGGCGTGGCTAATGGCCGTAGGATACACAAATGTCAGAATTTTTTTATATTTCTTGATCAGCTTAGAGTTCTGATTCATTTGACACCTCATTTGTCTGATTTGGTAGGACAAGCTAGGACTTTAGGGAAAAAGTAGGATTTGCAAATTATGCAAATTAGCAAAAAATCTAAGTAGGCGGAGCTTCATAGTCCAAATAGCAAGTAGGTAGGGCATGGCTGTCTGTATCAGCAGAAAAAAATCATTTCGATTGTAGGACTAACAGGACAGGAGATATCGACCAAAACATGTTGGGGGGGATGCTACAGCGCCCCCATCTGGCTTATAAGTTTGGGTCGGACAATCTGAGTAGTGGGTAAGAATTGACATCTTCGGGCCAAATTTGGTCGGCCTATTTCTTACGGTTTAGGCTGCCCATTCAGTTTTAGGGAAGAAAAATAATAACAAATCCTAAGAAAAACAATAATGGTCCAAAGCACTATTGCAGAACTATAGTGCTTTGGACCCTTAATAAATAAACAATTACGTCCATTGAATCTAAAAGAGTTTATTAGCTGTCAAACCTGGAGATACAACATCCACTCTCCCCCCAGAAGAAATAACAGATGCTACAGAGATCTATGTGCAATTGAATCAGATTTTCAATCATTTATTATTAATATTTGATAATTATTTCCATATCCATTTTAAAATATAAAGTACATTCAAAAGAAATGATCTTAGCAGCTACCTCCCATGAAGAATGGCTAGGATTTGGAAAACAATACCTAGAACATGTCCCTAATCGTCCACCAAATAAGAGATTCAACTTCATTAATCCCAGTACATAGTGTCCTAAAAAAATAAAATAAAATAATAATAATATATATATATATATATATATATTATTATTATTTTATTTTTTTTTGTAGTTATTTCACATTTAGTTATAAGGACACGAGGTGCCCAGTTTCATTCTTGGACCAATACTGGAAGTGTCCAGAAATTTTTAAGACATTTTTAAAAGGATACCTCATCTTTTACTTCATTAAAAAAATAAAACTTGTAGTTCATATTTAAATACAATTTGGAAAATAGGCTACAGATGGAGATCCTGGGGTGAACAAACTCCACACACACAGGACCATGGCAGGAATCTGGCCCGTAACCCTGGAGGGGGTGAGACCACAACGCTACCCAGTGAGCCACAGCGCCATCTGTGGAAGACACCTGTACTTAATTACCTAGATGTACACAGCCAATAAACAAAAGTATTTTCGAGTAATATTAAAAAGGAAAGTGGAGGCTCAACATTAGCCTGATGGAAACAATCATGTGGCCTACGATGCATTAGAAGTTCTCTCTGCCGATGCGGTCCTGGTCCATTTTGGACTTGGCCTTCTTCTTCAGCAGGAGGATATGTTCGGCAAACTCCCGTAGTGCGCCCTTTCCTGAGGAGCTGCGGCAAGCATACTTGGCAGCATTGATGGCCACTGGCGGAGCATCCTTAGGCACGCCGCTGAGCCCGCACAGGTTCAGACAGTCCACGTCTGGCTCATCGTTGCCTGGATGGAGCATGCCAAAATTAAACAGTTAGGCGGGGCTGGCTACACTTTTACTCCAGGCAAGGATACTATGAAAAGAGCCTGGGTCATGCCTGGGGGCTGATCATACCAGTTAAACCTTATACCCTTGGTCATACCTTTAACTGTAAGACTTCAGTCTCATAATTTCATAGGTGCTACGTTTCACTGAAGCTGAATGATGTATTTCAGACCCTCTTTTGACAAAAACACAAAATTTTAAAGCCACGTAAATGGCTTTAAAGTTGGCCCCCCATATGTTTCATATTTCAACCAAACTGGTCTCAATCGTATGTGCCGCGTTTGTGCTGTTAACATTTTTGTGTGTGCTGTTTTAGTTTCTGAGATATAAATGTTTGTTTACATGGTCAAATTACACGTTCCCAAGAATCTTTACATCTCAAGAAATTGTACTGTGCTATGATGAGTTGGTAGAACAGATGATAACCTGGGTCAAGCCTGCACATAACGAGGCAGTATGTAACGGTCAGTCATTTGGGAAAATATCTAGCATGATCCTAAAATGCGGTATCTGGCTGGCGGGGCTGACTAAGTACGTGCAGCTTCGTCACGGAGTCATCAAACACTCCACCTTCTGTTAACATGAGAAACACGAGCCTGAGCACTATACGGCGATCACATAAAGGCATAAACTAAGAGGTATAACTCAGAAAAATAACAGTACAGACAACTTTTAAACGGCACAAACTATTGAGACCGGTTCAGAGGCAAATGGGGGGCGGAGTCACGTGACTGTGTAAATAAAGTTCTTGAATCTTGAATCTTGAAGCAATATCTCTGCAAGGAACCAGCACAAAGGACAGTTTTAACGGCACAAACCAGCACAAACGATTGCGATCAGTTTGGTCGAAATCAGACGCAAATGAGAGAGGGGGCATCCTTACAAACATTAATATCTCAGAAACTAAAGCAGCACAAAGGATAGTTTTAACGGCACAAACCAGCACAAACGCAGCACACACAGTTGCGATTGGTCTGGTGGAAATCAGACGCAAATGGGGGGCCAACTTCACGCTGGTGTCACGTGACCATGTAAACAAACATTAATATCTCAGAAACTAAAACAGCACAAACAAAAATGTTAACGGCACAATCCGGCACATACGATTGAGACCAGTTTGGTTGAAATCTGAAACATATGGGGGGCCAACTTCACACAGGTACCAAAATGCACCAATTAAGGTTGAGCTGTTTCACCACAAGTTATTTTAGATTTACAAACATTTCTCTCAAGGATAAATGAAGAATTCATCTCTCATTTCTTCTTTACTTGTTTATCCTATGAGTTACACCTGTATACACACTAGGCCTACCTGATTCTGTGTAAATATATATCTTTGTTATGATAATGACTATAAATAGTCTTTATGAAGACACAACAAACAACAAGATCATTACTGAACTGGTACTGTCACATCAACTTCACAGAAACAAGAGGGCACAATCCCGGATTGTAACAATGCATTTCCAACTGCAAAAAATACTAAAACTTAAACCTTGTCTGGTCTTATCACCCAATAGTAAAATGTTTTTAATACAATTTTTTTATACATAGACATAGAAAAGGGCGTACACAATTTACAGAGGCGGCATCACCTGAAGTGACTATGTCTAACCGCTTTCAGGCGCTTTCACCTTTAGAGCTGGAAGAGACTGGGGAAGCAGTTGGGCCCTTGGGTACCGAGGAGCCGCCTCCCCCCAGGAAGAGGGAGGTTGTGGTAGTAGGGGATTCAATTATTAGAGATGTAGACAGTTATGTGTGCACCCGTGATAGAGGGTCCCATATGGTGTCTTGCCTGCCTGATGCCCAGGTAGGGGACCTTCTGAATTGTGTGCACAGGCTTTTGGCCCCAGCCAGGGTTGATCCAGTGGTCATGGTGCATGTTGGCACCAACGACATAGGCAAGGGCAGGAGGGCTGTTCTGCAGGATAAATTTATAGAAGTTGTGGATAAGCTTAAAAGCAGAACATCCAGGGTGGTAATCTCTGGAATACGTCCCATGCCATGTGCAAGCCAGGCTAAGTTAGGTGAGATAAGGAGATTAAACGTGTGACTAAAAGGGTGGTGTAGGAAAGAGGGGTTTAGGTTTATGGGGCACTGGAAGCCCTTCTGGAACAGGTGGGGTCTGTTCAAGCCGGATGGGTTATATCAGGGGTGTCAAACTCCAGTCCTGGGGGGCCGGAGCCCTGCACAGTTTTTGGTTTACCTTTATTTAACACACCTGATTCAACTCCTTGTGCTAATTACCACAGAGCTCATAAGCGAAATCATTTGTGGTGGAACAGGGAAAGAGCTAAGCTACACAGGGCACCGGCCCCCCAGGACGTGAGTTTGACACCCCTGGGTTGGATAGTTAGAATCGTTATTGTCATTATACCACGTACAATGAAACTGGATTTTTTTTTTTTTACAGCAGTGATAATCACAACTGAAAGCTCCCTTGGAAGGAAAAAGGGCCTGCACTTAATCAACAGAAACTCCAAATCAGGAGAACAATGAGTATCGATGATTTGGTTGTGCACCAGCTGTTATGCACATAAATACATAATCTTGGTCCTTTCTGCTTACCAGAGTCTTTGTTTCTGTCCCAGCGAAAAGACATATGTCCTGTTAGTTCAATGGCTGTATCCGGGATTCGTGGATGTAGCCACGTCTCCATAATCATCAAAATACAACAATCCTTGATGTATTTGTCGGAGGCGATATTAAGATTCAATTCATCTACCTTGTTGACAAAAGATCTGGTGTTGGTGAGTAACATACTGGGTAGTGGTGGTTCATGAGGTTGTTTCTTTAACCTATTAAGTATCCCGGACCGGCAATCTCGCTTCTGTTTCCGATGTCTCCTCCGCCTACGACACTTGCTGGTGCTGACAACAATCCATCAATGATGGAGAATATAGTATGGATGGTTACACGTTGTTCTGTAGAGACCGGATAGGCAAGAAGGGAGGTGGTGTTGCAGTATACTAAAAAAAACTTGCATGCAAGGGAGCTCACTGATAGAAATAAAAGTACAGAAGCTGCATGGGTAAAACTAGATGCTAAAAACTCAAATTATTGTCAGAAAGCAGAACGTTATATGACGATATCAGGATTGTAATAAAAATTATATGGTAGCTACGGGTGATTTTAATTTACCTGGGATACAGTTGGACATATTCTCTGGCTCTTCTGTAAATGAACTTGAGATGGTGGAATTAGTACAGGATTGTTTTTTTTCATTCATTTTGTTAATACCCCTACCAGAGGAGAAGCCCTTCTTGATATTGTTTTCTCTAATAACCAGGATAGGATTGGAAAATTAGAGGTTCTAGAACCACTGGATGGTAGTGATCATAACGTGGTTAAATTTGAGGTTAATTTTAGTGACCGAAGTCCAAAACAAAAGTAGACAATGTAAGGAAGGCTAACTTTAATGGTATGAGACTGAAACTAGAAACCATAAACTGGATGTTTAAATAGCAAAACTGTTGAAGAGGCATGGAAATTTTTTAAAAGCAAGTGCATTTTTAAAAATGCAAGTGCAAGAGGACTTCATACCTGTTTCCAGCAAAACTAAATCTAAAAAACTGTAACCAAGGTGGTTTACTATGGAAATTAAGAATAAAGTCAGGAGGAAAAGGGCTCTCTTCCACAAATGGAAAATAACTAATGATTTCAAAATATAGCAGGAGTATTTAAGTCTACAGGTTGAGTTAAAAAATAAAAGACTCGCTAAGAGGAATGTAGAAAGGAAGATTGGATTTTAAGGCTAAGAAGGATATTAAGTTTCCTCCAATATTTTAACTCCAAAGGAGCTCTAAAAGCTGAATTCACCAATTTGCAGGATAGTAAGGGCCTTACAAATGAAAAGGATATTGATATAGTAAATGAATTTAATGATTATTTCACACGGGTGTTCACAGTAGAGAACACGAGTAACTTACCACCATTTAGTACAAATACAGCCTTGTCTATGACCAATATATGTATAATTTAGGTTGATGTGGTACTAAGCCTAGCTAAGCTCAAAATAAATAAATCACAGGGCCCTGATGGCATCTTATCTATAGTTTTAAAAGAGATGTAATGGAAGCTATAATCCAAGTGAAAATGGTAGATTACCTGGATTAAAATAACATTCTGAGGGATTTAGGAGAGGTAGATCCTGTTTAACTCATCTACTTTCTTTGAGGAGTTCTTTGAGGAAGCTACAAGAGAAATTGATCACAAAAAGGCCTACGATGTGATCTACTTATATTACCCCCACAAACGGCTCTTGCTTAAGCTCATAGCTGCAGGGATTTTAGGAACTGTAGCAGCTGGGATCGAAAACTGGTTAGCAGACAGGAAGCAGTGGGTAGCTATTAGAGGCACAATGTCACAGTGGGCCTGCGTTCATAGTGGGGTACCACAGGGTTCAGTTTTAGGAGCACTGTTGTTCCTAATTTACATTAATAATATTGACACCAACACATAAACTAGTTAAATTTGCAGATGACACCAAGGTGGGTGGTGCAGCTGATACTGAGCTAGCAGCACATACGCTACAATGGGATCTTGATTTAATTAGCAACTGGGCTGATACCTGGCAGATGAAATTTAACATAGATAAATGTAGGGCAGGGGTTTCCAACTCCGGTCCTGGAGACCTACTATTCAGTAGGTTTTCTATCCTACTTCTATCCTTTTCTATCCTACTTGGCTTCTGATGAGCCACACCTGGCCCTGGTATTTACCTGAGAACAGGTGTGGCCCATTAGAAGCCAGGTAGGATTGAAAACCAACTGGATAGTAGCTCTCCAGGACCGGACTTGGAGACCCCTGATGTAGGGTAATCCATGCAGGGAGCAGAAATATAAAGTACAGATATTTTATGGGTTCCATTGATATAAAGGTAGCTGATTATGTGGTGTGTATGTTGATGGTTCCATGTCCCACTCTCGCCAGTGTGGGGAAGCAATAAAAAAGGCTAATAGGACATTGGGTTACATCTCTAGGTGTGTGGAGTTTAAGTCAAGGGAGGTGATGCTAAGATTCCTATACAATTCCTTGGTAAGACCCCACCTAGAATATTGTGCACAGGTTTGGTCACCATAACTTAAAAAGGATATTGCTGCCTTGGAATGAATGCAAAGTAGGGCTACAAGAATGATTCCTGGTCATAGAGGAATGTCTTACGAGGAGAGGTTAGATGAGCTCAATCTGTTTAGCTTCGAGCAAAGGAGACTAAGGGGGGACATGATCCAGTTATATAAGATTCTAACAGATCTTGATGCTGTTCAGCCAAATGGCTACTGCAATATTAGTTTAAATACTAGAACTCGTGGTCATAAATGGAAATTAGTGGGAGAACATTTTAAAAAGAATTTGAGAAAGCACTTCTTTACACAGCATGTAGTTAGAGTATGGAATAGTCTTCCTGTTAGTGTAGTGCAAGCTAAAACCCTGGGTTCCTTTAAGTCAGAGCTAGATAAGATTTTAACAACTCTGAGCTATTAGTTAAGTTCTCCCCAAACGAGCTTGATGGGCCGAATGGCCTCCCCCCGTTTGTAAATTTCTTATGTTCAAAAATCTTGTGTTAATCAAAAAATAAAACAAATGTTTTTCAGTACGACACTTCATTATTGCTTAAACTGAGGTTGGAAAAATTTCTTTCCTCTTCCTATGGCAGGGTATTGAAGTCCAAATCATTTTCTTCTTGTTTTCAACTTCATTGTTTTCTTTTACCTTGTTGCACATATTAGACTTGTTTTCATATTGGAGACCGCATAGGGGTATGAATCGAGACCGCGATTAAAAACGATTAATTGTCCATCCCTAATACATACTATAATCTAAAGAAAATATGCAATTAGTTTAATAAATTGCAGGTATGCTGGGACCATATACTATTCACTATGCTGAAAAGAATACACAGTGGATGGAAGGATGGATTTACAGGCCTCTGAAATGTTCTCACCTAGATATGCCACTTCCTTCCATTCCAGCCCTTTCTGCGCCATGATCATCTTCACCTCTGAGTGCTTGTCCTGCACATCCAGCCACAATTTACAGCCTACCCTCTGGGACAATTTGTCTTCCAGGGCTCTGGAGATTGGACAATCCCTTGAGGAGAGGAGGATCACCTGCAGAGATGCCACCAGGGACATGCACTGTCACTTTGGTTCAAGTGACTGGGGCAGAACGATCTGTAACAGTGACTGCAAAAGTCAGGGGGGGTCAGCAGAATACCATACTAGAATAAATGTAACAAACAAAAAATACATAAAGAAATTGAATGTGAAAGTCCGCCCCAGCCTCGTGTTGCTGGGAATAGCCTTCAGCTCAAGATGTGGTTGAAATACGGATGAATGGAAGATGAAGAAGAGACTTTACAGGGAAAAGCTCTGCCAAAGTACCTCCACTCCCTCCTGCTGGAGCATGCCAATGCCAACCACATCCTGGCAGTTGACAGACACCATCTCCTCGCCTGCAGCAGACATGTACATCTGACCATCTGTCAGGCATCCAGAGATGTTGCACAGCAGTAGCTTTATCACCTCCAGTTTATCCATCCCAAAGTAACCATACCTGTGGGGGGTCGCATCACACAGCCACTATCATCTAACAGCATAGAGATCAGTGCACTGATTTAGAACAGAGACCAAATATGATCTGTGGAACCCCAGAAGAACTTGAATTACAGTAACTGTCCCACAAATTTGATCATTACTGTTCCCAATATAGACCTCCACACATGAAAAACACGTATCATTCAAATTAAAAATATATATCCTGGGGGGTCAAAAAGTACCACTCCACGTAAATACTGCTATAAACCAGTGTGATCCATTTTATTTCATTATTCAATTAACACCAAGCTTTTAGTTGTTCTACCTGAGAACTCTTTGCTCAGCAACAGGCCAATCGATGTCCACGTCAATATCCACGCTGTACTCAGGGAGCATCTCAAAGTAGGCCATTTTTCCACCCTGAAAAGAGCGAGAGATCCACCTGTTAGGGGGCTTTCACATGATCAGATGTCATCATAAAACACTCAACTCTGATGATCTTACTTTTTGGTTGTACAGTGGTACCTCATAACTCGAATTTAATCCGTTCAGAACTCCGGATCGAATCCTAAAAAGTTTGAGTTGTGATCGAATTTTCCCCATAAGA
>JAOYFF010000063.1:29937508-29950128 GCA_025773925.1 Cryptomyrus ogoouensis | reverse complement strand
CCCTGTATCTGTCCCGATTAGGTAACCTTGCCTTGCCGGCGCCAGTCAGTTCTCGTTTGATTAGTTACAGCCTTCTACATCATTCCCTCAATTTCCTCTTATAGAATTATTCCCTCAGGAGCCAGCGGTGGCGGCGGCGGGTGGCACCGTGAAGACTGCAGCTGTGGGAGGCACTGGGGGGTTACGCATGGCTCATTTTATTATAGGGGCAGTGGCATGGATTGTGGACACAGTAATAGATGATGATTGTGAGGCATGTGCAGCATACTGCACCAACTTATGCTGGCACATGTGTTACAATGGTCCGTCGCCATATTAACTGCTTTATAATTTTGAAAGGGTTGCAAAAAAGCTGTGCTCGCCACGGTTGGCAGATATAATAGTAAACTGTATCACGGCGTTTACCCCAAATCCACCACCCGCCGCAATTGTTCAAAGGGCTATTGATACCGTTGTAAATAAGCGGAAATATGTTAGTGATATACGCAGCACGCTGAACAGGTTAATGCGTGATGTTATAGACCCTCAACACACGAGCGAGGTGTATACCGCCATTCTGGCTTACTGGCATGTGGAGCGACACTCGTGAAAGTCCAGGGAGCAGTCGAGGCAGTCGTGTCTGAACTTAAAGGTGAAATTACTATACGGGAGAAATTGCGCAAGCTGAAACGCGAAGTTGATGGGAAAGATTATGAGTTTGCTGTAGATGATGCAATTAATGATTTCTGTAATTTATACACATGCGAGCAGCCTCTGGCTGGTGTGTAAACGCTGAACAACGTCTGTCAAAATGTGATTGGCAGGCAATTTTTATATGCTTTCTAAATAAAATGAGTTAAGTCATGAAAACACTGTGTCATTATCGCTAGAGGTTCACGATGGGTAACAAGCACTTAAAACGTATTTATTATATGTCATCAAACCCTGGGTCATTTGGTGGTGTCGATAGATTATACAGGGCACAGATAAATTACCAAAGTGGGCATACTGTGGATAAGAAGCAAGTTGTGACATGGCTGTCTGGTGAAGATGCATACACATTACATAAACCTATCAGATTTAACTTTAAAAGGTATAGAGTCTTTGTGACTAATATCGATTCTCAATGGCAAATTGACTTGGTGGACATGTCGGCTAGCGTGGGGCCCAAAATCGGGTTTAGCAGCACCAAGTTACAGGTAGGTGTCTTGGAACCCCACTGGCCACCCCTTTGTTCAAAATTTTTTCTCAAGTTTTATACATTTTATACAGCTGTATAAATACATTCATTTATACAACCATTTTGCCACCCAATTTGGCAGCGTCATGGTTAAGGGGTTAACAAAATGTGTACAAATTATTGTTTCTTGGCTACACATAAAAATGAATGAACCTAACTAGTCAACAGTAGCAGCCAGAAGTCACTGTCTTGCTCCAAAGACCTGACTTGATAGGGAAACTTTTGAATGAGCCATCACAGGCTACACAGGTCAAGTAAGGTGTTCAACTCAATCACTCAATCCAGAGTTTTAAAATGGCAAATCCTGCAGCTAAACTCTCCTGAAACTTGTGGCATACATTTACACAGCAGCTGGCGAAGATTTTTAGGTGCCTGACTGGACAGTTATAAATGTTCTAAATGTCTCACAACAAGCCAATAGTTATGACTATGGTGTTTTTGCCATTTTGTATGCCTGTCCATTCATAAGCAACAGACCATTAGGGTCAGTTGACAGCCATAAGGCCAGGTTGTGGATTCACTCCCTAGCTGAAGAGTGCAAGCTAGTAAGAACCTGACAATCAGAAATCTCACAAAAAAGCTGCTATGCCACATGAGAAAAGTAGAGTCATATGATGCAGAGATGAATTCAAGGCCATACCTGTGAGAGAAACAGTACAACTCAACATGGCAAAGGCTATGGCTGAATCACATGAACTGGATCCTATTGTGAGAGCAGCTCCAATCACTGACTGCAGCTACGTCCCCTTGCCTGATCTCAATCACCAGAATACTTAAAACTGAGCTGTGGTATTGCTGAAGTTATTTAAGCAGTCAAACTGGTTTAAGATTTTGTAAGGAACTGTGATTATGTCAGATTACTGAGTGTACTTTTGCCATGCTTTCTCCTGCCTGCTTGAGTTCCCTCTTGTGTGCCTTGGTGTGAGTGTCCTCCCAAACCAAATTCCCTGTGAGTCTGTGTGTCCTGATCCCTGTCTCGGTGTGTGTAGTGTTACATTCCAGAATGTAGAGAAGAGGGAAGCGTGTTTGGTATTTTGTTGGCAGGTTTCCCCTCCAGTTGTATGTTCCAGGTTGCAGGGAGGAAACCAGAAGTTCGACCAATCAACGAGGTTATTATTATCCATGTGGGTGGGGCTTCATGTATATATATATCGCTCACTTAGCCATACACTGGGTTAGAAGACAAGTGCCAATCCATATACACTATATTTCCAAAAGTATTGGGATACCTGCCTTTACACCCACATGAACTTTAATGACATTCCATTCTTAAAACATAGGCTTTAATATAGAGTTAGCCCACCCTTTGCAGCTATAACAGCTTCAACTCTTCTGGGAATGCTGTCCACAAGGTTTAGGAGTCTCCGCTCTAATTCATCCCGAAGGTCTTTTGTTGAGTTGAGGTCAGGGCTCTGTGCAGGCCAATCAAGTTTCTCCACACCAGACTCACTCATCCATGTCCTTATGGACCTTGCTTTGCGCACTGGTGCGCAGTCATGTTCGAACAGGAAGGGGCCATCCTGATACTGTTCCCACAAAGTTGGGAGCATGAAATTGTCCAAAATGGCTTTGAATGCTGTAGCATTAAGAGTTCCTTTCACTGGAACTAAGGGGCCAAACCCAACCCCTGACAAGCAACCCTACACCATAATCTCCCCTTTACAAATGCAGTCAAGCAAGTATCGTTCTCCTGGAAAACACCAAATTCAAACTCATCCAAAGGATTGCCAGATAGAGAAGTGTGATTTGTCATTCCAAAGAACATGTCTCCACTTCTTTAGAGTCCAGTGGCGACGTGCATTACACCACTGCATCCGACGCTTTGGATTGCACTTGGATGCAGCTGCTCGGCCATGGAAACCCATTATGTACTGTTCTTGAGCTAATCTGAAGGCCACATGAAGTTTGGAGGTCTGTAGCTATTGACTCTCCCGACAGTTGGTGACTTCTGCACACTGTGCACCTCAGCATGCATTGTCCCTGCTCTGTGATTTTACGTGGCCTACCACTTTGTGGCTGAGTTGCTGTTGTTCCCAATTGCTTCCACTTTGTTATAATACTACTAACAGTTGACCGTGGAATATTTAGTAGTGAGGAAATTTCACGAATTGACTTCTGCTCTAGATTCCAGTGGTGGCCTGCTTTACACCACTGCATCTGATGCTTTGCATTGCACCTGGTGATGTAAGGTTTGGATGCAGCTGCTCAACCTTGGAAACCTAGGCCATGAAGTTCTCTATGCACTGCTCTTGAGCTAATCTGAAGGCCACACAAAGTTTGGAGGTCTGTAGCTATCAGCATGCATTGTTCCCACTCTGTGAATTTACGTGGCCTACCACTTTGTGGCTGAGTTGTTCCCAGTTGCTTCCGCTTTGTTATAATACCACTAACAGTTGACTGTGGAATATTTAGTAGCAAGGAAATTTCACAAATGGACTTATTGCACAGGTGGCATCCTACCACAGTACCACGCTTGAATTCACTGAGCTCCTGAGAGCGACCCATTATTTTGCAAATGTTTGTAGAAGCAGTCTGCATGCCTAGGGGCTTGATTTTATATACCTGTGGCTATGGAAGTGATTGAAACACCTGAATTCAATAATTTGGAGGGGTTTCTCAATATTTTGGCAATATAGAGTATGTTTTGGTGGGTTAGCTTAGCCTAGGGCTGTGCGTATAGAGAATTGAATATAGTTTTATTTTCTTCTTTCCTTTGGCACCATCCAGCCTCCCTTCCTTAGGGAAGCGGTATTGGGATCCTCACTAGGAAAACTGGTCTATCTGGTACATGCAAATAAACTCTCTGTACGTGATTAATTTGAGACTCCGTGTGCATTGTTGGACTTCATGGCACATCCAATAGCAGACTGAGGAAATGGTCTTGCTCATCTCACTCATACAACCTGTTCGATCCTAACCTCGACCAGAGGGTTGTAACAATCTCCCCGTGTTTGCACAAGTGGTTGCCTTTTCCTTCACTCCTCAGAATGGACCTCCCTGCTTACTGCTATTAACTGCAGTCAGCTGATCATTTAGTCATTGATTGCACAGACTACCAGAAATGTTATATGTGTTCAAGCTGAATCAGTGAATGTGGCATTTAGACTTGGAATGAACACTTTGAAACACATACTATGTGGGTTGAAGAGTCTTCAGGTCATGGGCAGTACTTTTCTTGAAAGCAAGTCATCCTCACAAAAGCAGGATGTGAACAATCATGTCCACATCACTGAAGTCTAAATGCCAGTATCTAAAAAATACAAAGGGAGCGACAGAGAGCATGAATAACTTATTAAAGAATGAAGTAATGCGTTTTCATTTCACTTACTGAGTAACGTATATATTGTATGTTCCGCATGAAAGATGAAAAATGTGCAGTAAGTTTCTCCAATGCATTTCTAACCTATGGAAAAATCTTAATGTGAACCTTGGTTCTAGTCTTGTTTGCATTAGTGTCATCAAGGATGACTATCAGTAAAGTATGAATAATTTAGTGATCTTTTATATCTTTTAACAGTAGGCTACAATTTTTCTGTTTCTACAATTTCTCAAAATTACATTTTCTTCATTATTTAAATTTTTTTTTTTTTTAAATGTATAGTTTAAAGTTTAAAGAAATACTCATACCAGCCCTGACACAAACAACCATGCCACATTCAAAGTCACTTAAATCACCTTTATTCCCTTTTCTGGTGTTTGATATTTACGTCAACAAACAATTTAACAGATGTACCTAATAAAGTGGCCAATGAGTGTATATAAAGCTTGCCTATCATTTCTGATATACAAAGTGTAAAAAAATGGCATATAACAGGGTATAAGAAAAATTGAAACTGTTTGTTTTACAGGTTTCAGGAATGTTCCCTGGCCTTGATATTTCTTTATATGTATTATCTTTCCTGCAAGGTTGAGTTCTGGTACCATGATTCTACTGAATTATATTGCACTCACACATCAAACTGAAAGATGCACCTACGATGAAGTTCATGTTTATTTATATCACTATATTTATATTTATATCACTAAAGAGTGTGTAGTTGTCTTGTTTTTTTATTCTAGGCAATTTCAATTTTTTATGTATAATTACTGTAAAATGTACATTTGACTATTATATAACTTGCGCCTATGTGAAACATTCAGTCAACTACTCCAAAATTTGTCCACTCACTGGATTTTCAAGTAAATGTAGTGAGTAATGATACAGAGGCTAGCCACTTAAATCCAAACATATTTTCCCTATTACAATGTACAGTCAAACCTCAGATTGCGAGTAACCTGGTTTGCGAGTGTTTTGCAGGACGAGCAAATTTTTTTTTACAAATTTTAACTTGATAAATGAGTGAGCTCTTGCAATACAAGTATTACCTATACGCTTTGTCTTCCTAGTGTCACATAATCACAACTGAGCAGATGGTTCTTCTCTCTCTTTCGCTGCGGGATCGTGGGTAATCATTTTCCATGCTCGGTCTCAGTCGGCGTGCCTCACTCGTATAGTCAAAATTTAGTAGAAAAGTACCACCCAAATGAGAGTGTAGCAGTGTAAGCAATGAACCTGTTTAACGACAATGCAATGACCACATTTCCTCGAAATCGAAAAGGAGGCAAAATCGGCTGTCATTGGATAATTTCCTTGTTAAAGTCGCACTAAAAGAAAATATTCCAGTGAGCCAACAGATAGCAGTGATTCCGTTAGTTATAGTGAGTCGTCCTACAAAATAACCCTCCTCTTCTCCTCTCTCTCGTCTCCCCCACACCATCCATGAAGGTAAAGTGCAGGTTAATTTGTTTTATGTATTTCTACTTTATATTTTGTATTAATCATTTTTTGCATGAATATTTTTGGGTTGTGGAATGAATCATCTGAGTTTACATTATTTTGAATGGGAAAATTCACTTTGATATTCGAGCACTTTGGATTATGAGCACGTTTCCGGGAACAAATTATGCAATCCGAGGTTTTACTGTATTATTATCTATGATGCCAGTTTGGGCCAGAATCAGTCATCTAGTAGAATGTTCATATCCTTGCAAGTTATTTTATTCAGATATGCATTAGAGACGTTGTTCATAACTGTAGATGTTCTCTTCTGTCTATGCCTGTTCTTCTGAGTCAACCATGCTAAAATCTGCATGAAAACATGGATGGAAAAAATAAGACAAAAACCTCAGAAGCACAGTTCACAAGGAAATATTCTGATTGGATGACAAACACGATCCAATTGTGTTCTTTGTTGAATCTGTAAAATTGTGATTACAGCGAGAGGGACACATTTCATATAATAATTATAGGATCTTCTTAATGTCATAAAAAATGTCAAGTAGAGCAAACTTACCTCAAGCTAATTCATCAATCTGAGAAATTCAGAAATTAAACATAGATATTCAGCACATGACCGAAAGTAAATAGTGAACGTCTTACCAGTTGTTTGAGGTTCTTTATGTTCCACTTACATTTTATGCAGAATGGGTTTTAAAATTTATAATTATATCATTGTTTTTAGGGATGCAACAATATTATTGTTTTCCAACTAGTACTAATGCTCAATTTTTGAGAGGCCTACTCAGTGATACTGAAACCAATTAGGGCAGGGCGATGACTAAAAAATAACATGGCATATTTTAATTTTAAAATATTGGGCAAAACGATGATATTGAAATTACCAACCAACTGCCTCCCCCCCCAAACACAAGGAACCAAGTGGGTCACAATTTTTTTAGCCAAATAAAAAAGTGAAAGTATGAAAATACAACATACAGAAAATCCACTAAATAGCTGCCATTAAAAGTTGCTGGCCAGATGAATGCTTATTAGCGGTGCTGATTCTCGTTTTTCAGTCTCTGTGGGAAACGACTGATCAGAGGTCTGGATTTAATTTTGATTTGAAACATGTCATTGACAGTCAAATGGTTTGCAAACTTTTTAAACCGTGTCAGAAAGTGTTACGCTCTCCATATACCCAGTCTTGTAAGACCTTCTGTTATTGTCACTGCACTAAGGTTATCGTATGACATTATCTCTCTGTTTTTGCAGAGTACTGCTGGTGACATCCTACTCATTCTTATGCTTAGATTTTAGATGTTTAAGTAGACTACAGTATTACCGTTGTATGATCCTGTTTTTGTAGCTATTCTTGATAGTTTAGTAGAGAAAAGTTTGCAGGTACTTCCAAAGTGCAGACATTTTGTCTGTATCTTTTTCACGAAAATGATATTGCTGATATTTTATTATATGGTATGTTAGGCATTGACGCATTGTCACAAGGATGAGATTGAGTACACGACCACTAATACTAGTAGGGCCTACTGGTATCGGTGCATCCCTATTTGTTTTCAGTCAGTGATGTACTTCCCAAGTACCCCAAGACAACCATGGAAGAGATTTGTTCATTTCATTACATAAATAAAAACTGCATTTGTCATTTGAACCTTGTTGTTCATCACCAGCAGTACTCTGTAACCTTGTTGTTCTCCAAATGTAGTGGATTTATTATTTAAATCTGTATGTCACTATGATCCACATCTTAGTAAATCCAGTCCATTGTAATAGAGATGGGTCATTATTCTGTCATTAGTTTCTCACATGTAGGATAAACCACTTAAAATAAAAGCTTTAAAAATTAAATCATAAGATAAATTATTTTATGACATTGATAATTTTCTCTGTATATTCCGCTAAATGGTGTAAAAATTATATAATAAACATTCTGTGTAGTCTGTGAGCATTTTGATATGGTCAGTCCATTTCACACTTAATCCATTAATACATGCCCACCCTGCATATATGCAGTCCATTTACCAGCTCAAAACAAATACAAGTATGTAGTATCCCAACATAACATGCCTCACTGTCTGAGGTCATAAAGAAACAGATACCAGCTCACTTTCTGGGTTCATAAAGAAAACTGAGGCTGAATGATGTTAATCTGCAGGAATCCTCTTCATGTCCAAAGAGGATAAAATGTTGAAGGTTGGAAATTTTTTTATTTATTCTTGCCTCCTGAAAAATTGGGTGCAGAAGCCTTGGACTAGCATTTGTACAACTGTAAGGTGAATCTGGTGCCAGTTGGAGAAGAGGTGTTGGCAGTATAATCGTGCAGCTGCCACAGATTTTAGGCGATAAAAAAGTCACAGCTCACTCTGCTGGCAGTTCTGTAGAGGGTCACAAGAAATCCACACACACATAAATGGACTGTGGATATATACTAAAAAATGGTGGTCTCGTACTTAGTGCTGGCTCCCCTCTTGGCCTCATGCCCTGGCTCCACTATCCAAGCCACATTGGCTTGGCTCTTCTGGTTGATCACAGGTAGTTCTACCTGAGATAAACAAAAGAGAGTTGGGTAGAGGATTCACTAAGAGGATGTGAGCACAGAAACACAAAATGATTGAAACACTCATTGTTCAGAAACGGTTTATACTATCCAGGTTTTTGGTAATCAGTCAATTATATTGCCAGTAGTTAACTGACAGCCAACTGTCAGCTAAGATTTAGATTAAAAGTTTTTGAAAGATTTAGGTAGTGGAAAATTTTGAGAAGAAAATACAAATGACATGCACATACTGATTTAAATCAATTTGACTTCAGTATAAATGCTTCTATACAGCAATACCAAATATTTGTTTTAGCCCATAGGCTAAAACTCATTATGTGGTGGAGGGATGTGAAAGACTTCTAAAGATGAAACCAGCAAAAAGCGTTTACATTTCATTCACAGCTTTGTATTTTCACACAGAAATGTGTGGGAATAAAAATCTAAAATGCTGTTTGCTTGAATTAGAAGTTTATTATTAAACTTGAAGGATTATTCTCCATTCAAGGCATTTTGTAACTTTTTAGTAAAATAAGCATAATATGATTACACAGAGACACACTTGCAAGGTTTACAGGCCTGGCTGATTCCCTGTCCAACAGGAGAATGCTGTCTAAAATGGGAGCTACCTATACATTCGGATTTATTTCCTTAACATATATATTTCCATATCTATTTTCCGCCGCTTATCCAGGTTGCGGGGGCAGCAGTCTGAGCAGAGATGCCCAGATCTCCCTCTTTTCAGCCACCTCCTCCAGCTCTGGGAATATCACATTTTGATCTCCATGAAAGGCACAGATACATATATACAGTTAAGGAAGCGCACAGGCTCAGCCAGCATCCAGCACCCCTTTGAACATCTGAAGACCCAGTGGTGATCATTCTTCTAGCCATAGGATTTCAAACCAAGACCTTCTAAGAACACAGGCACAGATTCATAACCCACTGAGCTACATAAAGTCCCAAATAACAGATCTCAAATTTATCAATGTCACCATTATGATAACCAGCAGAAATTCTATATCTGTGGAAAAATATCATTGGCATCTTTACCATATAGACTAGAGAATTACCTTACATTCTGTGTGAAAGAATTAGTTACTGGAGAGTACTGTGCATCTACTATAATACTGAGGGAGGGGCACTTATAATCACAAAAAGTTACTTTGCATTTCAATATCCCAGGAAGTCTTTTGCTGTTAAAATGCACACATTTCTGTCATCTGTGAGGTATGGTCACAACACAGAAGAAAGGTGAATGTTACAGGTAAAGGTTAGGTTTGGCTTGAGCAGTGAAATCACTCACAGACTTAACACTGAAGCGGGGCTTGGGGATGGGTTGGCCAGCCTTGCTATCAAAATTTTCGGGCAGTGTGGCCGAGCCTTGCCCACTAACTCGTGCCTGGAGAGCCAGCTGGTACGCCACCTCGAATGCCTGGCCCAGTGTCAGGATGATCTCATAAGCTTGGTTCTGCACCACACAAACAAATATATGAATATATATAAAAAACAAAAAAAGTTATATGACACAATACTAGTTTATCTGCCTCATTTTTCAGGGGAAGACAAGGGTGATATAGGACACTCACCACATCAAAAGCTGTAAAGACATGGCAATGATTCTGACTGGACTTCAGGTCCCTGGTGATGTAGGCAAATGTGGAGAGCTCCTCTGGGTCTTGGGCAGCACATGAGATGTTGCGGACCTCATGCTCAGCAATTAGATTCTGCCATTCAGAAAAAGATCTGTGAATCTCAGCACTCTAATTTGTTCTCAACCTTCAACACTGTTTTGGCAACTAGACAGGAACAGCTTTTTTCAGTAAAATGAATGTTAATGTAGATTGACAATACTGTACTTTAGCAAAGTAAAGTTTCACAAGTTTATTTTTTCAGTTGTATTGCTGACATTTTACCATTCTTTGCCGTTTTTTCAGATATTTCCCTTGAATGACTCAGGGTAAATAACTTATAGCAGGATTCTACAGCATGCCTTCACTGGGACTTATCCCTACAACCTTCAAAACAAATGACTATGTCTTTAACCAGCACACTGGTCAAATGTTGATCAAAATATGTACTGAATTGGGAGAAGAGAGAAAATTACCTTGTTTATGGCATCAATAAACTTAACTCCCTTGTAGGAAACTGAGAGGACAATGGTGGGGATTTTCTTCATTGGATCTGAACACTGATGAATGAAGGCATAAAAAAAATAATTCAGATCAAAGAGCCTATTCAGATTCTGTTGAACATAATGATATTTTTTTCAGCATCTCTTCATTGTGTTCATCAGCGTCTGATTTTGTCGATTAAGTATTATGTATGTACCTTTAAACATAAATATGTATGCTTGCACATGTCTAAATGTGAATATATTCTTCATTTTGTTTACATACATACATGTGTACTATTTAGAGATTAGTGCGTGTGTTTCTGAGTGTGTGATGGTCCCAGGGCTATTACCCTCATTTTTGCACAGGCTTCTTGCGTAGATTCAGTTCCCCTCAGTTCCTTGATTTGTATTGACCCCAAGTACTAAAGGTGAATAGAGAGATCTTCTGAATAGGACATCAATTATAGTCAAACAAAAAACATAAATGCAGCTACTACAAGACAGCACCAAAATGAATATAATTTACCATTTCCAGATGGCAACTGGTTGGTTAGTACTGGTTTTTACTGCAACAAAGAAATCTTTTAAAATCTATCAAACCCTCACAAGACAGCAATTTAATCTATTCTAATTCTATGTCTGGTTTTGAATAGATTGAATAGAAAATGCTGTCCCCTTTAGGCAGAGGATGGTAAATGTGGTCCAGTATATAGTGCAGGATTTGGACAAGCTTAACGAGATAAAAGTTCAGTTTAATTAAAAAGTGATGAGAGGACGTGAAATCTTATTAGTTTAGCCTTCTCCTCTCCAACCTAATACTATAGTTATTCCTGTTAACTCCTTCATGAAGAGTCTGCCTTGTCTCCCTCCAAACAGCTGGCCAGGATATGGAACTCACATAAGCTTCATAGTCACATGACTGGAAGATGAGCTTCTCTGGGTGGTGCTGCCAGTACTGTACTGGTGTGGAAGGCGTTGCTTCATTGGGTGGTCGCAACATTATAGGCTCAGGCCATTCACCATGCTGAAACCACATGTTAAGATGGAAACTGAGACTATCTATTTGCTTACTATCTTTAAAAAGTCCAAACATTATAGAATACTACTTTTATTATTTTACCCCTCATATGGATTTCCCCTACAACACAAAAAGCTAATTCTGTTTAGTTATTTTTTGTAGGTAGAGGAGGCAAATATCGATGCTAAAAAGGGTTGTCATAGCAGATGCAACAGACAAACAAGCAAATAAAAAACAAATACAAGATGTGGAAAAGGTGAAACAAGAAGTGTTCACGCAAAACAGTACATCAAATGCTTATGGCCACTGACATTAGTAAGGAGGCTAGCAGAGGGCTGAAAAATAAAATTGGAAACTACTGTGCGGCCTTTCTCCCTCTGCAACTTAGGGTCACCCTCAAGTGTTGCCAGCTGAACCACACATGATAACAGAGTGGAGAAAGAAACTTTTTAGAAGAAACTTGCAATCTGATAGCAGCCCTTGGTAAAATTCAGGGTCAAATAAAATCATGCTGTATTCATACTATCCAGTAAAATCATTAGTGTAGATCTAGGGATTTTCTTCAAAGTTTGACACCTTGTTAACCTTTTGTCAATCTACACTCATACAGTCTGTCCAACTACACAATTAGGCTATTGCAGTCACAACGAGATGCCACAATAATCCCCCATCTAAAATTGTAGCTAGTTCCTACACTGTAAGAAATGCCTGTAAAAAATACGGTAAAAATACCTTAAATGGCGACGGAAAAATACCGTAAATAACAATCAGGTAAAATACCATGTCAAATATAGAAAAAGAACTGTAAATGTAAATACAAAGAATTTCCGTTTTTAATACATTGTTTGACTACAATTTTTAAAAATGCAGTAAGAAATATTGTAAAACACCTTAAATGATAACGGGAATATACTGTAAATATCAATCAGGTAAAATACTTTTTAAAATATATAAACT
>JAOYFF010000063.1:29919794-29931679 GCA_025773925.1 Cryptomyrus ogoouensis | reverse complement strand
ATATACATTAATAACAAACATTACATGATTATACAATTATAATGTTTGTTATTATTATATAATGTTTGTTATTAATGCATATTACAGCTGTTAAGGTATGTTAGGATGTTAAAGTGTACTTGCATGCTGCTTATGAATTTTCTATGAATGCATTATGAAGGTGCACTGAATGTTCTATAAATGCATAATGAATGCATGATATAAAGCATTACCAAATAAACTAAGGCTTGCATGTGAGGCTTTTTAGCGTGTTTTGTCCTTTTAATAATCTTTGCTCTGGCGGTGGTGAATTGAGCTCACTGTGGTGCCAGTGGACATGCTGAAGCATGTTCATTGTACTATCTGTGTATGTTATCAGTCTTTTACAATGTTTTCACACATTTTTTGTCTTGTCTGTGCTTATCTCACCGTTTTCGTTTGAGATTACCGGAAAGCTAAAACGCTGCCATACTGCTGATTTAAGATCGGGGGGGTTACGGTGGCCCCTAGAGACAAAACACGAACAAAAGAAAAACCAGAAACAAAATGAAAATGCGCTGCAATTCAAAAAAGACAAAAGAAAAAGCAGTGGAGCACTTCCGATTTGGGATCGTCTACTTGCAGTGCATTTACTTTCTGTTTCTGCTTTTTCTTTGTTTGTCTTTTTTGAATTGCAGCACATTTTCATTCCGCCACCATAGGGGTTGTCCTCAATTTCAAATTCGCTCGCCATCTCGATCGCGTTCGATCAAAACCAAAAACTAACGTAGACGTCGACGTGAACTGTCGTCATGAAATCAAATGTAATATTACGGCAGTTTTTCTGTTAAGTACCGTGAAGTGCTCCTAAAGTAGTGATTCATTTTCCACATCAGCCGGTTTAAATTGTCATACATTTACATCGATTTTTAACCGATTCACGATTCATCGTTACATGCCTAATAGGTATTAACACTCTATACACCAACAATCATAATTTTTATACTTTATCACAATGTCTCTCCAATCATCATCATGCTAATACTCCAGTCATTCCATCTGATTACGGTGTTATGACAATGCCCCAATTAGTATGCAATCAGCCACAGAGGATGAACAAAATAATGGAAACACCAATACATGAAAAAGGACTTTCACTTTTAAGTAATTAAATCACAAACTATGTACCATTGCAGCTACAAATGTGATTCATATTAGGTTGATTAATGTTAACTGTATGTCTCAACAGCTATTTTCATCCACTAGAAACAACTTTTCATTCAGTCACTACAGTCCCAACAAAAAAGTAGGCAAAGTGTGGCTCAGCGAGCAAAGCCTCTGTGCTTGTGATTGGAAGGTTTTCGGTTTGAGCCTCAATATGCTAGTCACATGTCCAAGAACCCTTGAGCAAGGCCCTTAACCCACAGCTCCAGAGGTGCTGACCCTATGCTGTGACCCCCAAACTTACTCTCACCTGTTTGTGTGTCTCATGGAAAGCAGAACTGGGAAAGGAAAATAAAGTACCTATAATAAAAAAATTCAACAATACCGATAGAGAAATGTTAAAATTGAAAGCTATGTTTAATACCCATTTATACTCTTAAACAAAAATTCTAATCATTTGTGAGGAAAAAATTACTACACCCCTAAACTTATCACTGTGTTAATACTAAAAATGACAATATTAAAATCAGGCACAAATGAATAGATCATTATTAGACAGTATCTTTGAGTCAAACCTTACATAAACAACTGGTCTAATTTGGTGACATACTTTTTCCCACAGAAAAAAGTTATATTCTGTTGAATTTTGTTGGATAAATGATTTTGAAGTCAAAATTTCATTGTTTTTGTTATACTACATCACCTTTATTTATCAAAACTGTTCAAACGAATAGTACATTTTTAGTTTATTAAAGTATATAAAAGACAAATATTTTCAAGAAATTTACAGTAAAGTCAAAGTGAAAATGAACTTTATTGTCATCTTTCCATATACATGTATACGGAAAAACGAGATGGCGCACTGAATTTTACACATAGTGTAAGTAGACATAGTAGTCAAGAGATACTGATAACAGTGCAAGACAAGAGTGCCAATGAGCTGAGAAGCATTTTAAGTAAAGTGCAGTAAACGCTAATAGCTTTCTGGTGCAGAAGCAAAGTGCAAAGTAAGATTGTTTTGTGTCATGACCTGCTCGTCCGATCCTCATGTGTGCCACGCCCCCTCATTACCTACGTGTACTACCCCGATTGTGATCACCTGTTACCTGTTATTTTCTGCGTGTCTTGTGTATTTAGTCCGCGTCTGAGTTAGTGTTCCCCAGATCGGTCATTGATGTTCGTCGCTGTCAACCCCGTTTGTGCCAATAAACCCCTATTACTGACTAAACGGCTTTGCTGCCTTCCTGCCCGCTGGGCAATCTTAACATTTTGTGCAATATAATTTTTTGTGCAAATACTGATATGGTCCAAGTAGCCGAGGTGGGGGCGGGGGAAGGCCTTGTAAGCCTCACGAATGTTAGTATAAACAATGTCCAAACCATTCTAACATGATTGTTATATTCATACCTAAGTCCAATTCAATGCAGAATTACATTTGTTTTGTTTGCACGATTTCCAGTCCTAGATAAAAGCACCACTCTAACTACAATGCAACATGGTCTTAGCAAGAATCACTTCTTGCATGCAAAAACAGCTATCCAAGTGAACAATAGTAATGTCCAATTCATGACTTGTTCTTTTGAACTGGTTATTTTCATTGAATTGCTGGAACCGGTTTTAAAATCTAAAAGAATCAAACTTTTTGTACATTGCACCGGTCTCAGGTTCTAAAAATCTAAATATGACAAATTATCATATAACAACACAGCAACTTTTTTTTTAAATTTCACTTACATTTGTAGTTATGTTGCCTTCAGTGCCCCTCCGCATATTGTAATCCATAGTATTTCTGGTGTGCGTCTGCCTGCCGCAGGGTAGCTAGGCTCATTGATCTCGACTAATGACGCCCAAATATGCTTCATCAACCATTTGCTGTATTTCCTGGCTCCACTAGATGGTGGTCTCTGTTCAAAAAAGGGCTCAAAGCATGCCCCAAAGTAAATGAAGAGCACAATTGTGGTCAGAAATACAACAAATGGTTCAGGAAGCATCGTTTTGGCTATCACTACTTTCAACTCTCGGCAATAAACAAATATTTCGAATTCAGCACATTCGGAGCGCCTACTAGGCAATTCTCGTGAGACTCATAAGACCCACAGGAGATGTTTGTAATTCAATTTATTAATGTATTAATAGTAATATTAAGATATTATAATAGATTTCATATTTAAAGTTTCTAAAACTACATTATTAGCCACTGGTATCCCTGTTTTTTTTTAATTATATAATTTATTTCATTTTGCAGTTAGAAAGTTTTGAAGTCGCATTCCCATAACACTATTTTTTCCATTGGATATGTGTATTTTAGTATGCCATTTTAACTGAACAGGATGTTTTTCAGGAACACAATCACGTTGTAGTAAGATTTACTTTTTCACAGCACCATATTTATCATTACTATGTCAACACTCTAGCTACAGTCAGTCTATCAAGCTAGCACACCACTATTCATCTCCATCTGTTTAACATCACTACTGAATGTTTTTCTGGTTAATATCAATATCCATCCTTATATGTAAATAGGTATAAGTGTGTTGCAAAATTAACATATTACATTTATGAATGTAAAGTACTCCAACAAAAACACAAATTATACAAAAAAATGAATGAATGGGTGGTTTATGCATAATTACAGAATAAAAATAGGTTTGAAATGTTTGTTGATGGTAAGCCAAAAATAGGTTCAAATATATAAATGAATGATGCTAAATATTTAATTGATGAGTAGTCATTACAGTATATGACTCGAGGTATGATAACACGTATTTCCTTAAGGTTTTACAGATTCATTCTTCTTTATGGCACTCATATGATTCCATATGAATCATAACACAAACACAAGCAGCTGGCTTTAATGTGAAAATGTGATCCACTCCGAAAAATATCAAAAGTGATCCCAAACATGACTGCAAGAGACATGCTACCCATAAGCTGTGTTGAAGGGAAGAGCTTTAGGGAGCTAGTTAATTGTGTTGAACCAGAATATAATGTACCCTTCCGAAGAGCTATCACTAAGGGGATAGAAAGGCTGAAAGCAGTTTGAAGGACTGCCAAAAGCCACAAAAATGCTCTCAACAACAAGGTATGTGGCAATTTCAACAGATATTTGGACCTCTGGTGTAATTGTTAAATTTCCCCTGAACCCGCTAATTTTATTAAATAAAAATATATTGTAATATCTGGTAGACCCAGACATCACAGCAGTAGGAACTAGAAAGCACTCCAACACACATAACAATGTTAAACAGGGAGGTCTGTTGCCAGACGGTAACATACACTTATGGTGGCTAGTTTGCACACTGTCTGAAGACGCGAGGATCAGACAGGATTCACATATGACACAGGCAAGGGCACAAGCAATAACCCAGAACACAAGTATTTACAAAAACACATACACAAACAATGGACTATTTACACATGTCCCGCATGGTCCACGCTGTTAATAGGCTCCACAATATGCACCCGTCTCATCATCGCTATAGTATGATCTGATGTGTTATTGCCGGGCTAACAATGCAACCATGTAGGCTACCAAGAGTGCAAGTTGCTTTTTGTGAAGTAGAATGTTGTTTTTTTCTCTATCTGTACAACCAGTAGTAAATAAAATGTTCATATTTTGTTCATGATAATATGAGTGTTGTCATAGCCCATGGTGACATTAAGAATTTTTTTTTAATTTAGGCCTACTTTTGTTAAGTACATGTTTAAGCTTGGATGTACATTTGTTTAAATTCTCAAATAAACCCATTTCATTAACATCATGTTAAATATACATTCATACATCTCAGATAACATGCGCACCAACTAGTGGTGAAACATTTTATTTACATTTTCCTGGTTAACCGAATATCAGCACGTTCAACTTTCATGAACATTTGAATACAGTGCCAGCGCCATGGAAGAGCTTGGGGGTCCTTTAGCCCCGCCTAAAATGACAATAGCATCCCCAGAGCTCCCTCAAAACTGATTTCTTTTTTTCTTTTAAAATATCTGCAAAATCTGTAAATTACTGAAGCCAAGAAAGGCAATAAAATTTAATACAGTTTTTTAGTGGTAACAGTATTTTCTCAATAGCCTATCGCAAGAAAACAAATGTCATTTTCTTGTCATAATGAATGTCATTTTCTTGTAATGGAATAATTTTCACAAGATCTAAAAGCTAAATATTTTAAAAGGACTGTAGCTTCTATACAGTTAAATTTACATTGAAGAAGTAAAGTTAACATTTTATACTTCATCATAACCATTATTTAATTTGAAATCCAGCCCATTGGGGTGTAAGTATTTACAATGTAAAAGTTTTAGGAAAGCCCTTTTGTACATTTTTTTTTCTTCTTGGTCTTTTACTGTTGCACATAAGCCCACACTTGGTCCATTTCATAAAATTCTGCCTTACAATAAATGTTATTTTTAAACTAGACATAGACTTATACTTATCAAATATGTTATTTTGTGTATACACACACACAAATACACACACACACACACACACACACACACACACACACATATATATATTGAGTTTTGGGATTAAGCTGTTTTTATACATATAGTGTACCTTTTTGTCCAAAGTACACACCGGGTCTGTGTAGGCTAGAAATTTGAATTTATTTAACATTTTATCATCATACATAACCTATCATGACTTGTCCTTCTATACATCTTGTAGTCAATAACCCCACATAGTGAAATTACAACCCCTGGTGAATTTTTTCATTGCTGATCAGACACTCTCAGGCAGTCCCCCCACCCCATTTAGTAAAATGAATCAAAGGGGGACCTAAGTTAAAGCACTCACTATAAATAATCCAGCTCCCCCATCGCACCTGCAACATTAAATCACTGGCGCTGCCACTGTTCGAATATCAAAATACTTCACAATGCACATCCCTAGTACTGATGCAAAGTTGCAGGTTGTTGGACTTCTTGGTCTGTTTATTGAAATGTTTGCCTGATATAAACACAGAGATTGGAAGTGAAATGTTAGCTTCTGTAATTATAGCAGAACCAAAGTGTTTTGGAAACGACCTGGCTTAAGTACTGTTTGATGGCCGAGGGTCAAAAGAAAGTCAAAGTTACAGCAATTTTATATATTGACTACGTACAGAACTTGTCAAGTAAGTGATCACAATCCCATAAACTAAAATCAGCTAATACAATGTACATTCACATACACTAGGGATCTTTCCTGCCCACTGCCATCAGACACCACAACACCTCCACCAGACATGCCACTCCCCATCCACAGGCGAAACACATCAGGAAGCATCCTGTCTTATATTACCTGATGTTGTATAGAAACACACCTGTGTCCCACATTTTTTTGAGATTATCTCACAAATACCCCTCCCCACCCGCAGCCATAACACATTAGGAAGCATCCTGTCCCTGACACAGTAATAGTCTCTTGCTGTTTTGTAATTTTACAATGTTTTCAGGATATGCTATCTGTGTGCTGTGTACTTTAAATTTGTTTGCACTGCATTTACTTTTTTCACTGTCTTTGCACTTTGTCTTATACTGTTTGAATTTACTTTACGTATCTTGTTGCTGTATCAATAAAGTTTCTTACCTTATCCTATTTACATTAAATGATTTTACAACATTGTATAAGGAAGGAAAAATAGAATAGACTCATGTCCCATGTCTCTCTGCCTCCTTGCTAATTACCAGTGAGCTCTACAGGAGTGATCAGATGCAAGCGCTCGGTAGCTGGTTCAGCTAACCACTCACCCCATAAACAGGAACTGCAGGGTTTCCCAGGCAGTCTCTCTTGGTCTCCAATTAGAGCTATTAGTATTTGTTTTTCCCCCCACTGATGCAAGCAGCTAGGATGACCCTAAGCACATTCACTCTACTAATCACTTTGGCAAAGCCAACTTAATATGACAGCCAAGGACCCTGCTGTTAGGCCTATTCATATCCTCAGTTATTTCCTACTGAGTAACCGTATTAATTTGTTGCCTTTTTTATTTAATAAACATGGTTTTGATTTTCAGTTGGTGATGTGTATGTGTGTTTAGTACACCGGACCTAATGTGTATGGAGGGCTCATTGTTCTTGATCAGCCATGCCAGCTGTGTCAATGACACGTTGAATGCTAGATGACAGTACTGTAGTTTGACTTGGATACTATAATGTTACAACAAATGATTGGCTAAACTTACTGCAGGTATTTAAATAATGAAATCGTACTGAGGTGAACGAGAAAAAGCTCATTACAACAGTGGCATCTGTGGCAACAGTGGCAGAAAAGGTTCACTAGCCAAAAATATTTGGATAAGTATTCCTGCCCTTTCTTCCAGTTTTGGTCATATGGTCATATGGAACCCTTTAGAATTTTCCATATTCCTGCATAAATCACATCAGATCTTCAAACAAGTCCTAAAAGTAGATGAAGAGAACATAATTAAACAAATGAGACAAATATCATACTTGGTCATTTATTTATTGAGAGAAATATTCCAATGTCACAAATCTGAGTGGCAAAAGCAGGTAATTTGAAGGTGACATTAGAGACACGTGTTGTCAATCAGTATCATGGTTGTCAATCAATGTGATGACAATCAGGTGTGAATGGTTCTATTAAGCACTTCATCTTCAAACACATTTGTGCAGTATCAGTGTATCATGTCATTGACAAAGGACAGTTCAGAGGATCTTAGAAAAAAAGGATGCTCATCATGCTGGGAAAGGCTACAAAACCATCTCTAAAGCGTTTGCATTGCACCAATCCTCAGTCAGATAGATTGTGTGCAAATCAAGGAAGTTTAAGACTACTGTTACTCTCCCCAGGAGTGGTCAACCAACAAAGATCATGCCAAGGGCAAGGCACCTGATTGTCTGTGAGGTCACAAAAGAACCAAGGGTAACTTCTAAGCAACTAAAAGCCTCTGTCACATTGGTTAATGTGAATGTGTGTAGGTCCACCATCAGGAGAACACTCAGCAACAGTGGTTCATGAAGATCTACCAGAAACATTTATTTGCAGATATTGCTGCGAAAGGGGGTCACACCAAATACTAAAAGCAAAAGTTCACATACTTTTTCCACTCATGGATTTGTGACAGTGGATCATTTTCCTCAAATGAATGACCAATTATGATATTTTTGTCAAATTTTTTCTATTATGTTCCCTTCACCTACTTTTAGGACTTCTGTGGAAATCTGATGTTTTAAGTCATATTTATACAGGAATACAGAAAATTCTTAAGGGTTCACTAAAACTTTCAAGTAGCACTGTCAGCATTATAGAAAATTGAAGGTTGCAAATATTTTGGAACATTTCATTGAAAACATTTCAGGTTTTTACCTAAGCATTGTTTTTTGCCATTTGGTTTCATTGAATTTCCAATAACATTTATTGGTCTCTACCATACAAGCATTTAGCATTAGTGACATCTAGAAATTAGAGAAGTGCAGTTGGCAGATAACAACCGGGAACAGATTTGACGGGTGTTACTTAGTTTAAAATAGTGCTTCATTATTTTATATTATCTTACTTTCCAAAGATATTTGTAGGATCAAGATCTGTATGTGTGTGATTGCTTTTGTATAGGTTGGATTTGTGGTTACCAATTTGTGGATGGAATAACAATTCTATGGTACAGAGCAAATTTAAATATCTGTCGTCATCATTTTGTTTGCAGTGAGATGTATCAGCCTATATCTGTATGCATACACAAGTATACATTTGTATATGAACAAATGAATGTGTGTGTTGTATCTGTCAGCTGTCTTGGCGAATATATACATGTACATGTCATGTGTTCAGCACTTCAGTCAGGACAATGAAGATGCTCCATAAAAGTCTTCTACAAAGGGCCTTCATATAAATAAGCTAATTATAGAATAGAGGGTAGACCGATAAAATGAGCTTTCCATGTTTCCTACTTATTGCAGTTAGTAATACTAAAATCAGCCTAATTTATGCATTTGTATGTCATTCTCTGTGGAGAGAATAGCATTTTTTTGCTATTATAATCCTCACAAAAAGGCTAGCTAACATAACACATTAAAACACAGAAATAAGTAATAACCCATAAACCTTATCCCAGGAAAAATGCCAAAAAAATATCTAAATGCTCAACTGGCCCCATTGGAAAAAAGAGGTAATGAATCCAATCAGGGTCAGGTAAGTTTCATTAACTGAAATGTTTTGGGAGGGGTTATTGACACAAAAAGTGTTCAACCTAACTCCTTGCTGATATTGTGGCTCCTGCTAGGTCAAAACACTTAAATACTACTATAAAAATGCTTTAGCCTGTCACATCCTGAAGGATGCTAAATTGGTATTCCTAAGTGAAACTCCAGTGCATATAACCCATTCATGCTATTTAATTTTTATTTCTTTTCTAACTTTGTTCTCAGTTTATTTCAAAGCCATAATATTTGATTACATTTTACTGACTAATAATTTCCATGTGAACTTGAGACACTCCAAAAACTATATCACAAGCATCTCAAAAGGCACATTTAAACATGTGTATGTATACCAACAAATTCACAGAACCACAGCCTTATCCTCATGTAATATTAGTTTCTGAGCTGTATCCCAACAAAACATGCAAAAGTTGATCCATCAGATCCACCTGAAAATAATCTACACTCTGCACACATCCAGTTCTGCTACTGTGAAATATTCATCAGAATACATCTATATAGTGACTGAAAATAAATAACCTGTCTAATCCCTCATCAATTCAAAAAATGCGAACCCTATCCATTTATAAACAGCATCTAGTAAATAGAGGGATAGTACATAGTTACCTAGCAACTGAGTACACAACTGTTGGCAAGTGCTCTAAGGTGGAATCAGTTTTATTATAATACACAATAGTATATTTTGTCCTGATGTATTGCTACTACTATTTATGAACACCACTTCTGATTTTAATAAAAGTCAAGAGAGTTGTTTATAAGTATTAAACTACATGTAAAACTATTATGCATTTCACCTGTGTCATAATTCAAGAGGTATTCTGGTGGGTTATTATTTTTTTTAATTAGTGGTCACAGTTAAGGATATCTAGTGCCACATTTTCCATTTAATGAGATACATAGTGACAATTTTGCCATATTCCACAACTTCTTTAATCCAACATTCTTCTAGGTTTCCACACCTGTCTCTACCCTTCACTCTACTAGCGTTCATATGAATATCTGCCAGTCTGCTAGGTTCCACACCAGTCTCTACCCTATACTCTACTTGCTTCCATAAGAATATCTGATCCCCTGGAATATCTGCAGGATTCCGTAACTTTATCCACCTATTACCCACATCTCTTATCCCTTCATTAGTGCATCTTCCAGACTTCTGTTCAAAGTACACCATACTGCTGTCTTTTTATGACTTCCTTCCATGTCATAGAGAACCTCTGGTAAGCTGACAGGCCCTGGAATGCAAAGCTAGGACCTCAACAATTTAAAACAAGCATCAGTTGTATAGCACTGAAATCAAAAGATGAATTTGGTTCACATAACAAAGCTAGCTGTTGGTGTTTTTGACGAATGGCATGCAAGTGACACTTCCATGTGCAACTTTCATCCGCAGTCATCGTGCTTGAGAGTCCAGTGAACATCAGTCACATTTAAGATACATGATGTTCTTCTCTCACTAGACAAAAAAGTACTGACTCCTGATAGCTTAAGCTCAGACAAATCAGTACTGACTTCTGAAAGATCAAGTCATCAAATAGGGTGCAGTGGTATTCAATTAGCATTTTAAACAGCACAAGCCGTAACCATTGCAGGTGCAGGCAGAAAAACGTTGTAATGTGATGTAATTTTTCCAGTGCCTCTTACCTCTTCTTCCTGCTCTATCCTTTTTCTGTTCTCTGCCTGAGGGCAGGGTTCCACTTCATACTCACCGCATTCCCATATAAGAGCAGCAGGGCTAAGCCACAGACCTGAGTGTTTCTGCAATATCCTTCTCTCCCTTGATCTTCTTCACGGATCTCCGGTCCCTCTCTCTCTCTTGCTCTCTGTCTCACTATCTTTGCTCCTCTCCTATTCTCTCCCTCTGCGCTCCGTGATAAGAGGCGTTCGTACTCTCTCCTCTTGCTTTGTCTGTTCACTCCACTCTCTGCCTCTCTCATGTTCATTGCCTTGTTGCTATGGCAATGGCAGTCCCATCCCAAGCGTTGGCATGCTCCCAGGAAACGCAGGTGACTGAAGCTGCAGCAGTGCAGCTTCCCTGTGTACTTAACCCCTTTCTCACCAAGACACTCATCTAGTCTATTATGTTGCTTCCAGCTCTCATTTGTCTCCTCAGCAACTAGACTACAGCTGATGTGTTCTCTGTCACACATGCTCACAAACAAGCACAAATACAGACAAAGGGATGCATACACGCACAGAGGAACACACGGCCATATGGTGACAAAAAGATAGAGACACCCATACACCCTATCTGCATTCACACTCCCACCCATAGGCAGATGGGCACATAGACATGGGCTCCATGCACAGATCCACATACGTGATATAAGTGACTCATTAACTCATAAAGACACATACAAGCCAACACATAGAACCACATGCTAACTGATCCACAAACCTTTCTCAGAGAAAAAATACATATTTCCTCACACAAATGCATGCAATCTCACACTGTATTTAAATAGCTCTGATGTAATATCACTCACATAGGTGTCACGATCAGCTCCGAAAGATCCTCGTGTGTGCCACGCCCCCTCATTACCTCATGTCGACTCCTGATTGTTCCCACCTATGTCTAGTTAATTCCAACCTGTCCTGTGTAT
>JAOYFF010000063.1:29830562-29841937 GCA_025773925.1 Cryptomyrus ogoouensis | reverse complement strand
ATGTATTCTTGAGTCATCCACCATCATTTTGTGGCTTTTGTAAAGTATCGGTTCAGGCACCGTTTTGGCACCGGTACTGTTTTAAAAGTATCGATTTGGCACCGGTATCGAAAAAACCCCAAACGATACCCAACCCTAATCAAAATTCAGAAGAAAATCATGCTTTAAACTCCATCAGTATATCTGAATATTAGCATTTGTGACCTAATAAATGATAGATCATTCACTGGTCATTAAAAAAAAAACAACAGAATCATTGTCACAGAATATGAACAGAATCTTGAAAACTAACCTTTGCAGGCAAAAGTCCTATCTTAACCCAAGATCTTACTTTTTCTAACATTGGGAATTAGAACAATTTGTTTCTTTTTTACAGGAAGGTCTGGGGAGCTTATCAAGACAGGCATATTTGATATGTGGGGTGGAGGTATACAGTTTTTTTTTTTTTTTACATTTCTTTAATGTATGGCTTTGGATTTTATATATCCTGTGTGTTTTTAATGATACACAGTGAATAAATGTAAAATTATTGGCCTAAAGTTTAGACTTCGGGTCCTTCCAGATGTCAACAACCTAATAACTTTTCTGAAGACCATCACAGATGGCACCGTGGTGATGATAGCCAGTTTTGATGATGCGGCCACAAAGTACGTTTTTTTTTTCTGCTCTTGCTTAAGATAACTATTTCACCAGATTTGCAAAATGTTATTGACCTAAACGACGAAAACTTGGCTTAATACTTGAGACATATTCCATTAAAACATTTACAATTCAATATTCTCTTATTACAATCAGCTTATTCTAATATATGTATATTGATTTTATTATCTATATTAATTGACAGACTCAGTGATGATGCAAAGAAGCTTATTTTTGAACTGGGTAGTTCCAGCATTAACTCCTTGGGATTCAGGGATAACTGGATATTTGTTGGAGGAAAGGGGATCAAAACCAAGAGTCCCTTTGAACAGGTAAACCGTCGCATTGTCTCTGATGCCATCAGATTTTGCAATTGAAATTATTGTATTGTATTGCATTACATCTCAAAACTGTCAATCACTGGTTTAGAGTCACTTCTGTGTTTGTTTGCAGCACATAAAAAATAATGCAGAGACTAATAAATATGAAGGCTGGCCAGAGGTCCTGGAAATGGAAGGATGTATTCCTGCTAGACCAGAGTAACTACGTTTGCTCCAGGCACCTCTTAACATATTACTTCACCATACTCCCCCTATGACTTAAAAAGCAAAGACTGATGTGGTTTGGTCAAACCCCTATTAGGGTCTCTGCTACAAATAAATTTGTTGTACAAACAAATCTTGAAATCAGGAGTGTCTTAATTCTTATATGCAACCAGATTGCCGTCAAATGATGTTGATTGTATAAAGACTTTAAAATGGAAGTAATTTTATAACTGCTACTATATTTCTCTGAATTATAAGCTGTTAGTTTGTACCATAGGTTTGTTTTTTTATCGATGTACATTTTATTATTAGGATAAAGTTATGCTGGACTTCTTATTCTTGTAATGATTTTGTAATTTGTGTGTGTTTATGCCTGCCTGCATCTGTGTGTCACAAGAAAATGTAATTTATCAGATGTACAGATGACCAAAAGGACAGTGAAAATTTATCAAAGCTCTTGGGTGTTCAGCTAATCAAACAACCTTCTTCCTGATTCATATTTACTGTGCAGTGATGCTGAGAATTCATGAATTTTATTAATATACTACAAAGCTGTGCTTTTGAAAGCAATAAAATTAAAAAGGAAAAAATAACTTGGCAAGCTACTTTAAATTTTTTTCCATGTGTTTGATAAAATATAAGCTAAATTATCTCAAAGTAAGCATGTCTAAAAAGATAACATAACATCACATAACATCTTTAACATCAATGCTGTGAAAAATGTTATCGCACTACATTTATCAGATTTATTTTACAAGTCAGTGCTTGTGTAATGGAAAACCACTTTGATTACCATTGCCAGGGTCAGCTGCAACTCATTCAAACTAGCCATTCCACTTCTTGTGCCCATTTTAGAACATTTCGTAGTTGGTTATCCTTTGATTATCTTTAATTAATTAGCAGCTAATAATGTTATACTTTTAACTATTAAAGTAAGGTCTGTTTAGCTGGACTTCTTCCTAGTGGACAAAAGGGTTGCCTCTACAGTAGTGAGTTGGCTCCTCCAAATAGCTGTTCAGAATACCCAGCCCACATAAAGGAAATGGGGTGAACTGCACGAATACGTTCTTTATTTAGAATCTATAGTCCTAACAGAAGATTTCAGTGCACACAGGGGAAACAATGGAGATGGGGGTGTATGACTAAACCTGAGTGGTGAACTTATTGTGCAAATTATGGATTGTCCATAACAAACATATTTAAATGCAAGGTTCCACATAAATGCACATGCTGCCAGAGCACCTTAGGCCAAAGGTGAATGATCAGCTTCATAGATGAGTCATATGACTTAAGGCTATGTGTTTTGGACACTCAGGTGATGAGAAGCACAGAGCTATTATTTGGTGGCCACTTGGTGGTGAGTTGGATTCAGTTCATGGAGTGGAGGTAGATAGTCTGGGTTTGCTATGAATGATATGAGTTAAACTCTCCACATGCCAAGCTAGAACTGCAGTGAAGACAGTTCAGGAGGTAAAATGTTGACAAAAGATGGGGGCAGTCAATAGTATTTTGATCCATACAAGCTGTCAAGGACCCAACTTAGGTAAGGAATGTACTCTTAAATTTATTTTCTTTAAATAAGCAAATTTACAAGCCCATATGCACACTACTGTCAGCAGTTTCAATTAAATAGGTTCTTAAGAGTCTATCATATATCTGATATCTGTCTGAATAGTTAATTCCTTCCACCTTCCGTCCAAACTCACACTAAAATGTCACTCATAATGCAGTTTTGAAAATGTGCCAACTTAACAGGTTGTATAAAATCTGTTTGGCATTGTTTTAAATTGGCAGCATGGTCATACCTGCAGCACTTGACCAGAAAAACAGGACAGGCCGTGCCAGATCCAGTTGGCTAATTAATTCATCATGCAAGAAAAGGAGGCTACACCCCCTAAATGATTTTGGCTACAAGGAAAACGTAGGACATCTAGACCCTCCTCAATTAATGACCTACCTGTTTACCAACCGCCCGGACTTACGGCCAGTTCTCCAACCAGTCGGTATTGTATACTGCACGAGAACTAGTCATGGAAACGGCAGCTATCCTATTGGATCCTATTTCTATCCTATTGGAGGATACGTTTACCTTGAAGCCAAAATCATTAGGGGGGTGTCTCGCCAAGTTAAACATTGTCTTCTAAAACATCCAACGTGTGGGAACAGATTTCCAAAAGATTGTTCCGTCGGACGAAATTCCGCGTTCTAACAACTCATGTCACGTGGTCAATATAATAAAGCCTATAATAATCATGTTTCAGCATTCCAATTAATTGCAAAATAATTAAAATAAAAGCGTATATAGCCATATTACAAAGGTCAAACACGAAATGCAATGACTGAAATTGAGAGAAAAAAAAAAAACAAAAAATATCAACAGGGGTACATTGAAAACTCCGAAAACATTTACCAAAAAGATTATTAATAATAATAATCACACACACACACATACACACACATGGCGGCCCACTGATTATTTATACGATATGCGAAAGCACATGACATACCAGACGATATATGTGCACGTTCTGCGATTTCAAAAATTAAAATAAAGCGCAGCAGCCTACAAGGAAAAGAGTAACCATGTTAAGAAATGATATGCTCTTTCACTATTCAGGGATTCATCTTGGGAGAGATGGCCACAGTGTCACAATTCCCACCTTGAAGTGAAAGTGGATGTCAAAGAAACACAGAGAGGCGCAGGAATGTTAATTTCACTAGTGTTATTTCTCTGGTTACCTTTCAATGATAAATCATCCATTTCAGCAAAGCAAAGTTTTACTAATATTACATGATAATAATAACTAAGCTGTAACAGCTGCAAACTAACTTCATGGCAAGCTAAAATACCATAAATAAAGTTGGACTGAAATCCTACTAAATTGACTTTTTTTTTAAATGGACTAAATTGACAAATTCGGAATAACACAACTAGATAATGCAATTGGGAGTCGACTTCAAGGAGAATTTATTTATGGTTTATTTGACATGGACAGTGCGCTTTAATAAACATAAAATGTAAATGTGCCAGAATTAGCCAAAATGGCTATTTTACATCTGTTGTCCATGGACCGATGGTAACAGGTCATGAAGGGTAAAAAAATCTGTCCTCACCACCGCACTTTGCTGTTGATGTAGAGGTCAGCATTTTCATCAGTTGTTGCTGCAACTCTATGTTTAGAGCTTGTAGTGTTTTATTTTCAGCCTCAACTACTGCTTTAATCTTCTCCTGCTCCTCCAACCTAAAACAGAAGGAAATAGATCATGACTAACTGACATTATAAGAAACAATAATAAAAAAAAAGTTACATATATTACGTGTAGTTATCCAACTACTTACAGTGGAGACAGGTAGTAGTGCACCTGCATACAGTTTTCCAATATTCATAAATAATTGGAACATCAAATTTGACTGGTACGTGGTACTAAAGTGACCGAAACCAGTAGCACCCACAAACCACACAATTTTGGCACAGTGTACAAAATATCACACCACGAACTGAAAAGTATTCACACAACTACTTAGGGAATAATGATTCCATGGCTAAATAATACTATAGATTTCACTCCCTCCAGGAAATACGCGAAACCGTGGTTCTTCTGGTTACTGATGGATTTATTCTTTTACAATCTTTCGCCGTCCTTAAACAGCATCGGCAGATTCTCTTTTCATATATCCACCGTCGAACTCGCTGGCTGCACACAACCGAGAGGGAATGAGTCCTCTTAGAGAATATATCAGTCTCAGAAAGGGTGAAACTTAAATAAAACTCTTTCTGCCTTTAGCTGGCGAGTCTCCTCTCTTCCTTTTCCCTTCGCGTCCGTAAGAAGAGAGAGCGCAAACGAAATGGTTTCGGGTGCAACAATTATTGAAACGGAGTTTATGTAACCAAAAAGAAAATATAAATAACGCAAATCATGTGTGACAGTTACACTCCCACCAAATCACAAACCTGCGATTTCACATCACAATAATCCTTTCAAACTTCAATTTGTTTCAATTCACATCAAATTGGGGTTTGTACTCAAAAAAAAAAAAAAAAACATTTATTCTGCCTCAAGGAGCAGAACAGTTTTATGTACAGGTCTATCAAGATAGGTTGGCTTAGATGTGCGTCTACTCTGACTGTCTATGGTGGAGTCACTAACTAATAGCTTCACCTTTCTGACTCTTCCGTCGGAACTGGGATACACCTCTACTACTTTAGCCAATTTCCAGTGATTTCTTGGGGAATTTTCCTCTTGCAAGATAACAACATCATTAAACTTTGCGTTTCTCTTATCCCTTTGCCATATTGATCTGGATTGAAGATTAAGGAGATACTCTTTCTTCCACCTTGTCCAGAATTCATCTGCCAAAAACTGTACCTGTCGCCATCTTTTGCGCAAGTAGAGGTCCTGACTGACAAAGTGACCAGGTGGGGGTGATGTTACATGAGATTTCATCATAAGTATGTGGTTTGGAGTAAGAAGTTCAAAACTTGTTGGATCATTTAAGTGTTCTGTTGTCAGAGGTCTACTATTTACAATAGCCATCACTTCATACAGAAAAGTTCTGAGTGAGGCACTGTCAAATCTCTTTGAAGACTGATCAAGGATTGCTGTGAGAATACTTCTGATCGTTCTTATCTGCCTTTCCCATACACCTCCCATGTGACTTGATGCTGGAAAATTCATTACAAACTCACAGCCATATTCTGTCAGTTGTTCTTGATTCAGGTCTTTCATTGCATTCATGAACTCTCTATGTGCACCAACAAAGTTGGTACTTTGATCACATCTTAGCTGTCTTACATGCCCTCTTATTGCAATAAAGGCACGCAATGCATTTATGAATGCATCTGTGGTAAGGTCATCAAGCATTTCAATATGTATAGCTCTAGAGCACATACAGGTGAAAAGAAGACCATACTTCTTCAGTTCTTTTCGCGCTTCCTTTACATAGAATGGTCCGAAGCAATCTATACCACAGTATGTGAATGGGGGTGTTATTTCCATTCTGTCTTCTGGTAATTCTGCCATTTTTGGATCTTGTGTATGTCTCCTGTACCTTCTGCATGTTGTGCATTTGAAAATCTGTGTAGAGACAGCACTGCTGCATCCTATGACCCATACTCCATGAGCTCGCAACTCATTAACAGTCATTCCTCTGCTTTGATGATGCACCTTCTCGTGATAGTGCTTGATGAGCAAAAATGAAACATGACTGGCCTTTGGCACAATAGCTGGATGCTTAACATGCGGGTGGAGGCTAGATCTTTTCAAACGTCCTCCAACTCTAAGCACACCATTTTCGTCTAAGAATGGACTTAACTGGAGCAATTTACTTGCTCTGTTATTGGATTTTGTTTCCTTTCCTTGCTGTAAATCTTTAATTTCACTTTTGAATGTTTCCTTTTGAGCTAATTTGATGATAAAAAGTTCTGCTTCCTGTCCCTCTTTAACACTGGTAGCTTCATTCTGTTTGGGTTTGAGGCCTTTTATTTCCTTAGCAAAACGCTTGAGACGAGCAATGGCTTTGACTGTCCTCTTCCAGTCTGAAAACTTTGATAGGCGATCTAACAATGTCCTTTCTTCCTTTGCCTTGGTGTTCAGCACCTGGGCCTTTCGAAGTTCTGGATCATTGTCGTCGATTTCTCCCACCATCACATCATTTAAAGGAGCTTCTCTTTCCATAGAAAGTCTGGACCCTTGAACCAATTCGAAGTGATAAGCTGTTCAACTGTTAATCCTCGCGAAGCATGATCAGCAGGATTATCTTCTGAATGTACAAAGTGCCATTGCTTGGGGTTGGTAATGGACTCAATTTTCTGAATCCGGTTTGCAACAAAAATATGAAATCGTCTTGCGTCATTATTTATATACCCAAGAACAACCTTTGAATCTGTCCAAAAGTATTCTTTAAGCTCCTCTATCTCAAGCTCATTTCTGAGCATCACACTTACTCTTGCTGCTACAACTGCTGCAGATAACTCTAGACGAGGCACTGTGGTGATCCTTGCGGGTGCAATGCGTGCTTTTCCCATGACTAACGAGCAGTGGACATCTCCATCGCTATTGACTGCTCTGAGATAAGTACATTCTCCATAGCCTATGATGCTAGCATCTGAAAAGTGTGGAGTTCATACTGCTTGACTTCTGTGAAGTGTGTTGGTATGTAGCATCTTTTGATTTTAACATTCGCCAGGTTCGGAAGATCTTCTAGCTATGTCTCCCACTGTTTTCTAAGCCCTTCTGGGAGTGGTGCATCCCAATCAACCTTTTTGTGACACAGTTGTTGCAGTATTTGTTTCCCACGGAGAATAAAGGATGCTATGAACCCCATTGGGTCATAGACAGACGCTACTGTACACAACACTCCTCGTCTGGTCTTTGGACGTTCTTCGACTGAAACTTTGTACTGGATACACACCAATGAACTCCTAAAGCTCTTGCTGTGTGTGGTTCCCCCAAAGTCATGTTTAGATCTTGGACACCTTCAGCACATTCTTCTTTTGGAATTGATTTCAACACCTCTTTGCTGTTAGAAATGAACTTATGTAGTCTAAGCTTGCCTGTGCTGCAAAGTGCTCTTGCTTCCTTGATGAGCTGAATGGCTTCAGTCTCTGTCCTTACACTCACAAGTCCATCATCGACTTAAAAATTCCTTTGACTGAATTTAACAGCGTTTTGATCAAATTGGTCCTTTCCTTCAGCAGCTAGATGTTTAAGTCCGAAATTGGCACAACCAGGTGAGGAAGCAGCTCCAAAGAGATGAACCTTCATCCGAAAAATTGATGGCATGGATGTCACATCACCTTGCTCCCACCATAAGAATCTCAGGTAGTCTTGATCTTCAGCCTTAACGTGGAACTGATGAAACATACGTTCCACATCACACATGATGGCAATTGGACCTTTGCGAAATCTGCAAAGAACTCCCAACAAGGTGTTTGTGAGATCTGGTCCAGTAAGGAGATGATCATTTAATGACACACCTTGAAATCTTGCTGAACAATCAAAGACCACTCGGATCTTCCCTGGCTTTTGTGGGTGATATACCCCATGATGAGGAATATACCACACAGGCTGCTTATCCAGTTCTTCTTCTGGAACTCTTTCAGCATCACCGCGAGTGATGATATCCGTCATAAAGTCGATATAATCAGAGCGGAACTTCTGGTCTCTTGTTAGCTTTCGTTCCAGGCACCTTAAACGTTGATCAACATATGACTTGTTGTTCGCCAGATTTGGTTTGTCCTTTTTGAATGGTAACGGCATCTCATAATGACCATCTTGTTTGTGTTTGATTCCTTTTTCCAGCTTAGACAAGAAGCGAAAGTCTTCCTGCGAGAAGGTTATTTCTTCAACCTTTTCATTGAAATCTGATTCCAGAATCTTAATTACATCATCTGGACTGTACATTTCTTTGATTCGAGTTTTGCAGACATAGTGCACTTTGTTTTTCAGCTTGACTGTAGGTTTGTGTTCCGGTGTCACTTGTTTTACAATGATGCGATGACTTACTCCAAATACTTCACCATAGTCTTCACATGGATCACTGTAACTTACTATGCTCCATCCCAAATCTGTTTTCTATGCAAACGGTTGATTTTCCTGCCCACAGATGACTACTCTAGGGATTAGGGCTTGCAGGCAGTTATATCCGATTAAGAGACCAATTTCACATTCCATCTGTGGAGCGATGTGTTCTGCAAGATGCTCCAAATGAGGCCATGCTTTAGCAGTCTCTGGAGTGGGAATGTGTGTTCGATTGGCAGGAATGAATTCACGCGTGTACACCGTAGGTACTGTGATTTTCTTGGAGGAGGAGAACCCTCTTACTTGTAGGCATTTGAGTCTTTTACAAGGTATAGTTGTTGCCTTTGATGATATTGTGGATAGTTTCAGTTTCACTTGCTCCTTTTTCATGTTCAAAGCATCTGCCACTTCTTCTAGAATGAAGGAAGAATCACTTTGTGAATCAAGCAAAGTGTAGATGAGAATTTCTTTGCTTGAATTATTTGGCATAGATACATAGACAGGTACTATGGCTGAAGTCTGGAAACTACTGCTATTTTGAATGACTATTGGATGTGGTTTCTTTGAAGATGTCTTGTGCTTGAGTGGATTGTGCCTTTTTGTCAAAACTGCAACTTGTTTCCTTGGAACATTCTCGTTTGACCTTTGATTCTTCTTTTAAGCGATCTTTGTGTAAGCATGTGGGATGATGTTTCGAGCATGTGTCACAAACCATCCTGTTATTGCAAGTCTTTGACTGATGGCCTGGACCTAAACAACCAAAGCATAACTTCTCACTCTTTACGAATTTAACTCGTTCAAAGACTGACCTTTCAATGAATTTGCGACACTTGTGTAAGCTATGACCTGTTTTGTTGCAGAACATGCATGTGACTATTTTCCTTTCAGTAATGTTAGTTGTGAAGGTCTTAGCACCTATGGTTCGGTTCTTGATCTTTGGTTTCCCATCTTCACTTTGCTGTATTGCATGATTGCATATCTTTTTTCTTCATTTTTCTCTCACGTAGTAGTCAAGAGATTGGCTTTTTTTTGCTTCTTCTGTGGCTTTTTTCTGATTTGTCTGGTAACATGGATAAAAGCATAATTAGGAATCAAAGTGTAATACAAGACTCAAATACAAACATTGATAGATTAATACAGTTGACCCATGTCATTTTGCCTGCACTGTATATTTCTTGGAATGTGTTTACTTTCATATGGACCATAGCTAGTGCACCAATCAGTGACCACTTAATAAAAAGTGCTGGCTGCTTGCAATTGTTATAAATTGAAAGCAGTCATATTTTTTAGCAAAATATAACTTATCTCTATTTTGGAACACCGTCACAAAAGGTACGTAAAATGTGTATGTTAATGAAAAGTGAGAAGAAATAAAGTTACTAGTGTGACAAAGGCAGATACACAAGAAGCATTCAAGTGAATTATCTAATGCAGCATCAAAATTTTAAAACAGCAAATAAGAGCAGATTGTGTTTCATAAAAATAGCTAGCAGTTCAGTTACAACAATGAAAAGTAACGGAGAAGCTGGACACCCCTGACGGATTCCTTGCCTAACATTGAAGCGTTTAGATGTTCTAAAAGGTAAAGAAATAGAGCTATTAATGTCAGAGTATAATAAAGAAATTAAATCTACAAATTTTTTGCCAAAACCAAAATAGTGTAAAGCTTTTAAAATAAAAGGATGTTCGACCGTGTCAAATGCCTTGTAGAAGTCTAAAAAAAGAATCACACCATCATCATCAATTAAGTGATTATAATCCAATAAATCCAAGACCAATCTAATATTATTGTGGATAGAGCGATCTTTAAGGAACCCGGATTGTGTTTCACTAATAATTTGCTCTAAGCCGTCCTTTAATCTATTTGCGATTACATGAGCAAAGATTTTATAATCTGTATTCAATAGTGTAATTGGTCGTAGATTATCGATTAGTCTTTTATCCTTACCAGGTTTGGGGATAAGAGAGATAAGACCCTGTTTCATTGTTGGTGTTAACGTTTCATTACTAATTATTTCCTTAATAGTTTTGAAGAAAAATTCCTTTATTTCTTTCCAGAAAAATTTATAAAAGATAGCAGTCAAGCCGTCCTGACCAGGAGCTTTATCTATTTTTAGTTTGTTTAAGGCTTGATTTAAGTCTTCCAGTGATATATCAGAATCACAAATTTCTTTGAATACAGAATCGATTACTGGAATATGAGGTTCAATCTGATCAAAAAAACGTGATGAATCAGTAATTAGATATTCCGAAGAGTATAAATTTGAGTAGAATTTATGTATTTCTTCCGCTATAGTCTTGTGATTTGTGCATTCCTCTCCATTTACAATTAATGTATTAATAGATTTTTTTTCCTGCCTCCGTTTCTCCAAATTGTAGAAATATGTACTTTTTTCACCTTCTTCTATCCATCTTGCACAAGCTCTAATGTATGCTCCATGAGCCTTTTTTTGTATAAATCATCTAATTGAGCCTGTAAAGACAATAGGGATTCCTTATCATGCTCTGACATAACTTGTCTATTACAGTAAATATTTATACTGTGTAGGAATTATTAGCTCAAGTAAATTTATATTCTCCACCAATACGTTTCAATTAATTAAAGTTTAATTAATTATTGTTTAATGCTGATTATTAACCAATTGTTATGCCGAATGGTCGGCTCCTCCA
>JAOYFF010000063.1:29787743-29801694 GCA_025773925.1 Cryptomyrus ogoouensis | reverse complement strand
GATGTGTTTAGTACAGTATATGCTTTTCTTGTTTTGTCCGGTTCATTTTGTGTTTAAATGCTAAAAAAACATATTTCCGTGTAATTTTTTGTGGCCAGGAACCAATTAATTGGTTTTACATTATTTCTTATGGGGAAAATTCGATCAGAACTCAAACGTTTTAGGATTCAGTCTGGAGTTCTAAACGGATTACTTTCGAGTTCTGAGGTACCACTGTATTTGTATTTGATACAAATTTGCATTTATTTGTATTTCACATTTAATCTAGTATATAGTGCTCATTTTTAAATTTGCTTTCTCCTCCATCTAGGATTTGACTTATCCAGCTTCTGCCAGTTTCCAGGAGCCTCTTCTAAGCTAAGATATTTGCGTCTGGATGGCAATAATATATTGCGGAGTAGCTTGCCAAAGGAAATATCAACCTGCCTCCGCCGAGTCACCATGCTACTTATTGATTAGAAGCTCTTATCCACCTACTCTCTTTATTATCCTAGTAATTTAAACCAGAACCCTTACAACTCACCATCCCAATCCCATGAAATAAACTACAATCTGAATCCCTACACCATACTATTCCTGTGTAGTAAACTATGACCTGAATCCCCATTCCATATGAACCCTACGGAGTAAACTACGGCCTAGATCTCCATACCATACTAACCACAGACTGAATCCCTCTACCATACCAACTTTGTGGAGTGAACCACAACCTGGATGCCTGTACCATACTAATCTTGTGGAGTTATCCATGGCCTGGATCAAGTGCTTTGTCCCATACTATCTCACAGCTTACCTCTGTGTTGCACTTTTAATTAAGGAAGCAAGGCTTGACCACACAAGCCCATTATTTGGATTAAATTCTACAGTGAAAGCCATAATTTGATTATAACTCTATTTTGGTTATTTGATATAAAAACAACTGGCTTCACAGTAGATTGTTATTCCCAACTGATATTCACTTTACATCTGCAAGTAAAATTTGAATAGATGTATACAATATACATTTATAGAATATACATCAAAGGCTACATTATATGCTCCTGGCTATGATAAGAACTCTGTGTGAGCTCTGTTGTAAACAAGCAGTAGCGGATAATGTGCTATTTAGAATGGTTGCTAATGGGTAATTGTTAGTAATACAAGAAGTATTGCACACCTTCTACACATACACAAAAAGAACAGATGTAGATAATGGTTGTATGTTTTACACATGAAGCGAATTAGCAGTATACATGAACATCTTTTTTACAGAATTAAAAAAAAAATTCTCGGGTCATATTTTGACTTTCTATTTGAAATTATATTCAGTAAAAGTAAATACACAGATCATGCTTAAATATAACTGCAATGGCAGAAGGAAAGCAACAATACTCAAGATGTCCTTTCAAGGAGCTAAACTATTGCTTAAAACAAACTGCTTGTACAAGTATATGTGTGACTGGATTATTAAAACTGTATTCAAACAACTTAATAAAGGATCAAATATGAATGCGTGTCTTGAAGTCTTTTCTATATGTCATCTTCATAACGATCATCATTTTCTACTTTCATTTTTCTATTTAAGTTATATGAATAATAAATGATATTCAATGCAGGGCTACTTCAAATTTCAAAATTAAAATAGGAAAAACATTTGCAGTTTAAGATACCTTAATCATTGATTGTAGATCAATAAATATAAACAACACACACAAAATTTCTGATCTCTGCAATTCCTTTTTCCTTTAAAAAATACACAAATACACACATATAATTCTGGGGGATATATATATATATATTTGTTAGTGATGAATGTGAGGTGGATCTCTCATATATTACTTTTATTTGAAATCTGGCAGATTCCTAAATTCAGTTGCTTACCTACTTATTGACAGAATTAAATCAGCCTTCTTCCCCGCTTAGGAACTAGGAGCTTTCTCAGCCTATGCTCTCCTCCAAAAATATGCCGAACAATTGTTCAACAAGCTGTAATTAGCTCTTTTGCCGTGGATCCCAGCTTAAAATACATCCTGGTGAATATTGATAAAGAATAAGGGCCATAAAAGTTGGAATTCTTGAAATAGTGCTGGCAACATCATGGAATGTGGGTACTATTAATGTCCTGGTAAGCGAATTCTTAAGATGAATTTACATTCTTATTCTTATTTACATTTAACATTTACATTTACATTTACATTGATTCTTATTTACACTTAACACATTCTGACACAAAACAACAGGGGCTTGAACAATGACAGACTAGAGAACAGAATGGACACAGGCACTTAAATACATACAGGCAAGTAAGGGACAGTTGAACTCAATAATCGGTTAACCAATCAGAGGCATTAACAAAGAACAGGAACCAGGTAACCTAACAAACTCTAAAGCAGGGGTCTCCAACTCCGGTCCTGGAGAGCTACTATCCAGTAGGTTTTCTGTCCCACTTGGCTTCTGATGACCCACATCTGTTCCTGGCATTTACCAGAGAACAGGTGTGGCTCATCAGAAGCCGGGTATGATAGAAAACCTACTGGACGGTAGCTGTCCAGGACCGGAGTTGGAGACCCCCTGGGGAAGACTAGGAACATTAGGCTACCAAATAGAAAACCAGGCAGAGCAGGGTAAATAAAAAGCAAGGACAAAAAGCAAAGACAAAGATACAAAATACCAAACACAGGAAAAACTAATAATATTTAAATGATAGATTAAATGATAGAACCCCTGACCAGAGGGTTTAGGGCTGCACACTCATGCCCATTAAGCTCAACAGCAGTCTGGGGAACAAGGGAAACACACTAGGGGCATAGAACTAAAACAGAGGAGGGAACAGGATGGTCAGCAACACATGCTGGTCAAGCAGGGAAGAGACATGAAGGGCAGGGATGGATAAGCGCCAACCCTGCATGTGCATAATGATAATAATTACAATTGGTTGTTGTTGTTGATGTTGTTATTATTATTATTATTACTTATTGGGGGCTGCATGGTGATGCAGTGGTTAGCACTGTTGCCTCAAACCTCTGGGACCTGGGTTCAATTGTCTGCCAGGGTTCCATGTGTAAGGAGTTTTCATGATCTCCTCATGTCATTGTGGGATTTCCTCCAGGTACTCCAGTTCCCCCCCAACCACAGTCCAAAAACATGCTGAGGTTAATTGCCCATAGGTATGCATGTGTGAGTGAGTGGTGTATGAGTGTGTTCTGCGATGGATTAGTGCCCCATTCTGGGTTGTTCCCTGCTTTGCGCCCATAGCCTCTCAGATAGGCAGACCCCTCATAACTCTGAACAGGACAAGTGGATACAGAAAATGGCTGGGTATTAATAATAATCATTATTATTATTATACAAGGCCAAAGTGAAGGAAGAAATTGGCAAGTATTAGTCTGGTTGTGTCTGACCCCTATAGGAAAGGATAGGCTCCGAACCCCCCAGCAATTATGTGTGTGTGTTTGTGTGTCTGTTTTTATTTATTTTTTTATTCTAAAGTGACTCCCCTTCCTATCTGAGCTAACTGGAGGTCGCTGTCTTTAACGTATTTTACTCTTCTATATTACTAAAAAAATAGAAATCTGCTGAACTGAAAACTGAAAATTAGAAGTGTCCCTTCATTTTGCTGGTAAACCACAGAGATGTCAGGCAGCTGAAAAGTCTTCATGCAGACTGTGATCTGTGAAATGTGCTAGTTTGAGGTTTGCTGTGATTTACTGCACCATAGTTTGGATAGCTCAGCATGCCTTTCATCCTCAAGTTTTTTACACTGCCACGCACACCAGCTTCTGATTGCCAAACGCAAACAAACTGACTTCAGTTAAGTAACGTGGCCCAGCTGTTGTTTCACCACTAGCGCACTAATCAATAACCAAAAGTCCAAACACTCTTCTAATACATTGTTAACTACTTATATTTATTTTCTTGCTTGTACCCAGTTGTTTAGTTTCCTTGGAGCATTTTCAGTGCACGTATAACTAGATTATAGTGAGACTGACACTTAAGGCAGGAAATTAAGTTTAATATTTATAATTGCCGTATATATTTTTGCGTCACATTACTTTACATTACATTACATTAAGGCCAGTTGTGTAGGAATTTTAAACTCCACTGCAAAGTACATTAACTTTGTTAAATCCCTCTTAAAGAGTCCAAAGTAATATTTTAACATGTACTGAATTGCATGTTTACCAAAATTGAAATGCAAGTGTAGGCAAAACCGTAGTCGACATCCACTGCACCTTTATTTCCACAAATTTTACAGACATTTGCTAATTTGTGGGTCCTTGAACAAAGCCCTCAACCCCTAGCTTCCTTGGCACTGTTGTGCATGGCTGCCCTTCATGGCCAAGCTAGCTCGCAATTATTATTATTATCATTATTATGCACATCTGTGCACATTGACTGACCATGTACAAGGAAATTGACTAGATGTTTCTATGTGCCAGCCCTGACTTTCATAGAGCAGAGGTCAACAAAAAAAAGTAGAAGAACAGATGTTCCTGTAGTTATGGTGAGCAGTTATGAAGAGGTGTAGAGGTACCCACATGCCTAATTTTGCATATTGTCCAGACATTGTACCACTGTGTACTGTGCTTTCAAAAGCAACACTATTCTGGCATTTTGAAATTAATACAATTCAGCAATTTTTTTTTTTTTGGGGGGGGGGGGTTCATTTTGTGACAAGGATTTTCAAAATCCCACAGTAAGCTGTATTACCACTTTAATTTACAACAGTTCATAAACGTATATTGATTTCATTACACTGCTCGTATTTGTGTTTATTGCAATACGTCTGCCCTCTCCTGGTCTGGTGGAATATTACTGCTGTAGATAGAATACATTGTTACACCCATTGTTACAACCTCCTTTTCTGTAGAATCTTTTCTTACAGCTTCCATTACTCTTTGGTTTGGCTCTGCATCATCACACTTGTGGAGACTGCAATGAATTGTGCAATTTGCAGAGAAGATTATTGGCTGTCAGCTCCTTCTGCCTGAAGCCCTATATTCATCAAGGATGTGGAATACAGATAAGAAAATGATGTCTGGCCCCTCTCACCCTAGTCAGTCGCCCCCTCTTCCAGCGTCTCCCTGAAAGCTAAGAGTAAGAGCCCTGAGTACAAGGACATCTCACCTGAACAGCTTCTTCCCCCAGGCCATCGCCCTCCTAAACAAGGTTTCATGAGATGGGACCGTTCCACACTTAACAACCCACTGTACTTTAAACTCTTAAGCTTATTCCCTTATCTTATTTTCACAAACTATTTGTACCCCACATCTTGTCCCCTCACCCTTATTTACATGCCTACTGTCATGCCCTGCATCCCTTTCCCCTCATTCTCTCCCGGTCTGCTGGACCCCTGCTGGTCTGTGGCTGTCGTGCTGGCCCCTCTGGGCTTTCCTGCCCTGCAGTCCTCATGGTGCCCTCCTGCCCTGTGGTTCTGGCGGTGCCCCCCTATTCCTGCCCTGTGGCTCCCGCGGTGCCTCTCGGCCCCAGTCCTGCCTTTCCCTTGACTCAACCTGGCACTACTTGCCTCCTGAGACACAGGGGGGCTTGTGTCCCAAGGTCAATGTCCTGGTTTCTGGGGACCCCCTAGCTCAGTCCTGTCCCCTCCTGCCTCAGTTAAGTTTATGCCCCAAGGTCCAGTCCCATCTTCGTTCTTCCAAAGCCAAGCCCCATTTTCAGTTTGCCCTGTAACACCCCCGTGTTGGTTCTCTTACCCTGCCCTGCCTCTGTTCCTGCCCCAGTGCCTTATCCTGCCTTGTCTCCTTCCTTGTCTGTCTGTCACTGGTGACCCTTCATCTGTCTGCCCTGAGCTGGTCTGTGTGTCAATCGTGTCCTGCATCCCCTGTGTTGTCTGGTTTCTTGTCCATGTTTGGTTCCTTTTAGTGCGGTGCCCCTGTCTGAGCATCACGATTACCCTGATGTATACCCAGTGCGTCTCTATGGTGTTCCATTTTTTCGTCCTGGTCCTAGTTCCCCCTTACCCAATCATGATCCATTTCCCTACTCCTGTGTGGTCTTGTCCTGTTGGGTCTGGTCTCCATATAGTTCCTTGCCCCACTCATGTCCCCTACCTGACCCTGCTAACAGCATGCCTTGTCTTCACCAGGACCTGTTTCATGTGTCCCATGTTATTATATGTCTGTGGCCTTGTCCTGGTGTGTGTTGTGCGTGCTGTTCCCCTAGTGGCATCCTGTCTTGTCCCACAGAGTGCCCTATCTAGATGTCGCCCCTGCCTACCCTGCTCTGTCTCATCCCCTAGTGGTGTTTGGTATCTGAGCCCTGCTTAGGTTCATTCTGTGTCCCTAGTGTTCTGCGCCCTGTACTGTTGTGCCGTCCAGTCCAGTGTCCATTGCCCCTTGCCCTCTTTGGACATTCCCTCCCCAGTCTGCCTACACGCCCAGAGTGTGTATGTTCGGGGGGTACTATCACGCCCTGCATCTCTTCCCCCTAATTCTCTCCCTCGTGTGGCTCTAACAAGCCACACCTGTTGCTTGTTTAATCGTACCTCTTGTTACAGCCCTTGTGTGGATCACCCCAGGTGCCTCTTGTCTGCTCCCTCACATGCCCTGTATAAAGCGTCCTTGAGTCCTACAATCCCCAGTCCAGTCATTAATGTTGATACTTGCCTGTGCACCTCTGTGTACCCTGTGCCTAGTGTTCCTGCCTGATCCTCCCTACCCTGTTTTGACCCCTCGTGGTGTTTCCTTTACCCCTTCCTGAATTGTAGTTTTCTTTAATAAAGTCCCTTTTGGTTTTCCCCTATGCTTGCCTTCGCCTCCTTCCTTGCCCTCAACATGACACCTACATGTTTATTTGTTTATTAATAGCACACTTTCTTATTCTATAGCTCTCTATGTATTTTTGTTGTATCTCGTTATGTGTATCCATGTATTTATGTATTCTTTGTCTTGACAGTGTGTTCAAATTGTATACCCAATCCACTGCCAAAACAAATTCCTTGTACTTTTTTTGCATCGCAAATAAAAGGTATTCTGATTCAAAGGAGCTTACTTCTCACTTTATCTCAAAACTGTCTAGCGGGACCCATTCCTCTCTAGTCTAAATAATTTAATTTGGATCACTGATAATCATATCATACAATTTTATCAAAACAAGACCTCCACATCAAATCAAGATTTCCAGCAAGTACCTGTTGTATAAAGTTTTGTTTGGTCCAGAGGCTTGTGGTGATCCTGTTAATGTCCCATGTTTCATGCCCCGATCGTCCGCTCCTTCTGTGTGCCACGCCCCCTCGTTAACCTGGTGTCCCCATGTTTACGAGCTGTATATTTTTGTTGTCATTAGTCCTATGTATTTAAGTCTGCGTTAGGTATGTTTTCCCCAGTCCAGTCTTTGAAGTCTACCGTCTGTCTGTGTCCCTTGCCTTGTTATTTACAACAATAAATCCCTCGTTCCCCAAATCCTCGTCTCCCTGCTCCATGTTTAGTGTTTTTACTGAAAGATGAAGTGTTCAGTCTAATGGAAAAAACATTTGACTGCAGATCTGTGCACCTCAACTACACAGCACATTTAACTAGGTCGGGGTATTTGACTATCAATACAGAGCTTCCATTGTTTATCAATTTCAAAACACACAATCCAGTGTGTGGAGATATAAAGGAAGAAAAGGATCACAAACTTGTTTAGGAGGATTTAGGTTGAGGTTTTATGTGTCATGCCGGTGTGGATGTTACTGTTCAATAAATGGGGTTTTGCACATATATACGCATTCGCACACCCACACATACACACACACAGACACACAGACACAAAAACACACTCCATTGAACAGACGGTGCTCCATTGGTCATATGCTTTCTCTACACTCATAGCTTGCTGACATGGACATTTGAAAGCGGTATTTGAAAGCAGACGGCAGAGGTGAGCACCATGAGTCTTTCCTGTATTTCTCTTTTTTTTTGTTTAACTTGTGTTAAAATATCATTCTTATTATGATTTATGATATAATTTATGTTAACTTATTTATTTTAAAAACATGTTTTAAAATGGATCTTGTTCCATATAAATATTTGTTATACAAAATGAAAGCGTGATGGTGGAGGCTTTTATAAATAATTTTGCATGAAGATTGTCATATATGAAGCAGAAATACAATTTAGATTTATCCTTTGTGATGGGTTATTCCTAGCTTTCAAAATAATTTCAGTTTGAAACTGAAATTGATATGTAAATTCATAAATTTGCACCTTTTCTTTGAAATTAAATTTATTGCATATTTTGATTATTGCCTGGTGAAATTACTTAAAATAGTTAAAAAATGTTTATTGATGCAAATATTGAGCAGAAATCTATTTAATACAGTTCACTTGAAAGTTTGATATTTTATACACTGAAATTAACAGTGTCACACACACATGCATACACAAATGATCTGTTTTTACATGTTTTTGCATATATAAATGCATGTGTGGATAAGGTGTGTGTGTGTGTGTGTGCGTATGTGTGTGTGTGAGGCCTCTTTTCTTCCAGATGTGAGACCTTTCTCTGCATTCATAACTTTCTGCCTTCCTGTCCACATGTCCTGGTGGAATTTCTTTGGTACATGCCAGGGTGTGAAGTGACAGCCCCTCATAATAGCTCTCTGTCAGGCTGAGGAGCAATCTCTGCACCTCTCCACTTTACCCCAGGCCTCCCTTAGCTCTCGCTCATCTCACCAGCTGTCTCATCCCAAGATTTATGCAAGAATACAGTTCTGTATAGGGTTATTTGTGAGACTCCAAAGCTGGGTTACACCAACATAGATTAATTTAATCCTGGTTTAAACTTAATCTACGATTAGTAATTCTAGGTTTATACTGGTGTTTAATTAATCAGATGCATTTCACATCTCAATTTTAACCCTGGATTAGTTATACCAGTTTAAGCTATGAATAAAATAGCATTAACTTAGGTGCACTGTCTGCCATGATGGATACAGATGAAATGTAAACAAATTCACAATGCATCCTAGGCTAAATAAATATGGCCATAAATAAAGTTAACACAAATGTCTCATAAACTTTTAAAAAAGAAAAGCTGCTACTTTTACCACACTTTTGTTAGAGTTATGCTGATTTACTTTACTTTTTCACACATAACTTGAACATCAATCGAGCAATAGTCCTTTCAATTACAAAAAAGTTCCCCATTCTCACCCCCCAGTTAGTAATCAAAATAAGCAAGGGAGATGCATTAAGTTTGTAGGTATCCCACACATTCAGTATATTGCCTCAAAAAACAAAATCAAAAACCTTTTCTCCTTTTAGTTATTGACTTTGTATATGTTATTGCCTGGCTGTTTTCATGGCTCATTTTGCTAACTATTATGTTTTATGCTTTAAATGTCAATGATTTGTTAATCTTAATCCAGTCCAGGGGTGCGGGGGAGGGAGGGAATGTTAAACAAAAAGTATGAAAAAAATGATGTACCCTGTTAAAGTGTTAACCTGTACTTGTGCAATAAAGAGAAGGTTAAAAAAAGTTTGTAGGTTAAACTTCATACATAATTTCATATGAAACTCCATGTTCATGATTCTTATTAAATTTGGCCAGATCGATCTTTCATTTTCCACAGAATAAAAAACAGTGTAACGGTATCCTGCTAATAAGTTTCACCTCCGGCACCGGTGATATTAGATAAAAGTATATTGTATAGCAACTGAATTTTCCAATGCAGAAATATGGAGATGCGAGAAAAAATGTATTAAGTGATGCATTTAATGTTATCGGGGTAGAAAAATAATTCCATCTGCCCAGTTTTTGCTCTGATACATCTCTTCTGCACTTCCACATAACTTCCATGTCAGTGCCGGTGCTTGTGGTCAACCAGTGAATGAGCTATGGCGATGTGAAAGCACCTATTTCTGTAGACTGTGGTCTTGGGAACTCTAAAAAGATTGCTGTGAAGAAATTTGAGTTCTAATGAGTTCGAGTACTGAGGTACCACTGTAAATAATAAACAAACAAAGAAGCACACATCACAAATGTAACCATAATTTTTTAAACATTAAACAAAATGAAAAGGATATTTCTCCACTTCACTATGATTATTATATGACCCCTATGCTAGCCATATTGGGTATATATAATTCTGCCTGAATTACTATTCTATATATTTCTTATTAACCAGGTGTTTTTCGTGCATGGATTACTTGTTTAGCCGGATGTAATCGTTGACGATTTGGCATTGATCCTGGATCTGTCGGTTATTTGAAACTCTTGCTGGATGTGTTGTCATAGCAACACATCCAAATCCTCAAACCTGCTTGGAGCAGGTTTGTTCTATGTAAACAAGTATTAGCTCACACACTTAATCAGTGTCCATGCACGGAATTCATTCAGTTATGGCTTCGATATTCATGAATGAGCGACCAATTGATATCAGTGTGCAAATTATAAGAAGAGAATGTCATAAAGAAAGGGTTTTGTGCGATCTGCAAGATCCTTTATTGCTCCCGGAGGAAACTCTTTTCAAAAGATACCACTTTAGCCGAGGGGGAATATTGTACCTCAACGATTTATTAGCACCTTATATTCACAGTCAAACTAGGTGAAGTCGGGCTCTCACAGCCACACAGACAACGTGCATTGCTTTGAGATTTCTTGCAAGCGGCACTTTTTTATATACTGTAAGCGATGCGGAAATGCTAGAGACAGAATTGTGGCCTGATATTTTCAATAATGATGACACAGTTGGTTTACACAAAGTTCACATTTATTACAAAGACACTTCAGATGATTGGATCCAGCTAGACTAATCTACTCCTCAGGTGCGTTTGAAAAACCTACTTAACAGGATGACTTTCACCGCCGTTAACTTATCCCAGATGAGGCTTCTGATCTTGGATGATTTAAGCAACGTAAGGAAAATACCCCCCATGTCTGCTTCGGGTGATGTGTGAGGCACAAGAAATTGTGCAATACTCCGTTGCTCCCTCTTATGTTAGCAACGTACCTCTATCTAAAGGCATGTTGCTTGGCATCACCAAGTTACACTGCCATGTGCAACAGAAAATGCTCTACGGACACAGATTCAAGCCATTTTTACTGGCATTCCCATTTGAGGTGATTATATTGTAAATGCCTCAGTTTCAAGGAAGGACTCAGACTCACATTAATAGCAGAAGCCATTCTCTCTCATACTAGTGCTAACTGGCTTACGCAGTTGGTGCCTGCGTAACTGGCAAAAAATGTGACACAAGCATAGAAGTGGGAGAGAGAGCTCATTTTGCTCCTTTATTTGTTTATTTAGGTAATAGGTAATAAATAACTTTTATATTATTTTTAGTTTATAGTTGCTGATTGTATTATACTTCATATTGATACTCTAAGTAATGATGTATAAAATACAGAAGAAATAGCATTCCGTAAAACAAGGAACAGGTAGCAGCCCTAAGTGGTAACTGATGTAAGGTTAGCTAGCTTATGGGAAGTTACACAAACTTTCTAAACAGATCAGCAATTGCAGCACATGTTGTGTCAGAAAATACTCCAGTGGAATTCACTGCCTGAGCAAGCTGAGTTTTATTGTAGCCAAGGCAGCCCAAACAAAATCAGAAAGCAGAGTCATGGAGCTGGCTAGGCAGAAAGCCAGGCAGATCAGTTCTACAATGATGACCCTGCATGACAGACAAGCAGAGAATGCTCGGTAAGTAGCTAGCCACATGGAACAACAATAACCCAGGATTATGTAGGGAACTCCTCAGGTGCAGCTCCTTTCCCAATTGATCTGGCATTCTCACAAGCTGCTTTTTTGTGCTTTCATTTTTTTCATTTCTGTGCTCCTGACTGGTGTTGACTTGAAGCTACACTATATGAACAAAAGTATTGGGACACACCTCTTAATCACTGAATTCTGGTGTTTTATTAAGACCCATTGCCGCAGGTGTATAAAACCAAGCACCCAAGCATGCAATCAGGTTTACAAACATTTGTGAAAAAATGGGTCATATGGATCAGTGAATTCAACCATAGTAATTTCATAGGATGCCACCTTTACAATAAGTCACTTCGTGAAATTTCTTCTCATCTAGATATTCCACATATATTCAACTGTAACTGGTATTATTGCAAAATGGAGGCATTTAGGAAGAACAGAAACTCAGCAACAAAGTGGCAGATCACGTAAAGTAACAGCGGAGTTGCCTAGTACTGAGGTGCATAGTGTGTAAAAGTTGCCAAAGCTCTGCAGAACTCCAGTCTTCCTCTAGCATTAACCTCAGCACAAAAACTGTGCACCAGGAGCTTCATAGAATGGACTTCCATGGCTGATCATCAACAATTACAATGCCAAACATCAGATGGAGTGGGTGTAAAGCATGCGCCACTGAACTCTGGAGCAGTGGAGACGTGTTCTGTTGAGTGAGGAATCAGGCTTCTCTGTCTGGCAGTCTGATGGATGAGTTTGGGTTTGGTAAAATTTGCCAGGAAAGCATTACCTACCTGACTGCATTGTGAAGTTTGGTGAAGGAGAGTTATTTTTATGGGGTTGTTTTTCAGGGGTTGGGCTAGGCCCCTTAGTTCTAGTGCAGGGAACTCTTAATGCTTCAGCCTAGCAAGACAAATTTGAACAATTATATGCTTCCAACTTTGTGGGAATAGTTTGGGGAAGGCCCTTTTCTGTTTCAGCATGACCATGCCCCAGTGCACAAAGCAAAGTCCATAAAGACATGGTTGGGTGAGTTTGGTGTGCAAGACTTTGACTGCCCCTCACAAATCCCTGACCAAAACTCCATCAAACAACTTTGGGATGAACTAGAAAGGAGATTGCGAGTCAAGCCTTCCCATCCAACATCAGTATCTGACTTCATAAATGTCCATGGATGAATGGACAAAAATTCCCACAGACATGCTCCAAGGTCTTGTGGAAAGATTTCCCAGAAGAGTGGCAGCTGTTATAGCTGCAAAGGGGAGACCAACTCCATATTGATGCCTATGCATTTAGAATGGGATGTCATAAAAGTTCCTGTAGGTATAATGCAAGTTCTTATGTTGCACTTCCGGTTATTAAATTTATTGAATTTTGAATATTAATATGCTTTGATAGAATTTGTTGTGTTGCTCTTGCTCCAGTACTGCTTACACTTGTACTGGACATTCATTGGAAGCTCTTCGGAAGCTTTTTCTCCTCATTTAAACACTCGTCTTTATAGAAAAAGACAAATAAAAATTAATATAATAATGAATACTTCATAAAGTACTAGCATCACCTCTAGGTTTTCCTTGCCTTATGCCTTGTGCTTGCTGGGATAGACTTCAGGGTAATATTGTTGGAAGCTATAAGGAATTTGTCAGTCATAACAAATATGTGTAAAGATTATGCAAGAAATGGTGTATCCAGTAACAATCCATCAAATGTTAAGATCATGGCTCACGTTGTCATGGGGTGCATGTGGATTCCATGTCTACTGTAAAAAAAATTACCAAAAAAACCCATCTCCTTTGAAAATACATGAGGATAAATCAAAAAGTAAAGGCAACTTACCGTTTAATGCCAGTAACTCTGAGCAAATGAACATAACAGTTATATCACTTCTCAACAAAGTCTTCTTCTAACTTCTACATTCGTTAGGAGTAGAAACTTTTTGGCTGCTCCTGAATCCAGGTCTGCACTGATTCCTTAACCCCACCATCAGAGGTGAACCTGCAATTTGGGAGCAGTTGAAAAGCTCCTAAGGAATGTTGGAATTAAGTGGGTACAAGAAGTACATCGACCTGCAGGAAGATGTGGATAAGTGATATAACTGCTATATTCATTTACTCACAGTTACTGGTATTAAAGGGTAAATTGCATTTACTTTTTGATTCTCCCTCATAGCACCCCCCCCCCAGCATCACCATAAATAGTTTGTAGTTGTCACTAGAGCCCGACCGATAAAGGATTTTGAAGGCCGATACGATACAAATATTTGTTGGTTTTAAAATCCGATATTCCGATATATCGGCCGATATATATATATATATATATATATAT
>JAOYFF010000063.1:29718073-29730833 GCA_025773925.1 Cryptomyrus ogoouensis | reverse complement strand
TTAGGGCCTGCTCTGATCTTGTGTGTGTGTCCTGGAGAACTGTTGATCTTATCAATTCTCAGACCCTCAGCCAATCAGATTGCTTTAGGAGGAATGTGACAATTCCTTTGTTCTACCAGGTGATAAGATCCTCCACTTTGGTCGGTTTAGTCTTACATTCTATATTTCTCTTATGTGAAAACATACCGCTTTAAGGTTGAGAGTATTGTGGAGTTAGAGAGTGTAGGATGCATCTGTGTCTTGATGCAGTCAGGCCTTGTCGCTGGAATTTGGCTGTGGGGTTCTGGTCGCCCAGTGGGGGTGAGGTTTCCCTTTTGATGTGGTGATCAGGTGATTTGGGTCCAGTCTTGTCGGAGCCGGTGGACCTTTGCTTCAGGACACTTGGTGGAGCATTACAGGCTTGCCAGAGCTCAGACCAACGGGGCCTGCAAGGCCTCCAGCCTTACATCTGTATTGTTTCAGCACTTCACTGTTTTGTTTGTTGATTGCTGTAGATTTTTATTTTCTTAAGTAAAGTTATGTTCTTAGCATAGTATCTATCTATCTATCTATCTATCTATCTATCTATCTATCTATCTATCTATCTATCTAATCTATCTATCTATCTATCTATCTATCTATCGTCTGATCCTGTTGGGGTAATAACATTCTGTAATAAGGTTGCTTTGGGATAAATGCACCAACATCAATTTCACTCTTAGTCAGTAGCTGGAATCTTAAAAAAGGGATGTGCACGTGGTGTTGTGAGTGTAAATGGATGTTGAACCTCAGTACCCAGACATTAGGTTTATGTGCATAATACATACATATGTTCCTGTTCTCCTCAAATTCTTTTCTGCACCTGTCTGCTTTTTTCATTTCGGCATCTTCAGGTTTTACTCTAAATATAAAGATACATGTGTTGGAACTTGGACATGACATGCATCTGTACATCATATATCATATGTAGAAAAGTGATTTTTGTGTCTTTATTTAGAAGCTGGTTAAAGAAAATACAAACTTTCCTACCTAATCAGTGTCACAGTTTGTTCAGTCACTAGAAGGTAAACTGTGGTGACTCTTCCTTGTAACACTAGAGGGAACTCTAGGAATTACACCTGAATTCCTAACTCTCTATAAAACAGGATATAAAGGTCACTGGAATAGACTTTTATAGCCCTTCTCTACTTAGTAAGGTATCTAAACTGAATTGCTCCAGTATGAAACCCATCACTGTAAACTGGAAGAAATGATTAGTCATTCTGCATAAATCAGCAAAAATCAAGTAAATCTATATCTTGATTCAAAAGATCTATACTCCCTAAATATGTTTGGTAATATATCCCAAACCAACCCCATGACATGATTTCATAGTCCTTTAATCACGTAGCAATGTGTCATACCTGTTGTCATTCAACATTTTAAAATCAAATTATATTAATGTGACAATAGATATTTTAATGAGAACAGGGGAATTCCTTGATGCAGCTACTATAATGATGGATTGGTGACCCAAGGAGTAGCTGTAAATTCTGGATCCTCTGACAAAATGTTACCTTGGGAACTTGAGCCTTGCACTAGGGTTGGCACTTTCAATACTGGTCTCCCACTGTAAAATTTGCTGAGTGCCAGTCCCCCATGGTTGATTTAAAGTACAGCACCCCATGAATCTCCCAAGGCATCCCTCCAATGCCCCTGCATAGGAGAGAACTTTCTGAAAACTTAACTGTTTACCTTTCAGTAGACAATAATGCAGGTTCAACAGTGATGTTGAATTCTCAAATATGATTGGTCAGAAGGGTGCTGAATGACTTTCTCACACATAGTGCCAGGTAGGTAGTAGTAAACCACTGAGCTATTATAAACAATGGACAATTTCTAACTTCTGGCTTATAGTCTTACCAACAGACAAATTTCTAATTAACAATGGTAAGATGTTTTTGTGCTTTTGTATGTTTTGTGCCTGGACAGCATTTCTTTTTCTAGAAGACCAATCAAATGCCAGTACATTGTTCTTAGCCATGTATGCCAAAGTCATGCTATTGTAATTAAATTAACAAATGAATTTTGTGTATTTATGTGAAATGAGTTGCTGGAGATCCAGTCATACAGTGTTTCTCAACCCAACCCTCTGGGATCCCAAGTCCACATTTTTGTTCCTTCCCAGCTCCCAACCCACCTGTACCAGGTATTCAGTATCCTTGATTGTTTGTTTCAAATGTGCTGGCAGTTGAGGGATAGCAAAAATGTGGACTTTCTGGGGGTTCCTAAGGAATGAGCTGAAAAACACTGCAGTAAATTGACTAGTAAAGACAAGAAACTCTTGTTGGTAGACTTGGTAGCTATTCATAGTGTGTTAATACTATGGTAGGCAGCATGAATTTAGGCTTCAGATAAACTGAATGTCTGATTCAACAATCAATATAAGCATTTAGTTTTAACTTAATTTTGTGTTGTTGCATCACCTTTTCCAGGGTTGATCGGCTACTCTGCAGAAACTGAGAAGAGGAAAGCAGAATTTGGGCAGAACCATATACCACCAAAACAGTCAAAATCCTTTCTTCAATTAGTGTGGGAAGCATTGCAAGATGTGACTCTCATTATTCTGGAAGTGGCAGCCATCATTTCCTTAGGCCTTTCTTTTTATAGACCTCCAGATTCAGAGAAAGACTGTAAGCACATTCATGCTCATCATTGTCTGGTGGAGTCTCTCTCATGAAGCTGTATATGAAATGTCAGTGTTTTAGCCTGATAATTTGTTCTGGAAATCAGGTACTTGCTGATATTTGTATGGCGATTTAAGTCCAAAACTAAAAATTTTAAGTGTCTAAGTGATATGGAGAGCTACATGGAGAGAAGTCATAGATAATAGGAGAAGGATTTGATGAACGATTAAAGCAAAGTGAGGAGAGAATTTTGTCTTGTATCTTTCATATCTGCTTTGCAGTGCATGCTTTTTAGACCAGATGCATACTAGTGGACATATGTAGGCATGTGTTTGTGTTGGTAAACTATGTTTTTGCCTGTTATAGACTGTAGCAAAGGGGCTGGAAGTGTGGATGAAGAGGACAAGGCAGAAGCAGGCTGGATTGAGGGAGTGGCCATCCTGCTATCCGTCATCTGTGTGGTGCTGGTGACAGCCTTTAATGATTGGAGCAAGGAGAAGCAATTCCGGGGCCTACAAAACCGCATCGTACAGGAGCAAAAGTTTTCTGTCGTACGAAGGGGTCAAGTTATCCAGATACCTGTAGCAGAGTTGGTTGTTGGGGACATCGCACAAATCAAATATGGTAAAATGCTTTCTTTGGAGGCCATGTGGTATTTTTGAGGCAATGCATTATATTGTAGATGATCTTGTTAACAATAACACAAATGTGGGAAATAGTTTGTTTAGTTATAGATATGCTCTATATGAGGTATGAGTTTTGGTAATTTTATTCATATGTCACTGCATATAACTGCATTTTGCATTGTTATATACCTGTACTTTTTCATAAGAGGCAGAGAAATACGTATTCTGTGATTTTTATAGTTAATTTATGACTTTTCCTAATCTGTGTGTCTGTGGCAGGTGACCTCTTACCCACAGATGGCATCCTTGTTCAAGGCAATGATCTTAAACTTGACGAGAGCGCCCTCACAGGGGAGTCTGACCTTGTAAAAAAAACACTGGATAAGGACCCCATGCTGTTGGCAGGTATAAAACCATGTAACTAATGACCAGTAGGTCCTTTATTTATGCTGAAACTGGTCAAGAATTCTTTTGTTGATAATGTGCCCTGTGATGGACTGGCATCCTACTTGAGGTGTCCCCAGGATTATGCCCTGCACTTTCTAGAGTAGACTCTAGGCTCACGACAATCCTACACTGGACCAGCAGTTCTGGGAAAATGGATGGATGGATGAAATCCATCATGGTTCTTGTAAACCTTATTGTGCTTTTAGCCTGCATTATTCCCCTTCCCCAATTAAGTAACAGACCATTCTGCTGTTTTAGATGCTGTAAAAAAAAAAAAAACATTTTTTCTTGTCCTTCAGCTGTTCCAATGTTATGGAGCCCTGAAGGGGATGGGGTTGGAAAATCTATGCTTTTAAAACAGCTTTTCGTTCCCTCACAAAACCCCTGTGTTCCCTTGCAATTGCTTTTGCATTTCCTTGCAAGACATTTGCATTTCCTTGCAAGACATTTGCAATCCCTCTGAACTGTTTTTGCGTTCACTTGCAAAACATTTGCACTCCCTGTGAGTTGTTTTTGCGTTCACTTGCAAAATCTTTGTGTTCCCTCTCAACTGTTTCCCCATAAAATATTCATAGCATGAGAAACATTTATCATTTAATTCTCATTATTTTCACTCCAGGTACCCATGTCATGGAGGGCTCTGGTAAGATGCTGATCACCGCTGTTGGCATAAACTCCCAGACAGGAATTATCTTCAGTTTGCTGGGTACTGGAGAGGATGAGGATAATAACAAAAGAGAAAAGAAGGAGCAAAAGAGGAAGAAAAAAGAGGAGAAAAGGAAAGAAAATGGGAAAAAGGAGAAAGAAAGTACGTCCCAACCGTAGACTCATCCAATCATCTTCTAAACTGCTAATCCTGATCAGGGTTGTCGGTGAACTCTATATTTAAAATGGGTATAAGGGAGCTAATTTATATGCTGGTCATGACAATGACCACGGCCATAAATTTCAACTGTACGTATGAATATGACCATCAGTGTGGACCGTAGATGACAGAATTTGTGATATATGGATTTATCTGTGGGAAGTCTGGACTATAGATAAAGTGGGATTTTATCTGATACCTTCACATCTTTATCCCATTTTCCCTCTCAGACAATGAATTGGATGAATCTGCTGAAAACCACAAAAAAGGTGAGTGACAGGTACCATTACATTGTTCCTAGAAACTGTATTGACAGGTAGAGCAGTGCTCATTCTACCCTCACTCTTTCATACTCGTTTTATACTTCCTATCTTGTGCCTTCAGTACTTTTATACTCATCTTCTTGAACATGCACTTGTCCGTGCTGGTTTAAATTTCGGAAACACAAACCCTCATTCTGACCACTTGTCCCAGTCAGACCCGCTGAGTGGCTAGGAACTCTTAAATCCTACTCTGGTAATTAGTGACCATGAGATTAAAGGTCTTTAGGAGGTCTGAAGCAGAACCATGACTTTTTTCCTGTCTGATTTTAGAAAAGTTCAGGTCTGCATCCGTGGGCATAATTTTTAAGATAATGTCTTCAATAAGATTAAAAAATCCTGGGAAACAGACATTTTAACAGTGTTCCTGGAAAACAAGAGTAAAAACTACAGTATTTGTTATCACTTTTCATCTGCATTTTGAGTCATGGATGCTAGTTACATTCTACTTTTGTTTCAATGAATGCAAAACTTGAAAAACAGTCTGAAATTGTACGTACGTGTGGGCAGTCTGGGCCTATTTCTCAGTGAGGATTGTGGCCATGTTGGATTGATGCTTTTTTTCTCCCACCACAGATAAAGCTCTAGATGGTGTGACGATAGAGATGCAGCCCCTCAATGCCCAAGAAGTAGGTGATGGTGAGGTCAAAAAGAAAGTTAGTATGTCAAAAAAAGAGAAGTCTGTTCTTCAGGGGAAGCTCACTAAATTGGCAGTTGAAATCGGCAAAGCAGGTGAGACTAACAGAGAGATACACTAAAGGGGCTATATGTTTTGATACTTGCATGGATGTGGCTAATTTTGTGTGTGTGTGTTTCCAGGCTTGGTCATGTCTGCCATGACAGTCATTATCCTGGTGGTCCTCTTTGTGGTTGACACTTTTTGGGTCCAAGGCCGATCTTGGGTCAAGGATTGCACTCCCATTTACATCCAGTTCTTCGTCAAGTTCTTCATCATTGGCGTCACTGTGTTGGTTGTAGCTGTGCCTGAAGGCCTTCCATTGGCTGTCACCATCTCTCTGGCCTACTCTGTCAAAGTAGGGGCCATCTCTCACTGCTTCTGTCTGTTTCTCTGCTCCTTGTTTAGTTGCTGCTGTATGCTTTAGAACAAACACTCATATTTGTTCTAAAGACTCTGGAAAGCTGTATAAAGATTTCACACATTTCCTCACATTACATACCTAGTATATGTTATTTGTGTGTTATATACCGTACAGTGCAATAGTCTTAGGCAGTGACAAGAAATGTTTACAGCTATTTTTCTGGGTAGTAAGTGCACTTTTGCTCAAAGCACTAATTTAGTTTTAGAACTTGTAAAAATTAAGAGTAACACTACAAAAACTAGTAAGAATCTCTTCTGTTTTCAAAACAGTTACTGATATCTAGTTGGATGGCTAGATGAAGAATGCTTCAGTTCCCAAATCTCTCTTCAGGGGCACCTCAACCATTCCACACATTTATTAAATTTCACCACTACCCCATTTATTAGATAGATAGATAGATAGATAGATAGATAGATAGACACAGATGGATGGATAGATAGATAGAGACGATATTACACACGATAATAGAATAAAACACAAGCATTGCAGATGTAGAGCGTGCATCTATGGATGCAGTGCAATGGTCAGTACCTTGAAGAAGCTGTATAGGTCAAAGTAACTATGTGTATGGATAATAATAACTACTACCATACATTATATATGTAGTGGTACCTCAGCTCACAAACTTAATTCATTCGAGGACTCGTGACCCAAAAAGTTTGCGACCTAAATCAATTTTTAAAATAATGTAAATACAAATAATTCGCTCAAACCTCAGAAACACTCAATTTTTTTGTATTTTTTAAATGTTTTCCTGTGACCAAGAATATAGACTTCAATTAAAATAACCTTAATTATACACAAATGCTAAATTAAATAGAACAGTACAACTTAGCATACGCTTGTTGGCGGGCTGGTAGCTCGAAAGACACCAAAACACAGAAAAGAACCACCAAATATCGCCCCCAAAAAACTAAACAATTAACATTAAAAGACTGAGTAACAGTCAAAAACAATACAGTAATTCCGAAAATGTAATTTTTTTTATTATACTGTACATTATTTTCATATGCCTAAAATTTTGGGGATGTTTGTGTGTTCGCAGCCTGAAACACGGTTTGTGAACTGGTACAAATTTTTTTCTAACATCTGGTTCGTAACCCAATTTGTTTGTGAACAGGATGGTTCGTGGGTCGAGGTACCACTGTATATGATAAATAATAAGCAAATATAATATAAAAAGTATAATATATAAACCAGATACTTTACCATAAAACTCTGCTACCTGCTGAAACATTTTGACAGGCAAAATAGCAGTTTTACACAAACATGAAGATCATTTAAACATCATTTTCTTTGACTACCTAAGAATTTTGCACAGTACTGTATGTTATGACATCCTTTATTGCATACAACCTTACTTACTTAAAACATGTGATACATAGCAAATAAAAATTTAAGGCTTTTATAGGTACCTTGTGCCAGGGATTTTGAGGTTTCCAGTAACCTTTAAAGTCAAGCTGTATAAGTGCTTAAGTGTATCTTAAATGTCGACCTGCAATATCAACCAAGATGGACACTTCAGACCAGTGCTGATGGCATGATTTTTGACGCACCTCGACTGATACCCACATGTTAACTAATATATCATGCATCTCTACCATGCACTTCTTAGGTACTATATTTTGGGTGTTGTGTTTCTTTCAGTATTTGGCTTTTTCAGATACAGTGTCACTAATTTTTATCCTAAGATATGAATTGCCCAGTGTGTTTATGAGTCTGGTTCCTTAACAGCTACAACGTCTGCATTCACTTCACTATGACACATGTACAAGGTTATTAATGGCCCAGACTAAATAAATAAATAAATGACTGGCTGTGGAGTTGTAATGTTTTTTTTTCTTTTTTTAGAAAATGATGAAGGATAACAACCTGGTGAGACACCTTGATGCCTGTGAAACCATGGGCAATGCAACAGCTATTTGCTCTGACAAAACGGGAACTTTGACCTTGAACAGGATGACTGTTGTTCAGGTGTACATTGCAGACACATATTATAGGCGCGTCCCTAACCCTAAACACATCCCAAGGAACATCATGGACCTTCTCATTCAGGGCATTGCGGTCAACTGTGCATATACTACCAAAATTCTGGTGAGTTTTTTTTTAGATCCTATGTTTGTGTTTCAGTATGTGCGATTATTGAGCTGTATATACTGTACTCTTAGTGATTTTGGATTTTATGCCTGACAAGGCTAAAGTAATTGCTAAAGAGAAGATTCATTAATGTTGAGAGGTCAACTGGGTAGACAGGAAGAGAGCTGACTAGGCTAAGGTGAGTCTTTGTGGCTACAGTGTCCAGACAAAGAGGGAGGACTGCCACAGCAAGTGGGGAACAAGACCGAGTGTGCCTTGCTGGGCTTTGCCCTAGCTCTGCATAAGGACTATGAAGCAATCCGTTACGAGATCCCTGAGGAGAAGCTCTATAAAGTATATACCTTCAACTCCATTAGAAAATCAATGAGCACTGTTTTGAAGAATGCCGATGGAAGTTTCCGCATGTTCAGCAAAGGAGCCTCTGAGATCCTCCTCAAGAAGTATGTGGAATTTCTACATTTGTTGTGCAAAGTACTTATTATATAGCACAAAATTTACTAAAGGTGATATTTTCCTGAGTTCTGAACCTTTTCCTTGTTGAGGAAAGCAGGTCCAAGTTATACTTTTTTATATATATAATTTCTTGTACAGAACTTTTAATGAATGGTGGTTTTGTTACAGATGCAATAAAATCTTGTTGTCAAATGGCGAGTGCAGAGAATTCCGACAGAGGGCTCGCAATGACCTTGTGAAGATGGTAATTGAGCCAATGGCATCAGAGGGCTTGAGAACCATCTGCCTGGCCTACAGGGACTTTCCCCTGACTGACGGAGAGCCTGACTGGGACAATGAGGCAGATGTCCTCAGATGCCTCACTTGCTTGTGTGTGGTAGGCATTGAGGACCCAGTCAGGCCAGAGGTTGGTACCACCATCTTTATTTTCTGTTGTTATACTGAAAAATTGCTACATATTTATTCAGAATATATGCTTGATAAGTGTTCTCTTGTTAATGACTGTAATAGAGTGTACTGTATTTATCTGCTTTTATTTTTTTAAATTACAGAACATATCTCCACACATGCAAATGCCATCTTGAAAAAGTTACAAACTCAGAAAACAACGATACACAAAGAAAAAAAAAAAGTTAGAATAATGTATGCATGGACAAATCAAGTGACCCAAGCTCAGGCCTGGAGTGGCTAATTGTACAAACATTCTTTTCTCTGGATTTGAGGTCTTATCAACTCCTTGCCCAGTTGTAGCAACTGCAAAAAAACACAATTCTGGTTACTTGTACTATTGTTCAATATCTTGGACATCTCCCTTTATGATGTATTTTTCATATTGGGACAAAGGAAAGCTTCAGAGATAACTGTCTTCAAAAACTGGGCAAGGAATTGAAAAGACCTCAAATCCAAAGTGCTATTTCGTGAAAATGGTATGGTAAAAGTTGATCAGTTTTCTTTTGGAAATAGCTAAGAATCTTCCCTTTCAGAACGTATAAGACTTATTTATATCTTATGGGAAAATTCTGAGAAAGACTTGTCAACCTTGGCTAATATATGCAAACATGTATATTAGCATAGATTTCAAAGTGCATTTTTTAAAAAATGGTACAGTAAATGTTGACCAGTTTTTGAAAAAAAATTTAAAATATCCTTGCACCTTATCTTTCAGAAGGTTTACACTAGTGCTGGGCGGTATACCGATTGATACCAAAAACCGTTTTCTATTATTGTTATGAATTTTTCATATACTGCAATACTGGTTTAAATAGCCTGCACAACTTTAAGGGGGACCTTCTTCACTGCTACACCGCTAAAAATGTACCACGAAAGATCAGAAACAGACGCTGGAGTTGAAAATAATGAGATACTGGGGTTGTCAAAAATTGATTCTCAGATACTGAGCGATATCAAAAATTAGTATCTGATTAGATACTAATTTTCACCATTACTGATACCAGCGTGTGGTTTTCGTGTCATTCGCCACACTTCCCACAGCACCACTAGTGATGGCCAATTCGTGAACAAATCGTTGTTTTTTTAGTGAATGGGTCGAACCGAAGTCTGAACGAATCGATTTTTTAAATTATTGTAAAACGTTTTTAAAACTGATCTTTGGCTATTCAACATCCAAAAGCATCCCCCACGATTTCGGATTTATTTTTCATGTTCCCTCTGCGCTTGTCATCATTTTTACGTTCATTCTCTTGTTCGTCACTTACATTCGTAGACTTCCTTCTGATGCGAAGAACACCCGAACGGCCGAGTACCTGGTCGTCGTGAGACACGGTTGCTGCTGTATAAGTGAAGGGAGATACGGTCTCTAACTCGGTGACTCCAAAAAACCCGAGAACCCGTTTGATGAATGAATCGAACTTACGGTTTTCAGACACTCAGTCGGTGACTCAAACGAACGGTTCGCAAATTGATCCCAAGAGCCATTGCAGCATTTACTGCGGAAATGCTGCTACACTGATGAATAGGGTAAAATAAACGCATCTATTGCCGATTTATGACAGCAGTAAATTATTAAATTCATAATGCACTTATTGCATTTGGCGTTTATACAACTGTTTGTACACGTTTATTTGTGCGTATTGTATGTGACTGCTTACAGTATTATTACTGTACTTTGTCTTTTCGTGTCATTTCTAGGGTCCAATTGCTCGCACGTCTTTTCCTGTATTAAAATAAAAGTGCAAATGTGTCCTATTTCTCCACCGAAATTGGTGCAAAGATTAGACTGAATGCAATCAACAATGTAAAATCGATCCCAAGAGCCCTTGCGGCGTTTACTGCGGAAATGCAGTTACGCTGTTAAAAGAATAAAATAAACGCAGTGTCACGATCTCAAACCAGTGAACCGGCAAACAGGGGAGAGGAGCCAGGAAGCAGGGTTGAACGGGGATTTATTCAGGTAACAGGACCGGGGAAGCACGACAGCAAACATCAATGACAAGTCTGGGGAAGACTGACTCAGACGAGGACTAAATACACAAGACAAACTGAGTTTAACGAGCAACAGTTGAGAACAATCAGGCATAAACACGAGGTAACGAGGTGGGCATGGCACACACAAGGATCGTACGGAGCTGGGCGTGACACGCAGTTGTTCATCATTTATCACAACAGTAAATTATTGCATTTCTGTATAATAAAACTATATGACTTTCATCAAAAAACAAAGATATTTATTAACTTTGACGTTTACACAACAACGTATGCAAGTTCTCATTGTATGTGTATGTGTGATTGTATTGGTAATATTGCAGTTGTTGTTAACTGTGATGTAGTCCTTGATACTCATGCACATGAATTTGGCTTAAGTAAAGAAAATAAGAACTATATATACGCACGTGTTTATTCAGCATGAACACCTTTTCTGCTTTTTATATATATATTTTTTATTGTGAATAATCAAGCTGAACATTTTTGTTGAACACCAGCGCCATCTTTCAGTCAAATAATGTAACCTTGAGACACCGTTAGATTTATTATCTGATCCCATGATTCGTTGAGTCATAGTCAGGCGCAAAAAAAGACCAAAAATCATATGTGAATCATAGAATCGATTTTAGAATCGATTCATTACAACGGACAGTTAGAAAGAATCGAATCAGTTGAGTCGAACTTCTCATCACTAAGGCTACGTTCACACTGCCAGCCACATCGTTCAATTCTGATTTTTTTGCTCAGATCGGATTTGTCTATCTTGACGGTTTACATTCATAACTACAAGTGACCTGTATCTGATTGTGTCTGATTGTAATGTGAACGCATCGGTCCTCCGAAACGTCACGCATGCGCACATTAATACGTTTTTACACGGGTCAACTGCGTCACCAACCACAAAAAACATCATATCTGTGGGACGACTCATGGCATTAAAAATGGAGGCATTATGGTGCGTTCGATTATTTCTGTCCAAGTCGGAACTTGGATGAAAATGTCACGAAACGTCACGAAAAACGTCCCATCGGAAACACGCCTCTTTTATGACATTGAAGTCGGACAAGATTTTGTTGTCCGAGTTGCCCCTGTGACGTAATTTCAACATGGAAACTTGGTTTGTTTGTAGTTTGTTTGTCGTTCGAAAAAAGAATATCGCTATGAATGTACTAAAATATTTTATAAAGCTTTTAATGTGGTTTGACTAGTTCGTGTTTCTTTTTTGTCTCTTAGAAAAATCTCAGTTTCTCCATTTGGAAAACTCCAAATCTGCTAAAATATAAAGCAACAACACACAGCAACGTGTTCTTGGAGGCAGCCATGTTTGTTCCGAGATGTGGGTAGCTCGAACAGGAGATTGTAGGACGTGATGTCACTCAACTCGGAATTTCCGAGTTCCGAGAGAAAAACAAACGCACCATTAGTAGCTCACGCATGTATCGCACTTTGCTCTGGAGGACAACAGACAGTGAATCAGCTGTACATGAGCTGGTCGAAAAGGAGTAAAAAAATCAGGCGGCTAGCTTTTTCTGTTTTCGCAGTTATTGCTGGAACTGCTGCACCAAAAAATGTGTGGGTACGAGAAAGGAGCCAGCAATGGTGGGACCGTGATGTGGATGGATGATGGCAGCGCATGCATATAAGCAAAAAGCCAAATGAATTCCGATCTGAGCATTCACATTCAGGTTGCATGGCCGCGAATCGGATACGTATGAGATTTAGTACCACATATGAAAGTGACACAAATCTGATTTGAAAAGATCAG
>JAOYFF010000063.1:29670412-29685554 GCA_025773925.1 Cryptomyrus ogoouensis | reverse complement strand
TGTTGCAACTACACCATTTAGTCATCTTCATGTACCCAAGACTTTGGTTATCAGATATCTGGGATCAAAACAAACTGTTGCTTACTATGTACTTTCATAATGTTTTTGCAAGTGCTCCAAACTGCATTTTGCAATGTCTATACTTTGATGTCAGATTACAAACTTAACATATATATTGTAAATATGTCAGATTTATTAAAATTAACATGAGTATAACGCCAAAACATATATATAAGAAAATTTGTTTGCCATGAATTAAGTCTATGATATTGAAAAAAATGTGTGATCATGCCCCAGTCAGTGTGTTCCCTACCCCAAGTTCCCAGAGGGTTAACAAATGAAATATAGGTAAAGGACAAGAAAAAAAAAAAGCTAGCTGCAAGGAAATCCCACCAACAGAAATGTCTAGGAATGGGTATAAAATAGAAGAAAATACACATAGGTCCCCATGATGCACCATTTTAATTAAACAATAAGAAAAAAGCAAATTTGTTAGGAAACTGGATACATGGAAGCTATTTGTCCACTAAACTGCACAGCCTTTACTGATTTAACATGTAGGCCAAAGGGAGGAAACAGATTACACATACTTTAAAATTTCCTTACACAAGCCTGCAGGCCGCAGGCTTTTGGCTGGCCGAGTAGGCTAGCCCACTGACGCCAGAATGACATCGACCGCTGTCTCCTCCCCACTCCGCACAGTCACCTGCATGGTGACCCCATCTGCCAGAGCCAGGCGTGAGCGCACCAACACGTCATGACCCCCTCGAAACACACCTGCAGTGACACAATGACATCACAGTTCAGTCAGAGGCTCCTGCACTAAGGATACAGCAGGTTCAAGTGCAATGCCAGCATCATAATGACATGTTATAATGATCTAGAAACTACATCTACATTCAAAGGTATGGGGGGGGGGGCAGGGCAGATAGTGATCTACCAACTTTCTTAACAAGGAGTTTATCAAAAACTACCACATGTGGGGAAACACACCTGTATACATGACATGGTGAACGTGATAAGTTAAAAAGTGTGTTCAGGACTCAAACCAGACATGAATTGAACATTAACATGGGTTAACATGAAAGTGTCCATTCAAAGTGTTTCCTATTGTTCTTACCCATTTCAAGGTCAAGGCATGACACAAATGACCATATTGCATGATGCCTAAACAAAAAGCCTAAGTGCCTCACCTGCAAGGAACAGGATGTGGGAATTCTTATTCTCGGGGACCTTGTCAGACCGCTCACAAGGCTGCATGCCAAGGAAGCTGACAATGTTGTTGACAGCCTCTGTGGGTTTGCAAAGCAGTAGTCAGAGGCCTGAACAGGTTAAGCAACTGAATGAGTGTATAGCTATCTGGTGCTATTACTATTCCCATCAGACAGTTTTTTTAAACGAACGCACAGAATTACCTTCAAGTGTTCTGACAGAAGCAAGTGCGAAAGTCTCCTCCTTCTCAAATTCATCGCCCACCTCCTCCCACGCTGCAGCAAAATTGGGCTTGAGCACTTTCTGTATGTGGTCTGCTACTGTTACCTCCAGATCTTCCAGCTGCCAACCAGGGGGGGTGGGGGGTCAGTATAAAGGAACCTCTATCATAAGATATTGACATGGGTAAATATTACAGTATTTATGTTTCTGCATATTTACATTTGCAAGCTAGTGCACTATGGAAAGTGTACACTACTACATCACGACTGTGATACTGTGAAATTAATAGGCTTCCTCCATGCTGGAAACCACAAATCTGAAAGTATGAATGTGCAGAATCCAATCCACTGCCTTTGTTAAATATTACAGAAGCTGAGTGTTACATAAAGAAGCTAAGATATAACAAGGGAATAGCACTGGGCATAAATGACATATATTCACGAACATCATGGACAAAACACACATCATACCACATATTCGTCATCATAGCCGTCGTCATCTGGCTCGCCTGTGTTGGGATCACAGTCCCGCACCAAGTATTTCATAGTACAGCTAAAGGTGCAGGAAACTGGAAAAGAGAGTGGACAGTCAACAGCAGATAACCTGGAACAGGAGACAAGTCAAATCCTGGAGCTGTATGTGGGACCTACCTGCTGTGGGGTCATCCTCTGGCAGGCGGACAAGACTGTAGCAGGAGCCTGGCTGACTGTAAGGCAGGCTGGCTGCCGGGACATACTGTACAATTTCATATGCCTCGGACGGCTCCATCTGTACCACCACCTTCTGCAGGAGCTGGTCGTTTAACGTGTTTGTGCAGTCGAACTAAAAGACAGTCAGTAAGAAAATGTGAAAAGCTTGAGCACTGGAAGACGGATTATACCAACACAGCTAAGTACAGCTGAAAGCCAAGTTAAGACATTGTCAACAGTATCCTGTCAACTCAATATTTATTTCTTCTTTGCATCTTAAGCTTTGAAACTCACAACTCAAATAAAGAGTGCAAGAGGCTTACCTGGAAGACCATGTGACTGGCAAAGGTATGTTTTATGCATCGTACCACATACTCTGTCTCTGCCTCTGTGAGCTGCACAGGCTCTGAGGACTTGAAGAGAGGGCCAAGGCCCTGAAACTCTGGAATAGCAGCCAGCTGCTCTGCAAAGGGCAGTAGGAAACATTGTGAGAACAGTGACAGTTGATAACCCTGCATGCTGTGTTGGAATATGCAACTGGATGGAGTGTTCTCTGCTGCTAGCCCAGAAATTAAAGGGAGGTCAGGATGCCCATATCTCATTAACTATATGCTTTGAAAAGGGGCCTATTATGGCACTAGATACTGACCTTCTAGGACATGAAAGAACATCTGAAAAAATTGGGTGATTAGTCATAGCACCACTGGTGAATTAGTTCCATGCCTGTTTGGATTAGCTGCATGCATGTTCTTCTCTTAAGCTTTTACTGTTCACGTATGGATCATAACCTTAGCCAAGAACAAGTACAAGGGAAAAGTCCCATTGATCCCTGGAACACACTTACTTACTCGTAGTAACACTGAATGTATTCAACACTGATTTGTTGAAAATCTTCCAGAATTCTTGGCACAAACAGAGTCACAATACCCAAGCAACACAGGAACTTCCTGAGATCGGCTGTTGCTTGGAGCCTAAATTAAGGTCAGTGAATGCCTTTCCAAAAGTGCCACTGAGGGTAGTCTGTGCATGATGAGGTCCCGGTACGCTTCTTGGATACGCCATGACATGATAAAAACACATTATTTTATGTGATTCAAAATCTAGCATTCAAGTCCCACATCATGCAAAAATAAGTATAACTATAGTTCAGTGACTAAGAAAGCCTCTTGCTACACAGCCCCAAAACTGTGAAACCAGCTCGTCTACAGATATAAAGGACGTCCCTGAGGGACCCAGTCTTTAAATCATAACTAAAGTCATTACTTTAGCTTAGTAGTGCACACTACATAATGCTCTTGGTGCTACTTGACATGTTCCTTCCCACCTTGTGACAGAAAGCCATAGCTAACAGGTCTTACTGATATCTGCGGAGATCACACTCGACCAGGATCAGAACAACAGAACCTACTTCCCCGTTGAAATTTAGACATTTGAACTTTTATGGTTAGCATGCTCATGAAGGGTGGGCATCAGATGACACTGGTGTTATTACACTTCCACCAAGAGGTTTCTGATACACTCCTCCAATGTCTGGTTTTTAAATGTTTGCAGTGTACTGTGTGTTCAGAAATGTAAATGTAGAGCATTTCAAAGTTATCTATTTTGGAAGGGAGCTTAATAAAAAAGCCAAGTCGAGGTGATCATACCTTGGTAGATATCCTGACGGGAAGGAGCCAGCTTCTCAGGCAGCTTGCTGGAGGCCACGGGAGCCAACTCTAAAAGAGGACAACATATCCTCATGCCAAGTCAGACTAGGTACAGCAAGGCCATGTGTAATGCACTTGTTTTAGGGAAAGTACATAAAAATCTGAAAACCACACCATACTAGTTATGAGTAAAACACTTTTAACAAAACAGTAAAACATTTAAGTAAAGGTAAATGAGTAGGCTGACTATACCGGTCTTCTGTTCTGTGACCGGCGTGGTAGCCAGGGGAACAGTTTTCATGTCAAATGGCTTTTCGGATGGTTCCAGGGTATACTGGTGAAGGGACTTCTCAAGACCAGGTACAGACACCGAGAGACCTAAGGCCAAAAAATACCCCACCATCACACAGATATTGAGACCTAAGGTGATAAAATAACCCACAATCATCAGGAAAAGGGAAAAAAACAAAAAACCACACTCATAAATTGTCATAAAGAGTAGCATCTACAGCAAGGATTCTCAACCTTTCCAACAAGGCCCAGTTGCTGCCCTCACAACTAAACATTTTAAATATAAAAGGTTAATTTACTGTCCCTATCGTAAATGTTCTGATTGTAATTTGCAACAGATAGCAGCACAATCAGATTTATCTATTGTTTAAATTTGTTGTAAAGAGTTCAGAAATGTAGTTATTGACCGAAATGATGCTCATCTGTACTTATACTTTTGAAACTTTAATATTAAATAAATTAAAAAGCACTTTTGGTATAATGAGTCATTCTTTTATATGTACATTGTTTTACATACCTTAAGTTTATTATTACTACAAAGTAGGGGTGGGTGATAATTTTAGATCCTATCACAGTATTTTTCCCTTTTTGGACAGTGACGGTAATATATCACGGTATTACTTTTTTGCAAGTTTTGGGAGGAGTAGTATGTCCTTTCCCTGTAAATAATTAAAAAAATCATAATATATGAACTGGGTTGTTAACTTTGGTCAGCTGCCATGGCATGAACACACATTTACATGTAACAGTTTATTACCTTGGAAATAGTCTGTAGAGTTTTCAAGCTACTCCAGGGCTTTTGATGTCACTAATTTTAGGTTTATAATGGAATAATGTGTTTGCCATAAAATTTCTTGTGTGAGCGCGGGTCTGATAGCGTGTCATGCCAGATGCATGAGAGTTGGCAACCCTGAAAACGTGTGTTTTTTGTTTCACCAGAGTTGATTTGCATAAAAAATTACATTACTTTTTACAGTTGTTAAAAGACACAAACTTTGACGAACATAAAATCACTATCGCTATGTCTATTCATGCAACATTTTATATAATACTGCGTTTGAAAACTTATAAGCTTTATGATTTCAGGACAGAGCAGCCACTCTGTTAGGAACATTATGATTTTTTGGTTGAGGGTGTTAAGAACATAAACAGTACATTAGCGCAAACAAAAGGGCTGCATGCACCGAAATACGTCTTGCTTGGAGGTTAAAGGAGTTTGATGTTCATTGGTATGGGAAATGTATGAGAGGTATTTTCAAGTTCAGAAAATGCAAATATATGTTAATTGGAGCAGCCAAGGGGCAGAAGTATGGATTAGGTCGGGTGACATGAGTAACAGTGCGCGAGGAATACAAGGACAAAGGAATCAGCGAACGCACTGAGCAGTCATCCATAGCTCTGCCCACTCTCTGCTCCAATTAACATAAGCATGTTGCATGTTATGAACTTGAAAATGAAAAGACAAAAATGTTTAATTTTAATATTTTTTTAATGTTTATTTTAAATTTGTTAATTTTTCAGTCTTGACACTGCGTCAGAGTGTTTAATAGAAAATTCACACAAAACACAGATAAACTGGTTACATATACAGTGGTACCTCAGAATTCGAATTTAATCAGTTCAGAACTCCGGATTGAATCCTAAAAAGTTCGAGTTGTGATCGGATTTTCCCCATAAGAAATAATGGAAACCCAATTAATTGATTCCCGGCCCCAAAAAATTACACATAAATATGTTTTTTTTTAAGCATTTAAAAACAAAATGAACCGGATAAAACAAGAGCATATACTGTACTAAACACATCTAAGCACATTTATCAAAAGTAATTTTGATAAATTTATCAAAAGTAATTTTTACTTTACAAAGTAATTTGTAAAGTAAGAAAATAAATGTATCCAAACAATGTGTCCTGCCCCGATCGTCTGCTCCTCGTTAACCCCGTGTGGAATCCCGGTGTGATCAGCTATTTCTGGTTGTTGTCATTAGTCCTCTGTATTTCGCCCGAGTTTCAGTTTGTTTCTGCAGTCTGGTCATTGTATTGTCCGATTGCGTTTTGCCTGCCTTACCTGTAATTAAACCCCGTATTCACGATACCCTGACGTCTGCGCCTTTGTCTCTGTTCCGTCCCCGCTCGGCACAACAATATTATTATAATTAAACGTATTAATGGTTTATTATTAATATTAAAACAATGCATAAGAAATCTTTATTTTTAAATGTATTTTATTATATAATAATAATTACTGTTAGTCTATCATTGCCTAAATGTATTTTTACTGTCTAAATATATGTATTCAGTTAGTGCAAACATGCACGATGCTATCACAGCGAATGTGAGGCTGAAACTGAAGCGTTACCTTTTGTTTCCGCTGAGAGACATACCGCGTGACTCCTTTCCCCGCGCGTACAAGTTATCTTAGGTCAGCATTCATGGTTTGAATTCTGAGATTCAGATCGAGCTGTAGGTAATTTTTTTTCGAACTGGTTGGTTCGACTTTTAAGGAATTTGAGTTCTAATGAGTTCGAGAACTGAGGTACCACTGTACTATATAAGAAGAATTATTCAGATTATCACTGAAGCTTTGAAGAAAATAAAATGCTTTTTATAACTGACACCGGTGTACCGTCCACCCTACTACATTTATAATACAAGTGTTTCTTGCAAAGGAAAGAATTGCTGGTTAAGTGGACAAATAAGTTGTTAAACATTACACAAACTCAGATTTGGTTTGTTTGTAAAATAAAAATCATGATCTATACCGTGGATCATGATTCTAAACAAAAATATAGTGATATGACACTATTACCATATCGCCCACCACTTATCTAGAACAGTGTTTCCCAACCCAGTCCTCGGGGAACCCCGGACAGTCCACGTTTTTGCTCCCTCTCAGCTCCCAGCATACCTGTTCCTGATTGGCTGGGAGGGAGCAAAAACGTGGACTGTCCAGGGTTACCCGAGGACAAGGTTGGGAAACACTAATCTAGAGTATTTTTTGATGGCCTTACCATTGAAGATATAGGCAGCATTTAGTGCTTTCTGCTTTTGCTGCAGGACATTCATGTAGAAGGTGGCCCTGTCACGCACCTCATCATCACTGTCCATCATACACCTGTGAAAAATCAATACTTTGAATATGCTAATTACAAAATGTACAGAAGTGAGTGAAGATTCCAAGTTCTTCATTTCACTTTAGCAAAAATAACAACACAACACTAACACAAATATGACTAATAAGGAGGTAATATCCTGGATCGGTGTCAAGAACAAACCCATGTGTTCCCCTGACTGCTCTACCTCAGCATTTAAAGGGGCCCTATTATGCTAATTTTCACTGTTCATTTTATTTTTGGAGTCCTCTGGAATATATTTACATGCTTCAATGTTCCAAAAACACGTACAGCGCTACCCTCCCTCTGTCTGAAATGCTATGTTGGAGCTTTAAGCCCCATCCCCCATGAGCCCAGTGTGATCTGATTGGTCAGCTTGCCCAACTGGTCAGCTTTCCGCCCATCTTGTTGACTGTAGGCAAATCATTGCAGGTAGGTGGCCAATAAGGATTTTGTTATGAGGCGACCTCACCACGTCATGGAAGAAAAGGCTGTTGACAGGGAGGTATTTCAATCAGAGTAGAGAAGAGTGGTTTTCTGTGGTAAGAGTTACTCCCTTTGGCTTTAAGACTTTGCAGACCATTAACATGCAGAAACAGCTATACAACAAAACCGGAAAAGCATAATAGGGCCCCTTTCAGTTCATTTCACTGAATGATTTCTATGCAAGTTCCTGTGGTAAACTGATTACAAGAGAGCCCCTGAAGAAATCAAATCTACCTCTGCATGAGCACCAACACGCTTGGAAGTAGGTCATCGTTCTGGGCTCCAAACTTTGCCAGAGCACTGACCGCAGCTGGGAGAGGAAATGGAGTGATGTTAGCCACATTTCCCGAATATCTAGGCACAGAGAATAGCAACACAACACAATGGCAAGATGGCACCAACAGTCTGACCTGGGTTTTTTGAACACAAGGTGCCACACGAGGGGTAGCCCTACTCACCGGCACGTACGGCCTCACTCTCCAACACGACACGGTTGAAGATGAAGCGGATGTACTTGGAGGGTGAAGGTGTGCGGGGCCCCTCCCGGCCTAGAAGGTGCAGGATCTTGGTGGCCAGCACAGTGTGTTCACAATCCTCAATGAACTCGCAGAGATGCGCCAGCCCAGTCTCTTTGCTCTCAGGGTTTTCCTCGATGATGCTGATGATGCAGTCCACGATGGCCCGTTTGTACTCGAACCCACCCTGTCATACACAAATTCTTAATACAAGGCTGCTGCTCAAATCAGATGCATCCAGTTGTTTAGACATAAACTCACATCGTCTCTCAGCATGTTGGACAGGAAGTTCATCATGACACTGTGCTTCCTGGGGTATTTCTGACAAAGTGCACTGATAGCCTGCACCACAACCACCTGCAAAGTGAATGCAAAGCAAATACATTAGTGCCCAAACAGTTACTGAATTCCAAGACACATCAAAAATCCGAAAAGCAGCCTTAATGCTTTATCAGATTGAAGCAGAAAATATCTCCTGGTAAATTACACTGAAAGATGCATTTTCGATATTGATCCACTTTGAATACCTCAGGGGTGCTTTAGGGTCACATTCTTTTGAAATAAAAGAGGTAGCTGGGGGAGGTCAAGAAACAGAAGTCACCTTAAACTCGTCGGAGATCTCGGATACAAAGGAGGAGATCTGTTTCATGAGGCGGTCAACGCTGCTCTCACTGCCTGTCTTCAACAGCGTGGTAATAGCCAGTGTGGCAATGCTGCGGTTTGAATCGGTGATTAGGTTCTCCAGGTCCAGGTTACAAGCAGTCACTGCAGAAGGGTGCTTCATTGCCACCTGGTGAGATCACCATCACAAACATATACCTTGTATGGAGGAACCACCTGTTATGATCTTGCATTCATCCTTTAGATATGGATGTATCTTCCATTGCATATAATTTTATGGATATGTTGCTTTTCTCTCTTGTATAGAGATGCACTATCAAAAAATCTGCATAATTTAAATCTGGCCTAATAATGATGAGCTGAACATTATTAACCACACTAGACTTTTCTAGCTATCACCAGATAAATTATTTTCTATTTCTTACATTTGCAATAATAAAAAAACAATAATTATCGAGATGTAAAAGTTAGTGCTAAAAGACAAAATTACTTGGGTGGGCCATAATAATTACCCTAATGTGACAAAAGCAGAATATACGTGTCACACAAGAACAAAACAATGATAACCCAACATATCATAGAATGTGTAAAGTTGAAATCATATTAATAATAATAATAATAATAATTTAAAAAATAATAATAATGCCATAAATTAATAATTCCATGGTGTACTTTGCATGTCAACATGCAGAAAGGAAGATCCTTGAGTATGTGTATGAGTGCAACTGTTAGCACCTGTCAGGAATTAGAAGATAGAAATGACTTTGTATCTTTTGTGTTCCCTCTAATAACCACTTGAATGACACAGACTCTCACTTGCTCTCTCAGACACACATCTTTTTACACACATTTATATTCACACTGTGTGATACTTGAAATGCAACTTTATGCATTCCGTATCCAAGTTTCACTGCTATCTTTTTCACTGGTAGCACATTCAGTGCTTATATACAAAGTGCACTGTTGCGTCTCAGAACACCAAACACAACTGCACACACATGCACATTCATGACTTTTATACCGTCTGATATTGGGACTTCATATGGTCTTTACACATTCTGCTTTTCAAGTTAACAATACTTATATTTAAAAATATTTTCTCTTTTAGCATTATCTAGAAGACCTCACAAAATGTATGACAATACACACACCCACACCTTGTTTTGTTTATAGCATCTAATATTTAACCTTTACACATTCTAACATGTTGGGAATACTTCAGGATAACATTCTTTCGTTATTTTGTGACACATTTCTAATGCATATGTTGCACTTATGTCACATCAGGCACATATATATAACTTGTCTTTTAGCACAAACCTTTACAACTTAATGATGTTTACATGGATTGTTACCTTTTACTTCACCTGTTCCAATTTAGACATATATTTAAGCAAATCAGACAAAACAATGAACCTCTTCATTGAAATTTTTACAAATTTTGAGTATCAATGGTTATGATTCTAAGCCGAAATGTTATCAATTGTTAATAATACAACACAAGAGGCATGATACAGCAACAAATAATAATGCACTACAGATGGAACCCTTTGCACTTAAATGGAAAAGTTTTACTACTTAGTACTGAAAGACCTTTAACACTGTTGACGCGGTATAATATGTCACCATGGGTTTTTTAAAAGCATATTTTCCCTGTCGAAACATGTGACGAGGAAAAAAATACCGCCTCTAGAGGAAAAATGCCATGTCGAGATGTATTTTCCCTCATTTTCTGCCCCAAAGGCCTTCCATCCTCATGACCCGCACTGACATGGAAACTATAATGAGGATACTGCTTGAGAAAGAAGGGGTTATATTGCAAATGTGGATAAAAAAAAAAAAAAACGTAGTTTTCAAAAATCCCATGACTTTTGCAAAACTTTTTTTATTTCCATAACTAGGGATGTAACAATACACTCAACTCACTATTCGATACGATACGATTTTCTCACGATTTTTAACAAAGCTGCAGAAAAATTTATTCAAAAATATTCCTTTATCTTTCTAAACTGTGCAAAACGTGTCCTCTTCTTAACAGTGCAACTGAAATTGAATAAAATACTGTTTTTTAAAAATCTCATATCAAAAAAAATCTTTAAATAAATAAACAGTAACACTTTACATTAACTGCACCTTCATAATGCTTTTATATTGCATTTATAAAACGTTCAGTACACCTTCATAATGTATTCATTAAGTCAGGGGTGGCCAATCTTATCCAGAAAGGGCCGCTGTGTATGCGGATTTTCGCTGCAGCTCCCTAATTAGATTACTAATTAGAGGACCGAATGGCTGAAGAGTCCTCACACCTGGGTTTGAACAACTGGCCTAAAGGTTATCCCAAAAACCTGCACACACACTGCAGATATGACTGGCCACCGCTGCATTAAGTATTCAGAAATCATTCATAAACATCATGATATATGTAAACCTTTACATCCTAATATCCCTTAACAGCTGTAATATACATTAATAACAAACATTATAATTGGATAATCATGTACTGTGTGTTATTAATGTATATTAATAAACATTATAATTGTATAATGTTATTAATGTACATTAAAGCTGTTAAGGGAAGTTAAGGGAAGGATGTTAAAGTCTACTTGCATGCTGCTTATGAATGTTCTATGAATGCATTATGAAGGTGCACTGAATGTTCTATAAATGCATAAGGAATGCATGATGAAGGTGCACTTAATATAAAGCGCTACCAAATAAACTAAGGCTTGCATGTGCAGCTTTTTAGCGTGGTTTGCCCTTTTAATAATCTTTGCTCTGGCGGTGGTGAATTGAGCTCACTGTGGTGCCGGTGGACATGCTAAAGCATGTTCGTTGTGCTATTTGTGTATGTTATCAGTCTTTTACAATGTTTGCACACAGTTTTGTCTTGTCTGTGCTCTTCTAGCTGTTTTTGTTTGTGATTACCAGAAAGCTAAAATGCTCCACACTGCTGATTTACGATCGGGGGGTGTGTCCTCAGTTTCAAATTCGCTCGCAATCTCTCGTTCGGTGAAAACCAAAAACAAACGTACGACGTCGACATGAATACGCAGTGACATCTGACATCGAGCTGACGCTGTGAAATTAAATGAAATATTACACCAGTTTTTCTGTTAAGTAAAGTACCTTAAAGTACTCCTAAAGTAGGGATTCATTTTCCACATTTCATACATTTACATCGATTTTTAACCGATTTGTGATTCATCATTACATGGTCATCCATAACTTTTCCAGGTCTGGAAACCATGATTTCTTATTTTCATGATTTTTCCAGGATTTTCATGACTGTATGAACCCTGTATAATAATGTAAAAAGAAGTTGCCACACTACGACTAACCACTCAATTTTAGGTTTACATTGTAGAATTGATTCACAAAGATCAGCATCAAATCAAACATTAACCCAACTTCCTGTCATGTAACTGACCTTGTTTAGGGTCCTGACAGCAGCATATCTCAGAGCTGCTTTGGGGGAGCTGCAGAAGAGCTGGAGAACTGGTGAGGAACATAAAGAGTTACACGACATAAAGGCACACGTGCATAAACACACAGAGGTGGTTCTCTAACTCATAACTCACTCACCTGACACAGCCGGGGCCAGCTCACGAGCTGTGCAGTTGGGCATGTGCACAATTGCGGACGCAGCCTCATAGACCACCATCTCATGCTTGTTCCTCAGACAGCTCTCAATAAAATCGAACAGGGGGCTGTCATGCCTAATGACAGAGGAGTTGTTCTGATGAGCTCAGCCGAGGAGTGCGTGCATACGCGTGCAAAGACAAAGACACAGACTGACACCTACCCTCCCTCAGTTTCCTCCAGCAGCCGGCTGGCGATGCGGATGAGCATGCAATAGGCAAATGGAGACTTAAGGCCAGACTTGGTGAATTTATTAAGCATCTTGGAGACAGCCAGGCGGTCGTTCTTCCGCAGGTGGTACAGCAAGCCCAGGGCATGGTACTAGAGGTATGAGGGATATTGCTAGAGGACTGAAGAGCATCACACAAATCCATTTTTCTTCTGTAGACTGTACTAAAGTTGTTATGGGCACCAATAATAAAAGCAGTCTAGAAAAAGGTATGAAGGGAAGTTCTGCCCACCTGAACCATTATGTTGTCACTGGAGGCAGCTTCCTGTGCTTCATTCACCCAGCGCTTGACCACATCATAACTCATCCGCACCATGTGCTGTACACACACAGAGGGTAGCTTAGAATACACACACACACACACAAACAACCTACCTATGGTCAACGTAATCAACTCCGACTCACCAATGAGGAGACCAGAGCTGAACTGGAGACACTAGGGACCTTGTCCACAATAGCCTGCTTCATGTACCTCTCTATAGCTTGCAGCATGGTGGTCTACAGGAAGAAACCACACAATTAAATTAGAACCACTCAGTAACTGCATCTATGCAAACCATACGTGTGGGCTGTGTGGCTCAGCAGGCTGGGCCTTCATGCCTGAAATAAGAAGGTCGAAGGTTTGAACCCAAGCCGCAGCAGAATAGTCACATGTCCATGATTCCTTGAACAAGGTCCTTAACCCCCAACTCCAAGAGTGCTGCACACTGACTAAGATTTTTCTGTACATGTTCAAGATATTGTAATACAAAAACCCACAACCTGCAGAACTGAAAAATCATATTCTTTTTGCAATTAAGCCCTAATTAAGTAGAACAAGACATGATAAAAAAACAGTTATTTTATTAACACAATAAAGTTCGACTAAGCAAGAGATATCCTAAGTCAAGTCAATAGTGTAAACAGCAAATATATGGCAGCCATATTAGCAGAACAACAACAAGAAATAACTTTATAAGAGAGGGGAACATCTCACATCTGTGATCCGGCAGAGAGCCCTGATGGCCGGACCTCTGTACACGTCCTCCTTTCCAGTCATGTCCTTGGTCAGGCTGATAAGGAACAGAAGGCGGTTATGAGAGCCTATCACAATTATTTATTAGTGAAAGAGGAAATACTTGACTTGACATCCAACACATAAGAAAATCTCTTGGTTTTCAACCTGGAACCTTCTGATCACAAGTTCAAACCCCACGCGAAGCAATGGTGGAGTCAGAAGAGACTAATCAGTACCTGCTAGTGACAATGATGACATCCTCAGAAATGTTGGCCATCTCCTTTATGGTCAGGTAGCACATCCGACGCAGTGTTTGCTGCAGCGACAGATACAGACAATAAATTTTAAAACCTTGACATGTACTGGAAAACTTACCCCAGAACAAAACAGCATATTCCAAGATAAAAAGCAGAAGTATCAGTTAGGGATGGGCCAATCCACATTTTCTCAGTTACGATCCGATCCCGATACACAACTGCCAGTACTGATACAGATTACGATTCAAGAGCTCTTTTTAATTTAATATAATAAATGTATAATATACATTTATACTTTATATATTAATATTTTTAAACTAGTAAACAGATGAAAAATTGTATGCCAAAAAATCTTTAATTAGGCCACTAGAAACACTTAACGTACTGTTCCACCTTGTTTGTACATCATTTTTGAGACACATCAAAAATGGGAAAAAGCTGTCGTGCGATTGATCGTACAAATAGATTGAACACGTAAAAGGAGAAGATCTTTTTAGAGACTGCCAAAAAATAAACGAGTAAGTATCGGACGTGGATCGCTCATGTATGCAATCACAAGATACGCATCAAAGAAAACGGTGTGTTTAAACTTGTACAATCGATTCAAAGACATGCTCGACACGTTTGACCGTCAGTATGAGGTCCCGAACCACAAGTACTTTGCGAAAACTGCCATATCAATTTACTACAATAAAATGTGTACAGAACTGGAAGCAGCCATAACAAAAGGAGACTGCTTTTTGTTAAGTCCTCATTATTTTCACGTTTTTAACTGAATAACCACACTTAGTTACTAAACCTCTATTATTATTATTATTATTATTATTATTATTATTAACACCAAAAAAGATACATGGCATTGGTTTAGTTGCTTGTTATCAGCTCTTGCTAATTGTAGTTTCACTTGCAGCTAGGGGTGACAGGAGCTAAAAGCCACCTTGTGGCCAAATAATGAAATTTTTTTTAAGTGATGCTTTTTTTCTTACTAATGTAAATGATACAGTGGTACCTCGGTTTTCGAATTTAATCCATTCCGGACTCCGGATCGAATCCTAAAAAGTCCGAGTTCTGATCGAATTTTTCCCAGAAGAAATAATGGAAAACCAATTAATTGGTTCCCGGCCACTCGAAATTACACCTAAATATGTTTTTTTTTTTTTTTTTTTAAGCATTTAAACACAAAATGAACAGGATAAAACAAGAAGAGCATTTTTTTCTTAATGG
>JAOYFF010000063.1:29653909-29666050 GCA_025773925.1 Cryptomyrus ogoouensis | reverse complement strand
TTTGGGTGGCATACTATTAGGGAAATACAGCCAGGAAAATACATACCCCCCCCCCCCCCCAAAAAAAAAAAAAAGTTAAAACTTTGTTCGCTTAAATCTCCCTCAATATTGATCAATTTCACTTTCATGAATTACTCCTGTGACCAAATCAGCAGGCAAAGTTTCGTTAAAATCCGTGATGATGAGGTCCGAAAGTGTGATGATTTGACATGGAATGACCTTTCCGTTTCAGAAACTCTTCATATACTTTCAGTCTCTGACTTTTACTAGTAGATTCTGCTCATAAAATTTTTACAGAAAAATGTTTGAAAAATGCATTTCTAACATTGCGTTCACAAATATTTAAGTAATTGCAGTCAGCAAACATTTTTCTAACTGTTTAGTATGTGGGCCTGCAACTTGTATGATTCTCAAGCACCATGGTCCACCATTTTAAAGGGGCTTACCAGCAGCAAATATCAGCTCACTTTTAACAATCAGTCAATGGCAAATTGTTGCTGTACTGGTCAATAATGTTAGTTGGCTGATGCATTGTTAATCTCTAATTTCCATAAATTCTGTTATGGTCTTGGCAATCCCACAAACAAGCGATGGAATGCCTGGGAGCAGAAGCTTTAGGAAAACCTCACCTGGTTGAGAAGATATATGATTTTGGTGAGGATGTGCAGACATCGTCGTGGGTTAATTGGGGTCTCATTAAAGATGCGAGCCTGAGAACAACAAATCACTAAGTTATAAATATCGTATGGAGAAAGTCCTGGAGTATTAGGAGCACCTGAAATGTCAGACTGCCAGCACATCAAGAGCATGCAACTGTGCCTCATCTGCAAAAGAATCAAACTGCCAGATGTTAAATCCTCTCAATTATTCACTACGAAGTTGAACACAGCTAAGATGCACTTCTCAATTATTACAAAAATGAGAATACATACCTCTTGTAATACTGCACTTTTCTCCAGGTGCTGAAAGGGGTTTGAGCCACTTCCTGTTTCAAGAGAAAATTGTGAAGTAGCTTAAGAGTGCAAATAAGCAAAATAATGAAATTGCTTCCCTTGAGGGAAAAAACACTAAGGATAAAATCGTATTCTGGGCAAAAGCCTTGACAAAATTAAGATTCAAGCTTAACAATATTAATGCTACAAAATTAACTAACCCAATAAATTCGCTACCTATACATAGTTTAAAAATGCACTATATCGAAAGATAACTCTCACAGACATATTCAGCTATGAATTTCAGAGCAAAAAAAAATTATGCGATGACTAGAACCGTATGAAGACCATCAGGTTAGCTTTGACATGCATATATTTATGTTTTTAAATAATCCATGACATTTTAGACATTACTAGATATTGGCAATTCCATGCAGAACGCATGAGTTAAAATAGACTAGTAATTATTAGTATTACAGTGAGCTTTGCTTCTAGTCTTAATTCGCTAAATATCAATATCAGTTGCTCCAGAGTAATGGTATTCATTTATCTTTTAAAATAAAATAAACCAAAAACACTAGTTATTCCTTAAATCGGTATACGATAGGTTAAGGTTAGCTATAGCTAACGAGGCCTACAGTAAGCGGACAACTGACAGATTATATACAATTTATTTAGTCCTATTATGGGTATGCTTTCTACAATCATGATTGCATTTTACTTTAAAATAAAGTATATCTTACCAGACTCCTCGTCCTTTTTATCAAATTTCTTGATCATTGTTGCTGAAGCGCTACCTCTGCGTCCACGTACAAATCCCACTTCCACGTCACTCTCACGACCGGAAATAACACGTCGACGGAATTTACGTCAGGCCCGTGTCAGTCACTTTCACAGGGGGCAGGCCTAAATGAGGAAGCAGGAAGTCAAATGTTTGGAATACGTAAAAGTGTGAGTTGGGCAATATTACAAAGCTTAAATCTTTAAATACTTTACAAGAAATAGTATTAAACATTTACTGAAATTGTAATTATTCCAGCCTTTCATGGCACGAGAAAATATATTTTATGCACTCCGTTGCCTAGTTACTTCTGTACAGTTTCCTTTGTTTATGTTGTATTCATAACAGTGGCCTGTACTACGATGCGGGGTTACTGGCTTATCTGGGTAACTTGTCGTATTTAAGGTAGTCTGCGCAAAACGTATATGAACGAATATGAAGTCCATTTAAACGGTGGTACCTTAAATCCGACAAGTTACCCCAATAAGCCAGTAACCCCGCTTCGTAGTACAGGCCACAGTCCTTTTCACTGAACCTTTATATTTCACTATTTGAAATAATACAAGACGGTTTGGAGAGTTTATAATTGGTTGTGATTATTTATATTCCAATGCTTATCTTTTCAGACGTCCTGCAGGTATCGACTCTTTATGAACATGCGAGTGGATATGTATTGTTATTTAGCTAATTCGTAACAATTGGGGTTCCGTGTTATAATTTTTATTAGGCCATTTATTTGTGGATGGTTGCTCCGCTGGTGAAATGTACGCTGTTATAGCAGACAGTAGGCGCATTTTGATCCGCCGGCAGCACTGCGTAAATATGCCAAGTACGTGTAGTACGGGGCTTCAGTCACTTATACTTTTCTGAGACAATTGCCTCACCCGTGGGGCTGTACTGAACTTCTTGTAAACATTGCATTTATACATGTAAAGACCAGTACGTTTCGCATAATAACATGGAAAACTGATTAAAAAGAAATGTCAATAAAGGTGGTGATCGGTTAATATAATGTTTGGTTGCTTGGCTGAAATGCCTTGTTAACGATGTATCACATATTAAATGTTACATGTCAGAGTCTGAGGGTGAGAACCTCGGACATTCGGAAGGGGCTTAAAGTAGAGCCGCTGCTTCTCCGCATCGAAAAGAGCCAGCTGAGATGGTTTGGGCATGTCTAATACCGCCTGGACACCTCCTTGGGGAGGAGCTTTGGGCATGTCCAGCCAGCAGAAGACCCCAGGGCAGACCCATGAGAATTTATGTCTCTCGGCTGGTCTGGGAATGCCGTGGTATTTCCCCAGAGGAGTTGGAGGAGGCAGCTGGGAGAGGGAGGTCTGGGCATATTTGCTCAGATTGCTGTCCCCACAACCCATACCTTGATAAGTGGTGGTGAATGGATGCATGGATGGGCTTTAAACTGTGATATAAAACCATGTGATGCTTCTGTTAAACATTCCAGAGCAGATGCCTGTACTACGAAGCGGGGTTACTGGCTTATCGGGGTAACTTGTCGGACTTAAGATAGTCTGGGCAAAATATAAGTGAACGAATATGAAGTCCATTTAAACTGTGGTACCTTAAATCCGGCAAGTTACCCCAATTAGCCAGTAACCCCAATTCGTAGTACAGGCCACAGACCAGGTTAGTTGAATTTTCTTTATGATCCATTCCACAACTTATAACTAAATGTCACCTAATGTCTATAAGACTAACCAACCCTCTCTGTGTTTGGAGTTTGCATGTTTCATGTTCCATTAACTTGTAAACTGTAGGATTCCTTCAGGAAGTGTGATTTTCTAATGCAGTCCCAAAAGTATGGTTAACCGAATTGTTTTGTTGTGTGATTTTGTGAGTACATGTCCGGTTCATTTGCGTGTGGCATCCCATACAAGGTGTACCTGCCTTGTGCTTCACTGAACCTTTGTAGTGGATATGGAGTTGCGTAAATGTATTGCTAGTTAATTTAATTGAAGCCTGTTTCCAGTCGGGGATTTGCAAGTGCTTTGTTTATTAGACGTACAGTAAAATACTACATTTCAATATAAAAATAATTCACCAGATTTTAAAGTTTTAACACTGCTATGCATTAGGAAACCAAACCAAATGCCCATCAATCTGCTCTAAGATAAACGTACATAATGTGATAATTACAATCAAGATCAGAATGTCGTGACACATTTCCAGGATACAGTTAGATCTCCTTTCGTAGAAAAGGTATACAGTGAGGTAATCACTCCGGTAACAAATTTAAGGTTTGACGGACAAATGGCTTACCAAAATCCAAACACAAGATTAATGACATCAATTGGAAACTTATTGGAAAATAAAACATCTTTTAAAACACACATATGCACATTAAATAAAAGTTAAAGTGCTCAACATAAGCTACATTTTAGTCTTTACTTCCTTTTACCAATCTGCGCCAGCAAACGTGCGTTATCGTCGGCTTTAGCGCGAAGGTTCTTATCTTTGGCTATGCTGAAAAGGATGTTCATGATATTAGTTGGTACATCGAGAGATAGTGTGAACTTTGCTTGCTGATCGCTTTTTGGAGCATTTCTTTGATCCACTTGCTTCAGGTAAGAGGTGGGAAATATCCTTCTTCTCCGAGACTCCTGAGAATCAAAGGTGCTTTTGGGCAGATATCGATTGCCCAGCCCATCCGCACCGGTGAATTGGTAATTTCTCGCGGAGATGTTGCTGTCCAGAAGGCTTGGTTCGGACTTATACAGTTTGATGCGGTGACAGGATGTGGAAGCGCAGAGTACAGTAAGCACGAATAGGGGTTTAATATAAGACATTTTCTGTTCAAAGAAAAAACATATGAATCAGTTGTCATTAAAAAAAAAAAAATCTGTATACTTTTTCTGTAATTTCTCAGCACAGGGGAAAACTCGACGCATTAAATCGGGTGGTTTCGATCTGAATGCCCCCCCCCCCACAAAAAAAAAACAGTGCAGAAATAGAATCCTCTTGAATATTTTTCGTTCAAACTGGGGGAGACAATTCTAGTGTTTCTTTAACCGGAGACCCTGGACCCTAACACCCTGTATTAAAGGTGATTTACGACGGTAGATTTACGACATTAGTTGGACATCACCTCAAACCTGTTTAAAGACTATCAGCGTCCTGGCGTTCTCAAGCTTTACCGCACTGTAATCATATACGGGCTTGCCGTATGACTGTCATGAACCAAAGTTGTAGCACTCCTGCAATATTCTTTTGCTTGTGGTGTCTTAAAAGTTTCTAAAATAGCCCAGGAGTATTCTTTAAAAAGAAATATCCGCACTGATAGTTTTATGCACAAAGTTTTTTTTTTGTTTTTGTTTCAGCTCCTTTTCAGCTCAAATACATTTCAGGCTATTATGCGACACGTGCTATCTAAATGTAACAGAAGAACAGGGAAGAATAACTGCATTTTTACAGCAAACTCAACGATCTATATTTAACATATTAATTTATCCTGCTGTTGTATGGAAAGATATATCTACATGGATAATTTCCTATATATTTACAGGAAAAAAAACTTACCTTGTGTAAGACGAAATGGTTGCAATGTAGTGAAATATGGAAAAGGCTGAGAATTAATGTTTTCTTCTTCTCCTCCTTTTTTTGTGTCTTGATAAGTTCCCCTTGCGAAAATTGCAAAACCAATCTGTATTTAAGATAAAACCTAATTCCATAAATAGCGGTTCCGTTAAAATGCAATTCTCTGCGTGAACAAACGTCATAGATATAAAAGACAAGCCGCACAGCTACTAAGACGTGTTGTTCCAAAGGCAACCCTGAGTGGGGAGGGCAGAGCCATAACCGCAAATGCCTTTTATAATAAGTTACACTGTGGACCCGTATCTCTGAAATGACCATTAGATGATTGAATCATCTGTACTTAAACACCATAGACTGATGCAGACCACGCGGCGTGTCACATATCCATCACCGCGTCAAAATACCTAGGTAGCTATAAGTAAATTTTTCGTGAACCCCCTAAAAATTACCCCCAAATCAATTATAAGTGGACACGAGTGAAAAGTTTGAAAGAAACATTCATGAAGACAATTAAGTGCATTTTGGCAATATCGAAAGTGTATTGCATCTATCTTAGCTAGAATGTGTGACCATCATTACCCTGTCACATCTCACTTTAAAATTTAATTGTAACATCTGTAAAGGCAACGACATACAAAATCGTATTCGTACAATTCTTAAGCATTCCTTAATCGTGTCACATCATTTGGACTGGTTGATGAGTAATGAAAAGCTTCGTGAGTATTTTCTGTTCTTTTGTGCTGTGTTCATCATGCTAGTAAGAAAGGGTGTGTCAATAATAAATATTAAACAATGAAAAAAAATAAATAAAAAATGAAATGGATTTTTAGATTTTCTCTTTTGCATTAAAGTTTTATTTATCTGAAGTTAGAAATCGTAATATTTTTGTTATAACAATAGTGTTAAGTGGCAATAATTACAGGTAAACAGGATATAACAATGTTAGTGAGAGGTAAAGTGAAGTTCAAGCAATGATTTGATGGGTCTGTGTGTTAGAAGGTGAGTGAAAGATGTCATTGATACAGGCCAGGGGTCATTAATGACAGGTATTTATAGGAATAAGTTATTAAGACAGGTCAGTATGGAACTGGTTAGTAAAGAAATGCCATTATAGGTTTTGGATACTGAAACAAGTCAGTATGTAGTAGTTTATTAGCTAGCTGCTTAGTGCTCAGTGGGTAGCACTGCTTTGGAGACAGCTCAGGTTGAGACACCTGAGACAGGTAGACCCCTCAAAGACGTTTCTATCCAGTTCAAATATATGGCTCTCCCAGTAAGGGATACTGTACAGTAGACCTCAGTGCTGGTCTCAGCAGGAAGTCCTTTTATTTTTCCATCAGCAACCAAAAGGTGCATTCTACCAAAAAGGTAAGAATGTCAGTCCATGAAATTATAGAAATTGTATCCATACTCTTAAAATACATACACTTTCCTCCTCGATTGAGATTCCCTAAACCAGGGGTATTCAACTAAAATATTAAGAGGTCCAGTTAGAGAAAACTTCTTGAAGCAAAGGTCCGGAAGTTGTACCAACATTGCATGTAATCAGTCAAATCAAATTAATTCAGTACAATTCAAAAACGTTTTGACAATATTTATTGCCACGTGACAAAGAACTTCGGCCAGCTGGCTGGAGTGAGATTTTCAATTCGAGATGTCTGCACACACATATAACAGTTCTTACCTTGGAAATAGTCTGCTTTTGTATTTAACCGTGTAAAAACACTTTTAACGTAGCTAATTTTAGGGTTTATAATGAAATAATATAGATTTGCCGTAAGATTTCCAGCATGAGTCTGAAAGCGTGAGTGTCATGCCAGATGCTTGAGATTTGGCAGCCATGAAAATGTAAATTTTTTGTTTCACCCGAGTTTATTTATATAACAGATAATATTACTTTATACATATGTTAAAAAGCAGAAACTTCAAGGAACATGAAATCAACAATAAATTACGTCTGTTTATCCAATATGTTATATAATACATACTGTATTTGAAAACTGTTCAGCTTTACGATTTCAGGACAGACCAGTCACTCTGTTAGGAACATTACGGCTTTTTGGTTGTGGTTTTAGCTTCGATGCTGCTACTAACACTAACGGCACATTAGCGCAGACAAAGGGCTGCATACGCCGAACTACGTCTTGCTTGGCGGTCAAAGGCGTTTGACGTTCATTGGCGTGGGAAATGGCGGCTCTACTGCTAAACCACTACCGAAAAGACTACAAACGCTGCGCCGGTTAAAATAGAAGCTTCCTGTCAGGTTTTAAATAATAATTTAATGTTTTGGCTGTTGGTCTGGTCCGTATGGGACAGCTTCTGGGTCCGGACCCAGCCCGCGGTCCACCTGTTAGTGACCTCTGCCCTAAACAATTCAATATAAAGACATATGCTGTTCGTAAACACCATATACTTGCATATGTTGATTTGTAAATTCTTTTTACCAGCATATGACTTCATAGGACACTTAGGTACAATAGGATTGCAACAAGCTTTCCTCACCATTCCCCAGCTCAGGTGGATCTCCTTCTCTGCTCTTTCTTAGACTCATCAACCTTAATATGAGGCCTCCTCCTCAGCTCAGGAAAATTTAAAAAAGGACTGCTGAGGTTACAGTGGTTACACTGAGAAGTGGTTGGAAGAGAGATGGATGAGTTTCTCCTAGAACTCTCTCACTGAGTATCGAGTATCTCACTGAATATGGCTGTGTGTGTATGAGAGTTTATAAATTATTTTATACATATTTCTTGTCGTCAATGTTTTGTTACTTTGATGAATGTTTTACCAAGAATAATTGGTGCAGCCATTGTGGAAGTAAAATTTTCACACATTTCAATGAAAAAATTCTATATAGCAAGACAGCTGCATATTTTAATTGTTTTACTTTGAATAGGGGGTAGCATGGTGGTACACTGTTGCCTCACACATCAGGGACTGGGGCTTGAGTTGCTTCATGTGTCTAGAGCAACGGTGGCCAATCTTATCCACAAAGGGCCGTGTATATGCAGGTTTTTGGGGTAGCCTTTAGGTCAGCTGTTCAAACCCAGGTGTGAGGAGGACTCAGCCAATCAGTCCTCTAATTAGTAATCTAATTAGGGAGCTGTAGCAAAAACCCACACACAGCGGCCTTTTGCGGATAAGATTGAGCACCCCTGGTCTAGAGTTTGCATGTTCTCCCAGTGTCATCATGGGGGTTCCTTCTGGTGCACAGTCCAAAAACATAGCAGGTTGAATCGGAGTTGCCACATTGTCTTTGTGTGTGCCCTGCGATTAGTTGGCACCCCATCCTGGGTTATTCCCTGCTTTATGCCTGTAGCTACAAGGATAGGCTGTAGATGCCTGCAACCCTGCATAGAACAAGCAGGTATAGAAGAAGGGTGGATAGTTTGAATAGTGTGACTGTGGTACATAACATCATATTCATGGTTAGCATACTGTAAAGATGCCTTATATATAACATCATGTGTACCATCCTTTTCCACAGAGAAATACATGGAGGTAAGGGTTTCTTATGGAATTGTCTCATGCCCTCACAATATCCATCTTGGTTGTAGTGACAATGCTGAAAATCTCAAAAGCATTCAAGCAAAAAGATTGATAAGTGCTTGTCAAATTAAATATTGGGAGAGCACACATTACATTGGATAAGCTGCCTCTCTTGGTGGTACCCCCTCCCTCTTCCCTCTCTGCTAGATAAGCAAAAACAGATGGTTCCCTGCATCTGTCTGGAGAACTAGCATTTTTGCAAGCCTGCATCGTCTCTTTAGCTCTGTGTACACAATGCCTCCTACTGCTCAAACATGTGTAATAGCAGAGACAAATACAAGAACCTGCCAGATCAAACAGAGATGCCATGGTTTTGCTGGAAGAATAACTCTTGTGTGGATTTCTAAAAATGAAAGAATATGAGGAATGCCCAGTTTCTACTGTCCCTACTGTCTGGTTTTCCAGCCCTGGGGGACACTGTGTAGACACGACATTGACAGCGGGTGCCCGCAGGCTAGGAGCCAGGAGGGTGGGACTACACCACACCCTGTATGGGAGCTGCAGAGGAGGTCACGACACAGAGAATACCATTCTCTCGCTCACGTTTATCAACACCCACTCTACCCATATTCAGAGGGCCAGGACTCTGTATCATGTTAAGCTTTGAAGCAAAAGTTGTCAGTGAAAAGTATATTTTCCTTGCCATCCAATATTGAATCCATTTAAGGGTGCAAAAGTAAAGCATTATTCACTCTCAGAGCACTCTACTCTGGAGTGTTTGGAGTGCCATAAAAAAGAAAAAATCTGTAAAAGAATAAGTAAATAAATGTTTAATAAGAAAGTAAAATAAAAATAAAAGAATAAGAAAATACAGGCTTTTCTTTATTGCTTCTTCCATATTGCTTTTGCCTTTTCCTAATTGATTTTGCTTTTTCTCGAATGGCCAAACTGTCAATCAGCTGGCTTTGGGAGGGCCTTCCCACAGGAACATGCCCCCTCAGACAGACTGAGTAGCAAAACATGGCTGATGTTAGTCAGGGAAAGTGTAAAACAAATGATTATTTGCTTAAATTAAAGGCAGTTGGATTAAACAGGGATCTGTTCAACTTCCCGAATGACTTGTGGACCATGGACATTGATGTATGGCCAGCAACTGGGTTTCCTGTCAATATACTTTGCAGAATCTTTAAAAGTTATCTGGCTAACTGTCTAAACGTTTTTGTGAAGTAGCCCCTTATAAGGAAAACTAAGTTTATCTTGACTAGTCAACACTAACCACCCCCCACTTTCTTTGTAGAACACAAGGCTCATCATCTTGGATGTTTTTAAATAAATGCTGACAAAAACTTCACAGTTACACAGAATATAAATGAAATATTTAATTGATGAGTAAATACAGTATATAACTTGGTATGATTTTACCCAAAAATCCAACAAATCAATGATTGACACAAATCCACACTTTGGAGCTTGGATTCCAGGTGTTGCTGAGGATTGCAGTGATCCATTTGCTTCTTTTTTTTTTAGTTTTCAGAAGTCTATAAAAAGATAGCTCCGATTTCTTGGTCTTTCCTCTTGTAGATGTATTTTCACAGCATTCAAGCTGAAGTTAATGCTACCTTAATCTTTTTGCCACTCGGTGGGTGTAACCAGAATATATTTCTCCTACTCATTTGAATACCCCCTAAAGACTACTAGGCCTGGGCAGGAAGGCCCACCCAAAGCCAGTTGATTGACACCTTGACCTTTCAGGAAAATGTAATAGGGAAAAGGCAAAAGCACTATGGAAAAAACAATAAAGAAAAGCATTTCATGTTTTATTTTTATTTATTTTATTTTATTACATAATGTCACGTTCAGCTCCGAACGCTCCTCGTGTGTGCCACGCCCCTTAATTACCTAGTCTTGTGTATTTAGTCCTAGTCTGAGTCAGTCTCCCTAGATTTTTCATTGATGTAATGTTGCATTTGATGTCCAGCCACCGTTTCCCTGCCTGTTCGTCGAATAAACCCCGTCTATCCTGATCCACGGCTCCGCTTGCCTGCTTGACCGCCAGCTCGCTAGCCCGAACGTGACAGAATGACAAATCTCCCGGAAAGCACAAAGCGGCAGACCGAGCACCAACGCCGAGGCGCCCCCTGCTGGCCACGTGTTGGCGACGCCCATCGAGGCGCCCCCTGCTGGCCACACGGCCAAGGTGCCTGCTGCAGCATCCCACAGGGTTCCTGAGCCACAGCACTGCCTGGCAGATGTCAGCAGGTTTCACCTCCTGCAGGAATGGTACTGGCGGGTGGTTGGCGAACCCGCTGTAAAAGACTCCCTGGAGGCAGCTCCGCTCCTGGAGCAGCTCCGGAGGGAGTTTGCTACCGTCTCCCCTGATTCCCCGCCCCAGCAGCTAGCCCAGGCGGAGGAGACCCTACGACAGCTGCTCCGTTTGCGGCCGGCTGCCGCCACTCCTCCCACGGCGCCCCCCTACTGGCCGCACGTTCGCTCTGCCCGCGGCACCGCCTGAGGTCGCCGCTCTGCTCGTCCAGCCTGGCTCTTCCGTCCGACCCGGCTCTTCTGTCCTGCCCGTCCAGCCCGCGGCTCCGGCTGCACCGCCTGCAGCCAAGCCTGCAACCTCACCTGAGGCCCTGCCTCTAATTCCCCCAGCCCTGATCACTGTCCCCGAGGAGGTCCCGAACTGTTTGACTGCCGCTCCTTCCTCCGGGGAGGAGGAAGGACTTGAATGGGATCCCTCGGGGATTGCCCTATTGAATATTTAATTTAATTAATATAATTTAATTAATTTCACCACATAGACTGAACAGGAAAGTAAAAGAAAGAAAACATATCTTTTTGGGAACTGGAAAAATGCTAATGCTAACTATGACAACTATAACCCCTACCCAGCCCTAACCATAAGTGACCAAACAAAATGCAAGAGTTTTTGCATTTTTTATTTTTTCATTGCAGTCGTGGATTTTTATAAAATAAAGTTTTCCCATATCAGGACCAGGAAACAGGTATTCATCACACAAGGTCCATACCAGGCAAGGTATACCAGGAACACACACACTACCAGTCAAGAGTTTGGACACACCTTCTCAATGGTTTTTCTTTATTTTTATTGTTTACTACATGTATGTGTGTGTATATATATATATATATATATATATATATATATCTGTGTGTGCATACATATACAGATACATCTATATATACAGTACATACACACATAACACAATATTTTATATGACACAATAAACACCATTAGTTCCTTGATTGACATTTTTCCATCTTAAGATATGCAATGAAAGGTCCCCCCCGATGGCGTTAGGCTGTATTTAAAAGTCTGTAAGCCTAGCGATGAACGTTCTTAAAATGGCATTTTATTAAGTATTTTAAATACAC
>JAOYFF010000063.1:29629353-29640286 GCA_025773925.1 Cryptomyrus ogoouensis | reverse complement strand
AGAATGCTTTCAGCACCTTGATGAATCAATGCCACGTAGAATTAAGGCAGTTCTGAAGGCGAAAGGGGGTCAAACACTGTATTAGTATGGCGTTCCTAATAATCCTTTAGGTGAGTGTGTATATATATATATATATATATATATATAGTGTATGTACACACGCACATACACACATAAACGGTGTGTGTGTGTGTGAATAGAGTAAAATGGAATAAAAAAAAGTACAATTCTGTGTTATTAATAATCTTATATATCAGAGCTGTAATACATAATACACTTTACATATGCCATGAGGTACCAAACTGTGTTTAATAAAAGCTGGATGGAAGAAAAACAAAGAACATTGGACACATCAGGAATCAAATATTAATTTTTTTCAGATAAAAGATAGCAGCCTAAAAAAACTAAACAAAACAAATCAATAAAAACATTGTGATATAATATAAAACCTCTAATTGTGTCTGATTTGTAGCTGTACATTTACTGTACGTGTTTCGCCTTTCGGCGGAGAAGCAGCACAAACGCCGTGAGATCGGGTGAACGAGAGTTTGTTAGAAGGGAGACAAAACAGGAACATCGAAGAAACGCAAGATGGACGTCAATGACCGGACTGGGGAAAACATACCTAATGCAGACTTAAATACATTAGACTAATGAAAACAACTGGAAACAGCTGATAAACACGGGGATTTCACACGGGGTTAACGAGGGGGCGTGGCACACGGGAGGAGCGGGCGAGCGGGGCATGACAACAGCACACTGTACAGCACACTGTAAAAAATACCTTAAATGGTGACGGAAAAATACCGTAAAAAACAATCAGGTAAAATACTGTGTCAAGTATAGAAAAAGAACTGTAAATGTAAATACAAAATATTTCTGTATTTAATACATTGTTTGACTGTACAATTTTTAAAAATGCAGTAAAAAGAATGCTGTAAAACACCTTAAATTATAACGGGAATACACTGTAAATATCAATCAGGTAAAATACTTTTTAAAATATATAAACTATTTGTAAGTATAAAATTTATCTTTATTTAATAGGATTTTTAGTTGTAACATGAATTATTTTTTGCTTCAGTTACTGGTGTAATCTGTAACATGATAATGACATGAGAATAGGCTACGTGTTAAAATACAGTTTTAAAAATATGTAGTTCTACAGTTTATGGACACAAGGTATACTGTTATACATTAAACAGTGCTCCTGTAATTTTACAGTAGAATTTATACTGTGCCGTCGGTGAGCCAAACGCCGTCTGGCCTATTTGCATGTGTCCCAGCATGCTGCACTGTCGTGCTGACAACGGCCGCTGTCTATGTCATGCATGTAGTTAATGTTCCAGGTTCCATGCATTGTGTGTTCTGTACTGGTGCCCTGCTTAACTTCAAACTTTATCCCCGTGTGTTTGACTGTGTATAAGTTACCCACCATGTGTAGTTCCCATTGTTCGTACAGTGACCCTCCCCCTGTTCCCCCAGTTGGAAGTACTGCTTGTTCTTGTATGTTGTTATACAAACAGGTGTTGTGATGATTGGTGTGATTTACAGTCCTGTTAAGGATTATGAATAAAAGAGCTTTAACCGGACTGCAATTGTGATATGGCATCATGGCCGAAATCAACTACAACACAATGGAAAATCTACACCTGTACATTATACTACTATAATTTGCAGTTTTTACGGTTTTTAACTGTTTTCACATTACAAAAACATAATATTTTAATATGAAAATGTTTATTATACAGAATAATAATATGTACCGTATTACATTAAACAGTACTACTGTAATTTTTACAGTGAAATTCTGGCAACCACAGCTGCCAGTAATTTACCGTAAATTTAACAGATTTTTTTTTTTCAGTGCACTTTTAATCAGATTTTTTAGATTTTCCAAGAAATTTTTATTCAAATAAGTTTTTTTTTTCATTTCTATTTTGCTTTTTTGTCTTGGTTTAACTTTTTAAAATCTTGTTTTTATAAAGCACATTAAATAACCTCTGTGTATGATAATAAAAACTTGTCTTGCCTTGCCATAAGGAGACCGAGAAATGTTCAACTAAACAAAAAAAAAACTATATTCTGGAAACTAAGACATTCACAAGGTAACTCCATGAAAAGCACTGTAAAAGTAGAAATGTGTCTATTTTATGGTAAGATAATGTGAGCCAACTTGCTAGTAGCTGCCTTAACTAAAAAAATTCACTTCAGTCATCAGAGAAAAAAGTTACTAACGCACTACATCAAAACATTTACATTGCAATAATGTATGGCATGAAATAAATAAGCTTGTAACTATATCATTCAGTAATGCAAATAATAAAACAATATACCGCACACATTGTTACGAGCCCCAGTCTAGGGTTGGGGCATAACAGAGTGCAAGGGAAAGGGGACGTGGAATAAGGGAAACACAGGGTGTGGTTTACAAGGGAAAGGGGTATATAGTATTTTTATATTTTTCTGGTTTTTATTTATACGCGACAGACACAGAACAAATAAACCCGGTGCAGAAGGACTCAGGAGTGATTATAGCCAAAATAGTAAACAAAAACCCAGTTACCGTTTAATACAAATACCTTTTTCATGGGGTGTTGAATGGGGCAGCATGGTGGCACAGTGATTAGCACTGTTGCCTCACACCTCTGGGACCAGGGTTTTAGGTTCCTCCATGGCTGCATGTGTGTGGAGTTTGCATGTTCTCCATGGTTCATCATGGGGTTTTCCCATACAACTGAGGTGAATTGGAGTTACCAAATTGTTCATAGGCGATGTGTAAGTGTGCCCTGTAATGGGTTGGTGCGCCATCTGTGGTTATCACCTGCCTTGCAGGCATAGGCTCTGGGCACCACCACACTCCCTCCCCCCCACATCCCTGAATAGCACAATCCATTACAGAAAATCGATGGATGTCTTGTTGAACCGCTTCTTCAATTCTGTTTGCTTGCATGTTACTTTCACTGCATAGTAACAACACAAGCTGTTCATTCAGCATTTTGCTGCCATACCAAACCATGGCTGTAGTGCTGCTACAGAAGACCAAAGGCCTAATTTGACTCGGTCCTAGAAAAACATGCAGCCCAGCTTCCTGCCCTGTAGGTAAGTGATACAGTTACATAGGAATTCCCTGTTAACCTGCACCTCTGACACATTGGCCTGCGGCTCACTCTTATTGTGCCCTCATCTGTAGCTAAGCCAAAACACTAGTCCAGCTGCTGGGACATTTGTAATAATTTTTAATATCAGATACAATCCTTACTTCATAATAAAGTCTATGATGTATCTTCCAAGTAAAAAAAAAAGCAGTATTCAAGCTTGGAAACTTAAGGTGTAAGATATGGTGCACCCTGAATGGAATATCAGTTAATTGTTGCTTTCTCATTACATGTTGCTCAGCCAGTATATCAGCCCTGCTGCTGGGACATATGTGATGATGATGCAGAGAAGCCAATATTTTTTGGAAGACTATCTGTGCACAGATTTTTGAGAATGAACAAATAAGGGTAATACCCAGTTATAAATAGACTCTTACAGTGTCTACTGTCTGGTTGTCCACCCCTATGGAGAGCTGTGTAGACACGACTTTGGCATTGAACAAAGCAGGCCAGGAGCCAGAAGAGCAGTATTGCATCATATCCTGTGAGAAGAACCCAGGAGGAGGTCACGACACAGAGCAGGCCACACTCCTCAAGTACAGCCATTTTATTTGCATTTGGGGTCCATTCTATATATGTTTTCTCCAAGTTAATTCCATACTTAATGCCTCAAACTGAAATACAGGTCTATCTCGGGCATTCAGAGAAAGATGCTCATCTTTTCCACATCTATCCATAATCCATGAAAGTCACACATAATGATTTAATTTTGTAGTAATTTTACTTTTACATAAAATAAGGCAACATATGAAATGTTTGCTAGGGGTGCTCAAAATGAACAGTGGTAGCTGAATCACATGCTGGATGCTACTGATGCCAAAATATACAGACTTGGAGGATGCTCCTACCCTGGTGTTCAGGAGTGTATGTGTCTCAGTAAAGTTTTATTTATCGAACCTTGGAATAACATGCACCATTATTCCAACCATAAAATAAACATTGATAGATCAGGACCTACATGGAAGGATTCCTCATAAACTGAGTCAAAAAAGTACACTGCATGTAACACGTGTTATCTACTTTTGTTATTCAGCAAAAGAAACTTCAACATGATTATCTTCTCTAATAAAAAACATCTCAACATCCTGAGCAACCCAGCATCACAAAGATGACATAAATACCTACTCTGTATATCAGTCTTAATGTACATCAGTAACTTTGCTCATAACCAATACGAATAACATTAACATTTAAAGAAAGACATGAGTGGCACTAATAAATAGTACCTCTGTCAAACAGTGGAGGTATAGCACACACAGGTTTTCCACAAGATGTTCTTTTACAGTAGAACCTTGGAACTTGAATGCACAACCAACATGACCAACTTGGACATGGAACGGGTCTGATGGTGTACCTGAACCACCATCTTGGAACTCGACTGTTTCCTGTTCCTGCTAAAACTTGTATGGGTCAAGACGCGTTTAACTCGACCAATTCGGAGAAAAATCTAGCCGCAACTCGACTGAAAACTTGTAATACGACAAAACAAAATTACTTGCTAATACTTTGATCTAGATGCGTCTTCCCATCCAAACAATAACCCCTCCATCCCTCCTCCTCTCCACCTGCCACTTAGTTTGCCATCAGCTCACCTCATTACAGATAAAGTGCTCATAAATTGACATTTATTTCATGTTTATTGCTTTTGTATGTGTGCTTTTTCATGTATGTATTAGCTTTATATTGATTGTTAATGCTTTTTATCATTAGTTCATTAGGTAGATAGGTTTAAATAGGCAATCATTTGGGGTCTGGAACAGATTAAATACATTATTTCTTATGGAAAAAATTGACTTGGACTTTGACCAAATCACAATTCAACCAGCTTTTTAAAATAAATAAAGTTTACGTTCCAATGTACCACTGTACTTACTTTTAATTATATTACTGCCCTGCATACTTTCCCAGATGGGTATAAGGAGTAGGAGCCGATATAAGAGCAAATGCAGCCATAGTAATCTGGGGTCAATTGTAGTGAAGTAGTCAAGTAATAGTAAATTGTTAAGCCCTTATTGGAGGAACGCAAAACATTCATTGCTCAGTATGTTATCTTTGTTTTATAAATACTTTGAATGATATGCATGATTTTTGTTTGATTTAGCAATAATTGGAATATATGATTTGTTTGATAAATACAGACAGGACTTTCTTTTTTCTTGGTTTTCTTTCATCTGCCATCCTTCTTTTGCTCGGTCCAAGTCAAGTTGTTCACTGCACTGGTTCATCCACAACTTGGGGACAATGATGACTACTTTGGACCATGCTATCCACAATAGCAATACATCTATTTACTGCAGTTATGAACTTTGCTGCTAATTTCTGTATATATCATTTGCTTGTTTTCTGGGGTTAGATGCACACTTTCAATAGGAGCAAATATTGTTGTCCAGTGAACTGGTGTTGTATTCTTTTTATCGCCTCTCTGAAACATCCCTCCCTAATTAATATTAAGTAACAGGTTGATTGTCACGTTGTGCGAGCGGCAAGCAGGCAAAGGAGGCGAGAGCAGCCAGGCTGACGGAAAACGGGGTTTATTGAAGGAAAACAGACAGGACTGGTACTCACACTAGGTATGGACGATGACAGATCTGGGGGAAACTAACCAAGACAAGCTGAGGGTAACGAGCAACAGGTGAGAACAATCAGGCAGAAACAGGAGGAAACGAGGTGGGCGTGGCACACACGAGGATCGGACGGAGCTGGGTGTGACATTGATAGTAGAACACAAGGTCAGCTGAGTTGCATAAGTGGTGCCCAAACAAAAATCAGGGCTTAATAATTTATTGTATTTTGCATTGTCAAAGGTTATGGCATGACTAGTGGCAGTTCCAAAGCAGAGATCGGGGGTGAGTTAAGTGACCCAGACTTCACAGTTCATCCATCTGTGACTTTACAAGAAACTTTTCAGGACATTTTTCATTCTTTTAGTCATCAGTTTGTGTTTGAAGATGAAGGCAAGCAATCAGAGGAGCATATGTTGCACTGCCTGCTAGGGGAGAAGCACCATTTACTCCTTTTCCTCTAGATGGGATACAGGAGGTATTAACCCGATTTCAGGTATAATTTCTGGTGGAAAAAAATCAACTCTGTCTTCAGTATTTTTCAAGCTTCCTTAAATGCTTGTAATGTGTATATACACAAGGACTCAAGGCAAAGGAGGAAAGGTTTGAGTACAGATTGAGGAGGGAAGTAGACAGAGTGAAACAACTTACAGACATGATTCAAAATAATGGTCAGTCATCTTGGATTGTTTACAAGGCAGAGATGGGCAACTGAAGGCCTTAATAGAGACATGCGCTCCTCCATCTTCTACACCTGTTCAGGTTCTACTTGAAACACCTTGTAACACATTATTCCCCATATTTTTGTTATGCCCAACCATCCACTTGCAAGAGTCACTATTTGAAAACACCCATCAAGATTGAGTTTCCCTATTTTAGCCAAGAACCAAATGAGGATCCAGTTGCATATATTGAGAGATTGAAGAATTTTTACCAGTCAGACTGAGTGATGTGTAAATATTAGTTACAATGCCAACTGTTTCATTAGGTACAGTTAAAGATTGGTGGTTGGCTGAAAGGAGAAGGATTTGGTTCATGCTATTCTGTGTGACTGTAATCCCTGCCTGGCAAGCCTGCTGAGAGGTACTATTAAAACTGTATAAGAGTTGGTGAGAGTTGGAGCACTGATTGAATGGGACTGGAAAACAGCCAAATGCTATCATAATCAGTTTAACTAACCAAGAGCTGACCAACAGAGTAAAACAACTCCTAGTAAGGTTAGACATATTAACTCATTACAGATGTAGGGACTGGTTCTAACTACTCTGAAAGCACTCACATTACCAATTACCACTAAGGGCCAGCAGTTTTTGGCAGTGACAGACACAGGTAATTCTGTCTTACTGATACAGGACTCTTGTTAGAAAACGCTTAACACAAAGGAAAAAATTAAGTTCTAGTCCTGGACAAACCTTCAAACTAGGTAATTGACAGCTTTACACAGCAATTGGCAAGGCTGAATGGACCTGTCAGGTGTACAGACAAGCTTATCCCCTTACATTATACATAATGAATTATGAAGATTTAGCTTTCCATTTCATCCTTGGACTTGACTTTCTTTTTTAGCCAAGCCTTCCTAATAACCTACCCACTTATTGTGGGTAATGACTCTTATCCTTTCCCTAACCACTAATGAAATCTTGGATCAAGGAGAGGTCGAGGCGGTGATGAGCTGGAACCCAGGAATGCTCTTCTTCACCTTTTCCCTCCCAGTCCACCAGGTACTGAAACCCCTGGCCACAACATCAAACATCCAACAGGTCCACCGTTGCTTTGCACCACCATTGATGAGCTGAGGAGGCAGAGGTGGCAGAGGCAATGAGGTGTGGATACTGACAGCTGCAGGCTTGAGCAGGGAGACATGGAAGGGAGGGTGAATCTATGTCGTGCAAATAGGCAAATTAAGATGAATAGTTGTGGGGCTGATCACTTTGGTTATTGGGAAGGACCCAATGGAGGGCAGCTTATGACTGGGCACATGTAGGGGCAGATTTGGGTGCTGGGATATGTTTCTCAAAAGCATATTTGCTAACTATGTTAGCAACTTATATAGTGGCAAATGAACATAGTTGCAACCATCCAACTGAACAGTTACAACTAAGTAAGGTGCTAATGGGAGCTTATGGGAAATTTGCCCCTAGTCAGTTGCTGGGCTGCTCGTGAGCATGCAAGCATTAGTAGCATACCTTGTTATATGACACTGAGCATGCAGGAGAGACAGCCAGACTAACCACTACATCTGTTGACAGTGCCATAGAAAATGGTGAACAGAAAGTACCATAACATCTGTCTCCATGAACGGGAGTAGTGGGGGCTGGTAACCTAGGCAACACTGAAAAAGGGACAGACCCATAGACGAAACTGGGAGCAAGCTGTATGCATACTCAACCCATGACAGATATGTGCTGCAGGTAGCAGGTGAGTGAGAAGCAAGGCACCACAGCATGTGCTCCAGATTCTGGTTTACTCTTTGTGTCCAGTCATTTGACTGAGGGTGAAACCCCCACAACAGGCTCGCTTGGTAACCAATAAGAGAAGAGAACTCTTGCTAGAATCTTGAGATGAACTGGGGACACATACTGGAGAAGATATTTCTTCAGTCGAAGGAAGCTCAGGCAGGGGGAAAACTGAATTGCCTTTGAAAACAAATCTACAACCATAAGGAATACAGAATAACCCCGGGATGGCAGCAAACTTGTAACAAAATGAAGTGCAATATGAGATTAAGGGTGATGGGGGAAGGGTAAAGGTTAGAGCAGACTGGTAGGAGAGTGATAAGAGGTCTTTGTTATGGGCAAAACTTCCCAAGCCTGGACAATGTAAAATACTTCCTCCACCATTGAGGGCCACCAAAACTGCTGCTTGAGTACGTCTAAAGTCCTCTGAATGCCAGGGTGACAGGCTAATGACCCCACTGAAGAACCTTGGCCCACAAGAACAGTCTGTCGGGAGGGCAGCTATCGGGTGCCTGAATAAAGTGATGAACAGCCTTGATTGCCTCCTCCACTCCCAAGTAACAGCACAGATAAAACAGCAACTAGGTAACACTGGGCCTTGGTCCCCTGGGTACTGCTGTTATGATCATTCACCTGTGACAAGGCATCAGGTTTTGTGTTTAAAACACCAAACTGCCTTCTGGGATCTGGATTTGCAGAATGGGAGAGGATATAAACCATAGTTTTAATTCCTTGAAGGCTTTCTGCACCAAGTTTTTCATTGAAAAGTAAATCTTGAGGAAGTCAGGGCAGCAGCACCAAAACCGACTGAACTGTAACCTCAAATGAACTGCTGATAAAAATATGCAAAGGAAACTGCTGAAGCTCCTTACGGTGCAGGGTGTAAACCAATCAGAAACTGCCTAGAGTTTCCCTGGATCCATTCAGACAGATATGGTGGAGATAACGTACCCCAGAAAGGAGTAGACCTTTTGTGGTGGTACTTCTCTGCTTTAATGAAGATATGGTTCTCCTGCAGTTGTTGTAGTACTCAATGTACATGCTGTACATATTCCTGTTTGTCATGGGAAATAAATATAATATACAAAGACAGACTTGTTTAACATGTCCTGAAGGACATCATTAACCAAATTCTGAAAAACAGCGGGGGCATTAGTCAACCCAAAATGACTGACTAAATACTTGATATAGCCTGTAGCGGTGTTTAAAACGATCTTCCATTCGTCACCTTCTCTGATCTGGATCAGGTAATAACCATTACACTGGTCCAGCTTTGTGAAGATGGTGGCATTTTGCAAAATTTTGAATGTGGTAGATAAAGACAAAGAGTACTTTTTTTCTCCATGATGTCATTGAGCCCCTGGTAATCTATGCATGGACACAGAGAACCATTTTTCTTCTACACAAAAAAGAAGACTGCCCCTGTCAGCAAGGAGGAGGGTCATATGAGCCCAGCCACAAGTGTGTCAGGTAGGGTGGTCAAAAAAAAGGTTAGGTGGCACTTTGGCCGGAGCTTAAAGCTTCCCCCCCCACCTCACCCACCCCCACAACCTAGCTAAAATTTAAATTTGTAATTTAAAGCTTGTATTAAAACAATGGTTACATTTATTAAATACATTTTAAGGAATAATAAAGCATATAGTAGACTGAATGTAAGCTGGTGCATACACGTTGTATTTTAAAAGAAAATGCACGTAACTGAAATGTTTAAAGAATTTAAACTTTTAATTGTATTCTAGGTCTGGGATATCACAACCATCACTAAGCTCAATAATACCTGTCGTTTTGGATGGGATTATTAAAATGACTAGTAGATACATTAAGTTCCCTTACACTATGGGAGAACAATGTAAGTTTTTGCTGTAAGTTTTTCCTCTTCACCCGCGGTCGTATTTTTAGATTGCAATGTTTGCATAGAAAGAGGCGTACTATAGATTGTTTCTATAGATTGCAACTTTGGCGAATATGAAGTCAATTTAAACTGTGCTACCTTAAATCTTACAAGTTACCCCGATAAGACAGTAACCCCGCTTCACAGTACAGGCCCCAGGAATGAAGGGTAAAACTGTAAGGGTAAAAATTTATTAGGGGTAAACATGATCAGGAACATAGGAAACAGTAGTGACATAGAGATGTTAATGACAAGACTGGGGAAAGACTACCTGGGAAGTACTTAAATTCAATTAAACAAGATTAGATGCAGCTGGTGACCAGGAGGATTCCACATGAGGTTAATGAGGGGGCGTGGCACACAGGAGGAGTGGCACGATTGGGATATGACAAGTAGCTCAGAGACAAAAAGGGTTTATTAGGAAAACAAAACACCCTGGGAAAGGCACAAACAAAAGCACTATGAGGGGCTGGAACAAAATGGCAAAATACACTGAGGAACAAAGCAAATACGCTGAGGAACTGAGCAACAGAGAACAGAACAGAACACCTGAACAGAGTGACAAACATGCAGTAACTAACTACACTGGCTGGCTGCGGAAATTAACAAAGGCAGGGGCTTAAACACAAAGGTAACGATCGAGGACTAACGAAGGGCAGGGGTGAGTCGTTAAAAACATTGACCAACCAATCAACAAGGACATGGATCAAGACACAGGTGAATAAACTTACAATTAAGACCAGGGGGGTATTCCATGAAGCAGGATTAAGGGAAAGTCTGACTTATTTTAACAAGTCAGTCTTATTTAAGTGAGAGTTCCGTTCCATCAACGTGTCTTAAATGAATCCCCGCTGAGTTACCATGGTA
>JAOYFF010000063.1:29558753-29573712 GCA_025773925.1 Cryptomyrus ogoouensis | reverse complement strand
TTGTCCCGTCAGATACCCCTTAGTCTCCTGAACCATGTCCCCTGTCAGATACTCCCTAGTCCCCTGAACCTTGTCCCCTGTCAGATATCCCCTAATCCCCTGATTCTTGTGTTTCCTGTCATATCCTCCAGTGCTCACTATGATCTCCATTGTTTTGCACAAATCCAGAAGCCTGATCTTTAACTGACTCTTATCCTCGAAAAATCTAACCCATCTTTTTCTTGCTCAAACAGAAGACCCTAATAACCTCACAAAACCAATATATGTAAAAACTGGCTCTTCGGAACACAGTATTTTTTACAGGGCAGTCATCAGCAGGATAGTATCAAGACTCAACACACAATTCATCTACTGTTTAACTGAAAACTGGGCCACTCTGAGAACTCAGTGCTCCTGATGTACAAGCTCTATTGGAGCACATCAGTTATCAGGGGAAAAGCGTTTGAGGCCACAGAACCAGCTGGATTTGGATAAGAGAAGATTTAGATGAATAAAGAGAACCCAAACAGCTCAAGGACAGGCAGGCGGACTCACCATGAGGGCCAGTAGTTTGCCGTAGGTCAGGTGGGCAGGAATATGGTCAGGCTTCACCCTGAGGGACTCCCTGTACCAGTATTCAGCCTCGGCCAACTTGTTCAGCTTCATGTAGGCCTCTCCTGTGGCGGGGAAAGGGTGGTGGGTTAATTAAATGAAAATTAAGCCTTCAAGAGGTCGATCTTCAGTAAGCTTGTGTTTACTTGTTAAACAGGCATCTAGAAGTTAGCTATTAGATATTCTGGACACGTCTATGTCAGCTTCCAGGTTCAGTTGCTCACATACACAAAGGATGGGGAGATGGGATTAACAATTAACTGCAATGACCTGAAGCTGCTCATTTTGAAATCTCATGATTTGGAGGGTAAATACAGCAACATTTCATGACACCTTAAATGAAATCATGCCAAAGTGTTATACTCAAACATTGTGGAAAAATGAGTCAGTGACACAATTTGAATAATGTTAATTCAGCTTTACAACAATAGGTTACCAAGTCCTAAACACCTGCCTATACTTCTGAACTCAATACCACAATGTTAGTTGCTTAGCTGGTACTTTTTACCAAAGGGAAGTATCCTTATACAAAGTGATATATAAGTATTCTAGGAGTTCAACTGAAGTACCTGGCAGATTTGAATGGCAGATTTCAGGCTGCATGACATGTCATTCAGTACCCAAGGTACGAGTGACACTGTGAGTATCATCCTTACAAATTGAGTTGTCCATGTCTTTAAACACTATACAACCAACCTCCCAAAAGGGTAATGGTAGCTAATTTTAACAGGCTCACTTCCTTACTCCCAGCTAGGGCTGAAAGATATTGGAAAAGGTTCTTATTGTAGTATTTCAATTTTTTGTTAGAAATATATGAAACAAAAGATTGATAATTTACTCAAAATAAATTGCAGCCAAATAGAAACTATTATCCACCAATAGAGGTTGTTCAATAAGTTGATTGGTGTTGCCATGAGTTGTGCCAACAGAAAAAGCAGTGCCGACAAATTACTTGCTTTTGCTCAATATCATCTTTAGGCAATCAAAAATATTTCCATAGTGTGGAAGACAAATGTCTTTTGGTGAACAGATTTAGTTCACTTTTCTCTTCCTCATTCATTCTGGTTAAATCTCTCAAACATACCACACTGTCTATAAGTGAGTCTAGCAGCAAATAACATGATTATGATTGGGTCCGAGAGTGCTCACGCAAAAGCAGTGGCAGTAGATTTTTTTTTAATGTATATTAGATCTTCCTAAAAAGGAACAATCATTAAAATTACATAGCCGGCTAAGTTTTGTTTCCTATGTCAGTAAAAATGTTCTAGTACAATTTATTGATGATCTCAACCCAGCTGGCTATCACGGTCCCAGTGATATGACATTTGCATATGCATAACAAGCAATGTCAATATCAACACTGCACATTGTGCAGACCTTCTCCCAACAATCATGAAACAAATCTTTGGAAAAAACTAATTTCACGAAGCAATATCTTGGAAGTTAACTTCCTTCTTTGCCATGTGACTCAAAGAGGTCTCTTCTTGACTCGCTCTTGTCTTGTTACTGAGGTTCTGGCCAGCATGTTGATCTAAGCGACAGGGCGCTCTGCTCCACAGGCACTGACGCCTGCCAGGGCCCCGCACACATCATCCAGCATAATCCCATCGGGCTCTCAAACACCCCGAAACCACAGACTCTCAGACTCTCCATCCCCACCTCCGGAAATATTATTGCAGGAAGATGGAAAAAAAATCTCAAAAAAGCAGGCAGAATTTTTTTTATGTAATAATGACAGATAAAACAAACAGACTTTCTATTATGGTGATTTCAGTTTAAACATTTTTAATCGTTGATTTTATTGCAGTAACATGGAGAAGGCTTATCCAAATAATAAATCGCAAGTAGAGTAAATATAGCTAATGCCAATGTGTGTTCTTTGATAGGAGCTGAAAATTCCTAATAATTAAACCAAGGAAATCTGACAAACTGGCCAAGACCTGAGATAATGCATAAGGCGAGCTGAAATGGCAATTGTCCATTGTTTTTTTCTGGATAAATTCCCCAAAGTAACATATTTAATTATCAAAAAAATACAGCAAAAATCCTTTTAAGGAATACACCAGAACATACACAAACAGTGTTTTCTGCAATTATCTTTTCACAGCCTGTGAGAGTATGTAACTATGGATTAGTCATTGTGCTAGGTTAAGACCTGAGGTTAGTAAACTACTGCAAGGGTAATTCCTGTTTATTAGTCCGAGGTTGGAATAGCTTTGTACAATTAGCTCAGGGCATGGCCCTACTCTATAGATTAGCAGTATATGGGTGCGCTCCTGTTCTGTAAGTTAGCTGTATGTGGGTATGGCCTTGCTATGTAAATTAGCTTTATATGGGCATGACCTTGCTATACAGGTTAGCGGTAGATGGGCATGGCCCTGCCATGCAGGTTACCTGTACATGGGAGTGGTCTGGCTCTATAGGTTTGCTGTAGATGGGAGGGACCATGGTCTGTTGGTTAGCAGGCCTGCTACGTAAGTTTGCTTTATATGAGAATGGCCTAACGCTATAGGGTAGCCGTATATGGGCATAGTCCTGTTCTATACGTTAGCTAAAGATTGATGTAACCCCTTTTTATAAATAGGCAAGTCTCTGCTCTGTAGATTAGCTGTAAATAGGTGAGTCTCTGTTCAGAAATAAAAATCAATACTTTATTGATCCCCTTGGGGAAATTATTTTTACACCTCCCTCAACTTGCTCTTTTTCGTGGAGTAAGTTGTCTGCAAAGGGCAGCCACCTGTAGTGGCACCCAGGGAGCTGATGGTTAAGGGCCTTGCTCAAGGACCCACAGACATGCTGAGGCTGGGTTTGAACCAGCGACCTTCTGATTACAAACACACAGTCTTAGCCTACTGAGCCACATGTTAGCTAGCCATAACAGGCTCGAGTTACTGAAAATAGGTCAGCAGAGTCAAAGCGGAGTGAGCTTATCTCATTATTAAAACACCAATGAACCCTTTCAATTGCTAACAATTTTATGTGGTATTTGCTGACATCACAGTGATCATTCCAAAACTCTTGCTAAAAGATAAAAATAGCTATTCTGTTCATTACAAAAGCCACTCCTGCTAAAGAAAATGATCAGTCGCATGGAACATGAGCAAGATACATCCATAAATGTCTGTGTTCATGTGCTGTAGGATCAAAAATAACATTTGGTGAATAGGCCATGTAAAATCCAATGTCCTGTTTATGTACTCATGGAGTGCAATGTTTTGCATTCCCTGGCTTACTGGCATGTTAGGGTATTGACACCAATTTGCCTTACAGTGTCAAGTGAGGGAAAAAAATTGAAATCAAGGTTTAAATGAGGCATATGACAAAACGATAACCACCCAGAGCAAAGAGCTATGCAAAGGGCAATTCAGGATCCAGCTATCTTTACAGGCTCTCAAACATCAGAGCCGGGGGCAGGACGGGCTTGCTTGGCTGGACAGAGCAGCGGACAGCCCGGCAGCAGATGTTATCAGATGCCCCTGGCGTGAAGGAGATGACCCACTGTCACAGCAGAGGCCGAATTAACGGCTTTAATGCAGCGTGGAGCCCTGGCAGAGAGCCCTGCCAAGCAGATTGTCCCACCGCCAGCTTCTGCATCCTCTTTACTTCACAGAAAGCTCTGCATTTACATGACCTATAGAGAACTAAGTGGGAGCAAAGGGCACTTTTCTTAGGAATCCTCATACCCAAAAATCCAGATTATTTGTATTGCTGCCAAAGTCAGACTTCCACTGACTGGCAGCCTGAGATGAAACATTATTGTGGGCAGTTTTCTAAGCTAACAATACAGGTCCCATGAACACGGGATGAACTGGACTGGCACAAAGTTGAGGCCACAGTGTTGCTCAAATGCAGGGGTTCCATCAGCCAAATTCCATCAGCAATACAAAGCCAAGGTCCATTGCCAGGGGGGTTAATTGATCACTCAGTCTGGATTCAACTGTAGTTCAGTCTGGATGCAGACTGAAGTCAGCCAATAGGTGACCATTGGTCTGATTTAAAACAGAAATGGTGCCCTTTCACCCCAATCGCTTGGATGTGGACTCTGTTTGTTATATGATAAAGGCCCCCCCACAGAGGCTTTTCTTACCCATCATATTGTAGAGGCTCTGAGGTGCAAACTGCTTCGGCATCTTCTGCAGTGCTTCCTTATACAAAGAGAGTGCCTCCTGTGGATGAAACCAAAGCCAGTGGATTAAGGATGGAAGCTGAGGTCATATCCTCTTGTCTCTAGCCTCTCTGTGGATCCACCAGTGTCATCCAGGCGCATGCCAGAATCCAGTGCCATCCATATCTTGTCTAAACATATCAAAATTGGACTGATGCCTTGGGTGGGTGGCAGATGGCATTAAGATTTAGGTTGTGACCTGAAATAAATGGATTAAGTACGTAGGTGTGCATGTACTAAAATGTAATTTAGTGTAGCACGACGCTCTGCTTGTGGGTGGAGGTCAGAGGGCCTGCTCTTCCTCCTGACTGAACTCCCTCCCCCAAGCATCCACTCACCTCCTGGTGACCCTGCTCATGCAGCAACTTGCCCAGGTTATACAAGCAGCTAGTGACTGAGCTCCGGTGGGCATGCGGATCTTTCAGGTTCGCATCAGGGATGTCAGCACAGGTGAGGAAGGTGCGCTTGGCCTCCTCCAGGTGTCCCTCAGTCATCAGGATAATCCCTGTGTTCAAGTATGCAGCTAGGAGATTGGCAGAAAAAAACTAAACGTTCAGTAATCAAAAATCAGCACAATATGTACTGTGTTCATCATTCACTTTACATCTTTACAAAAATTCACCAATCCATCCATCCATCTGTTGCTACAGAATAGAATATACAGATTTATTAAAACTATTTTCATTGAAAATATGTAGCTCTGTTGCAGTGTTTATTACCTGGGTATTAAAGAGCACCAATTATTGGTGTGCCATAATTTCATTAATGACAAAACTTCCCATATAAATTTGATAACTGATATTTAAGGTTCCACTAACATCAGAAGCACTGTTGTAGATATTACTTAAAATGATCTCCATTTAGAATAATCACATCTGCAAAAAATGGGGAATGTATTTATTGTCTTTACTTCTGGTTTCAAGAGTCTTTGTGATTATTATTATTATTTAATGTTAATCCGAAGGACAAGAGGCAGGTCCTGTCCTGCCTCTGTTAAATCTAAATGGGAATAATAAGGAAGATCCACTTTAAACATGACAGCTAGGAAGGGGGAGAGACAGAGACACCTACAGCACCAAACTGGTACATCAGATGGCCTGTACCAGAGGACAGAGGAGAGAATCACAAGTAGCAAATCAAAACCACTTTCCACCTGGATCTATAACCAACTAACAAAAAGATGGGATTTAATCAGTACAAATGAGGGGGTGTCACTCCCAGAAAGTTGGCCCAGAAACATAGAAGCTCTTGGTCAGTGGGCACAGTTGCAGCTGCCAGTCAATGGTGGAGGTGAAAGGGGACGGCCTACTTACAAGCTAGCGTAGGCCTGCTCCCAATGGCCAGCTTATAGTAATGCAAGGCCTCGGTGGACCTGCCGTTTTCCTGAAGCAGCAAGCCCCTAGAAGTGAGAGGCCAGAGGGGATGCGTGAGACCACTCAGCAAGGGTAGCAGGTAAAGTAAAGGCATGTTGTCATTACAATGGGGAGTGAAGTAATGATAGGATTTCAAATCAGACCACCTGATGGCATTAGTTTGGATTTACCATATGTATTCTTCAGTCATGTTCAAATAAAAAGCAAATCTGTAGCACAGCAAGTACTGGTTCATTCAAACTTTGCAATCACAAACAGTTTTAGAGGTGTCAGTGTGTCCTACTCCTGACACCACTCCCATCAGTCCCTAGCTTGTCATCATAACTAGCTTGGATTCATGACATGGACCTTGAACCGGCCCACATCTGCCTTGCTGCTCATAGCTGCTAGACAAAACTGGGGTCTGGTCAAAACAACTCAACCTGCAAGGTCACTCATACAAATCTGAGGGCCTGCAGAATGCCTCATTAGACTCTGATTTCTTCAAACAGGAAAACAAATCAAAGCTATTATAGTGCAAAACATACATTAACTTTGCAAAAGTCTTAGGCATAGGGTATATGGGCATAGTCTTGTTCTATACGTTAGCTAAAGATTGATGTAACCCCTTTTTATAAATAGGCAAGTCTCTGCTCTGTAGATTAGCTGTAAATCTACAGGGAATACAGCATATGGGTCATTATGCGGATCAAGATGGTGTTTTGTTTGTCAGCCTACACCATCCAATTATGTATTTTTTTGTCTCAACCACTCGCATACCATGTTTGGCTAATCGGTACCTCAATGAGTTAACCAAGTAACTTAATTTCGTGAGCTGGTAATGAATGAATAAATACAAGGAATGACTGGAGTGCCCCTGACAAGACATCTGGGGACTCAAACGGTATTCTTCAAGCCATCCAACAAGATACCAGTACCTTTTTGGAGAACAGAGGTTTCTGTACAGTACTGTATGCTGCAGTCTGTAAAAATAAACATACTGACAAATATACTAAATTTGTTGTTAATTACAATCCCCACCACTTCGGCTTCAACATACTGCCCACATATATAGTTCTACATTGTAAATAATGATCATGAAAACAAAAGATAAGCTCATTCCTGCTGTTATACCTTACATCAGTGTTTCTCAACCCAGTCCTTTGGGAACCTCAGACAGTGCACATTTTTCCCCTCCCAGCTCCCAACACATCTGTACCTGGTATTTGGCATTTTTGATTGCTTTGTTCAGATGTGCTGGGTTGAGAAACACTAAGATGGATAACAAATCTGTTCCCAAGGTTCCCCATGTTGGATTAAGGATGTGAAGAATGTTCAGTGTCATAGTTCTTCAGAAGAATGTAAGGCAAATAAGGAAGGGAAACCTACTCACAGGTTGTACAGCATGTCCGCCATGTTTCTGCGGTAGTACAGGGCATTCCTGTAGGCTTTCTCAGCCTCCATCACCTTGCCCTGGTTCTTCAGGACGTTCCCTAGGTTGCCCCAGGCTGCCAGGTACAGAGGAGCCCAATTAAAAGCATATATCATTCACTTTCTACCTTGTAAATTGTTATTTTAGTCCAGAATGCATTGTACCTGCCCTAGGCAAGGTCAGCTGGCTCAAAGTAGCCTCAGAGTGAAATGTTGCCTTCTGCTTAATGATGCTTATTAACTACTTCCTGAAAAGCGAAGGATTATAAGCAACTTCTTGAAGCACAATAATTTTTTTTTTTCCATTGTACTCAAAAAAACTGGAACTAAAACTCTGTGTTCACCAACTATGAGCTCATTCTAGGCTCGCCAACTATGTACACATCTGCTCTTACTCTCCAGGTTTCTGATCGAGTTTTGGTTATTGTAATCCTCCAATCCTGTCTAGCCTTCCCCCCTCATGCAGTAAATGAAAATGTGGGTTTTAGGCTACTATTTGACCAAGCTTACTGACTGGTTCCTCCCGCTGAATGCTGTGTTTGTTCATGGGCAGAAGGAGAGCAAACCACATGCTATCAAGTTCACTATCGGCGCAGCTCAATGGGAGTTGCGGTTTCTGTAAACATACCCACGCTCTCGTCATCAATGGCCAGGTCCCCCCTTCCCCCACAAATATGCAATACTGCAAAAACAATCATTGGGGGAGGGCAAAGTTCCAAATGGATGCCTGCTAGTTTAACCTTTGCCTTACTGTCTCTTTTCTGTGATTGTGTATATAAATATTGTATTTTTAAATGAATTTATAACAGACAATTACAACCTCTGGTACATATTCTTCTTGGAATGGGCCTTTTTAATTTGTGCTTTTTTTTTTTTTTGCAAGATAACCCTTTTTAGTTTGGTATTATAAAGTATACCTGCTGACATCTCATGCTCAAAATATTTTCCTTCATAAGACCAAAGCCACAGTCACTATAGTAGTCTGTATAGTTAACAAGGGTGAGACAGTCACACTGATACATGACTGGAAGTCAAAGTTCACATCCTGCTAGCTGTGGAGAAATGCAGTGCCAATGTACACTTTTGTATATCTAATCTATAACATGAAGACAATATTTCTCTAAAAGATAACTGTCCTGCATGTATTATTCATTTTTGTATGTCTTTTGGCTTGAAAATGAAAATAAACGAATGCTAATTCATGCTGTTATCACATTCAATTACTAAAGTGAAAGCAACACATTGATGCTAATTGTGTTCTGTAACACTTCATGCCAAATTACACAAAATCCTTAGTAGTACAACATGCTGTAATGGTGAGAAAGCATTCACTTGCTAAAGCAAACAGACTGCAGAATAATAAACTGATGTATTAAAATTCTTATAAGGTAAATGTAAATACCTTCTGGTTATGTTCTTAGTAGTTTTCAAGCACACGCTGTGAACATCTTACTTACATCCTTAGCACATATTTAATTCCGTCTGTCAACACTACTCTAAATGCAGGTAGCCTTACACCAATTACTGACTCTGTGTTAATGACTTAACATCCATCCATCCATCCATAAAACACTTATTTAATAAGGCTCATAATTCTACAGAGCTGTTTGGAAGACAATTGTATGAAAGCAGCTGTGAATTGGATAAATGCACATATAATGTGTTTGATGGTGTATGCGAGTTACCTTTTGCAGGGTTCACAGATATCCCTGACTTATAGAGCATCTCCTCAGTTTGCCATTCATGGTTCCTCAGCATGGTCTTTACGCTGTAGAGGACCAGCAGACTGGCACTGCAGTACAACACAAGAGCCTTGGAGAGCCTGCCCCTGAGTCTGATGTAGAGGGAGCGCATGGCCACCGTCACCAGCAGGCAGAAGCCCATGCTGGGGATGTAGAGGACCCGCTCGGCTATCACGAAGCCCACGTAGAAGAACAGGTTGGTGGCAGGGAGAAAGGGGATGGCTAAGAGGCTCAGGGAGAATGCCACTATATTCTCCGAGCCAGGCAGAAAATGGTACTGGTGACTACCGGTACCATTGGTGGTATTTTTCAGGGACGCAGAGACAACATCTGAGTGGCAGTCGTGCCCATTGGCGTTGGGCTTCCCGTTGGCAACATGGGCCCTCCCACCAGCCTCCACTAGACCTCGGAGTCCGGTCCATGCCAGGAAAAGCAGCATGGTGTAGAAGACCAAGGTGTGCAGGTTCCTCCAATCCACAGTGTTCTCCAGAAGGGGCACAGCATCCATGGACCAATCAAAGCTTAGCATGTTCGGGCATAGGAGGAGCCACACATTGGCTGCTGGCAGGTAGAGAAAGGTGAGGGTCCTGGCCGACAGGCTGGGGGAGTCAGCAGCAGGGTTGTCGGAGTTGGAGAAGCTGGGAGGTTTGTTGCCCATCCAGTAGAGACGAGCCCCCAGCAACAGAGCTCCCCACGCAGCCAGAAAGCCCACCCGACCCAGCAGGTAGGTGCTTTTCCTCTGTGGCAGAAACACACACAGGCGGCAAAGTCTCAACACATACAGAAAACATGATAATTCATACCAAATGTTAATCTGGGAGAAGTTTCAAACCAAACGCAGAAATGTAAGATTATTTCCAGCCAGGACCTCACTCCTAAGGAACAATGCAGGAGTGCCGTGTTTGTGAGTGATGGGATACGCTTAAGTGTTTCTGCAATGCCGTTTGAAGCTCACCTCCATGCTCAATTTAGCTGGCTTTGGCCTCGCTCTGTGCTGCTGAGTTTGATCAATGTGACAACAGCTGCCAGGCATAATGCAATTCCCGCACCCGAGACATAGAAACGGGGACATTACACTATGCCACATATGCATCAGCTCCCATAAAACGCCAAATGGGACTAAAGAGTCCTCTAACTAATACACCATACAAAACACTAAAGTTTTATTTCAAGTTCCACTTTGGCCAATGAGCCACTCACTTTCATTACAGCAAGACCCTTAAGCAATATTACTTGCAACTTAATGGCATATTTGTGCCTCTTTAACCTGCACAGTGGAGTGTGACACACACCTCACCTACCACCACACTGGGTGGCATGTACAAGCTCATCCATCATTTTTCAAACTAGATATAACACTGTCCCAGCATAGAAGTTATGATGTATTTACAGGCTGTTGAAATGTCTTTCTGCACATCTACGATCATACTTAAGCCATCCACCCTCTCTTACCTATCCCAGTGGGACAAAGGAGGATTAGCGGAACCGCCAGTGTTTATTCTGCTGTCTCTGATGGAGTTTTACAGTTTCCTTTTCTCACAGCATATTTAAACACAAAACAAATCAGGCATGCATCTGGTGACCTATGACTGTTAAGAGGGCCCAGTAAAGCAATGACGTCGGAGCTGTAAGAGGGGACGACCATGATGATGTGACACGCAGTGTGCACTAGATCTGATTATGCGGGTCAAGATGAAGTTTAACTTACTTTACATATGTAACTTGATAGCTAAACTCAAGAGGGAAGGGAAAAAAACAACAATCAGTAGAACTAATACAATAATGTACAGTCCCTTAAAACAACAGCAAGCAATAAAATGGTTGATTCTACAAGTGATTCAAAAACAAAGACATACAAACAGATAGTTACTCCAATAGTTCATCTGTTGCAAAAAAACCACAAGGTTACCCTTTCACTCAAAAGATAAAATGTCATCTGGTATCACTGTCCTCATGGGAGCCTAAGTGAAAAAACAACATATAATAATAATTCACCCATTTTGTAACAGGTCATCCTGTCAGAAAACAAGTGATACAGCCTGGCGTTCTATAATAATAACAATAACAACAACTTGAAGTGAAACAACAAGGTGGCCTCAATCTGCAGTCGGCTAGGAGGACATGTGCCTCAGAAATGGTACAAACTCATGTCTGAAACTGTTGTCAACATAGGTGACACAACCATCATGTGGGACAGGGAAGTACTGACCAATTGAACCATATCAGCAAATCACCCAGATTTAGTGGTCCACTTCAAAGATGAGAAGCAATGACTGTTGATCGGGCCCATTTCTGCACATTTCTTATCCTGGAACATAGTGGGAAAGCTGAAAGGTGCCCTGTGAGTAAAAAAGTGAACATCCAGCGACAAAATGCAAATAGTCTGACCTCTAATGACCTCTTTTGTCTCCTATTTGCACATACATAAAAAAAAGCATGGAGGACAGATCAAAGTAGGTCAGTGAGAGTGGGCTGTTCATAAATAAGTCTGGCTCCCCAAAGAGTAAAGGTTAATTCCAGACATTTATCACTGGCCCTCATTAAGATGAATGAAGGGTGGAGAGGGCATGTAAAGGCAGCCATATGGAATCTTCCAGAAGCTTACAATGAAGAATGATGAACAGAGGACAGGAACCGTCATCACTATCATCGTCACATATGAGGCACAGTGTGCCACTGGGACCAGAGCTTGCCATCAGAGAAAACCTCAAACAGACAGTGCAATACCATAGATAGATGGTCCCATTTACATCAATGTCTGAGGATAGGCTACACACTTCACTGAAGCATATCCGACTTGGGAAACTCAAGACTGCTACAGCAGGGTCTCTCTGGTGAAAGGAACCAGTTACAATAATGGGTCTGTAAATGTTGTTGTATCTGCTGTGAATCTTCAGCTTGGCTGTATGGAACCCTCGAAAACAGAGGGTTGCTTATCCTCAATCCGAACACTTGAGCTGACTGTTTTTCTTTTTAATACCACAGCCATCCCCAGTGACTCAGATATGAAGGGTCTGAAGGTTCTTGGGGTGTTCAGCTGCATTAATGAAAGGACACTGAGGTACATAAAAAACACAAAACTTCTGAAGAGCCTGGTAGAATAGTCTTTGATTCTGCTCCAAACTATGAAGGGTTATACGGGAGCCAGACTGCCATTGGATATCCTTTCATAGATGTTTGTATTCAGCTCAGTTTACTGAAGTTAAGAAACATGAAACCTATAGGCTTATAGCTGTGTGACATTTCCTCTAATACTTACAGCTGGCTTGATTAAGAGGGGAGGACTTGTGCATGGTACTGTCACACTACAGTATGTGTGTGCTCTAGATAGACCATTTTTTCAGTCCCCAGAAGGGGAATTCAGTTTTTAAAAATGCAGTGTGTCTGCAGTGTGTATGTATGTGTGTGTGTGCGTGGATGAATTATGTTTATATTACACTGTGGGGACCAAATATCCCTCACAGTGTAATAAAAAATTATGTTGATGTGGTGGGGACCATTTTTCATGTCCCTACAATGATCTGTGAAATGCAATCAAAAAAACAAAAATGCCATAAGTCTCGAATTAGTTTGCTTAGTTAAGGTTTGGGCAGGATAGGGGATATGCTTGGAATGTTGGGGCTAGAGTTTTCCCCAGAGAAATGAACAATTACAAATGTGTGTGTGTGTGATACACTACTAGTTAAAAGTTTCTGTACACTACATGCTTATTAACCATTCTCCCATTTATTTAATAAACTGCAGATTTGTCATTCTTGTTAAGCATAGGAAAGTTCAGTAAACAACTATAAATGAAAATATAAGTCAAATAAAACATATTTCCTTTATAACATGAAAGGATTATGTAACAGTGCATGTCTGATATCCAGTTAACTGGTTGTGTGGTGATGGCAGTCAAATTTTAGGATGTCCTTTAACTTTAAATGCACTAGTTAACTTTCATCCCATTAAAACAGAGTAATATTTAATGTCCCTTCGAGAAAGAATGCCTCAATTTTTCTCTGCTGTCATAACTGCTATAGGAGGTTACTTTGATGAATCCAAGATATAACATTTTCTTGCTAATAAAGGTACTGAAATGGTGAACATACTAAATTTATTCATTAGCAAAGAATATTGAGTGTATTATTAGTAAATGTTAAGTGAGTAACATGCAAATACAGAAAAAATTTGGTGTATGCAAAAACTTTTGACTGGTAGTGTATGTAGACAGAGGTACTGTATGGAGATTAACATGTGCCACTTTCTTAGCATAATTTCACATTAACGTGTGGCATCCTTCTTGTGTGTGCAGTCGCATATGGAGATGAGAGGTTAGCATGTAGAGCTTTGTTCATGTGTATATAGTGCAAGTGAGGTTAAATTCCTAACTCGTTACCACACCACAGTGGGGTTAAGGGTGTTTCATCCTTCTCATGTATATACTGTACGTATGCGTACATGGAATTATCCATAGTTCTCCGGTCAAGCTGCATATTTTGCACATACACCCAACGTGTTGTATTTATATTTTTATATAATAAAAATATTAATTATTCTGATATTCACTGCACATGTACCATTGTAGTGATATTTGTGTCCGTTTCTCTGTGTTTTAGAAATTCAGAGAGCCAGTTCACAGGGTTGCCAACTTTGGTCAGTTAGCTGGTGTGAGATTTTCAATTTGAGACAAGTCTGTATTCCCATACACAGGCATTTACATGTACGTAACAGTTTTATTACCTTGTAAATAGTCTGTAGGGTTTGCAGTGACCTATCCCAACACTCGTCGGTAATTATTGTGGACCATAGCTGATCAATCGTGCGCTGTGAGTCCAGAGTTGTGTGTACAATGCTGCGCGGACACAAATTTGAAGTGCAGCAGGCGTTCGCCCGTGGTGCACAATGATGCCAAGCGTGCCATAAACATACACATTCGCTAGCACGCGTGTGAAGATGTATAAACCAGCCTTTAGGCTACAATATGCAGCAATCATGTCTGAAGACCAAGTCAAATCAAGAGGCAATCAGTGACAGCAAAAAACCTACAAATCACCTCAAAGTTGAAGCTGAAACATTGGTTTCATGATCAGTCTGCCCTACAACATCATTCCTAAACACACAAAGGTGTCATGTGACTATATAAGAGCTGTTAATTTTTAACATCTCTCTTTGTTCAGACAGTAGGGTCAGCCTAGGCACACTGTTGCCTCCCATGGCGTGACAGAGAAGATCAGAAGAAGCCTCAGCATTGGCATACAATGTGTACTTTAGGGGAGAAGATTACAGCAAACAGAAACTGTATGCTGTTCAGCAGCAAATCACCAGGGTGCTTAGTGATAAAGAAATTTATTTAGACCTCTACTGCTGCTGAAGGCCATCCTTACAGAAATTACCGTCTGAACTTCGGCTGACCCTGCGCATAGGTCGGTTTGAAAAGCTACACCTCACCAGGCCCAGAAGTGAACATCCATCTCAGGATAGATGTCCTGGGCCGGTATGCATAAAACTTCCTAAGAATGGTCTTAAGAATGGTTGTACACTTGGACTTAAGAGTTAAAAAAAATCTTAGCAAAAAGTAGGACCTAAGAGCATTGTATAAAGCTGATAAAAGTAACTTTGAGCAAAGTCTAAGCCCAATTCCTAAGTGCTGACGGAGCCAGCATTTAAGTGTCGTGAAATGAGGACTACAAATAAAA
>JAOYFF010000063.1:29527815-29539466 GCA_025773925.1 Cryptomyrus ogoouensis | reverse complement strand
TTTCAGTGGTTTAAAATACGGTCCGAAATTCAACCCTCTACATCCGGGACTGGCAGGATGAGCGATAGACTGCCGATAGAGTTCTCTTCGGGAATCACGATCAGAATGGAGCAAGTGATCAGTACAAGTACTGATTGACTTGGCAGCAGATTTTCGTTGATTGTGTTATTTATGTTTCTTGTTGTTTACTGGTCAATACGATAACTTATTGCGCCCCCAAATAATAGGTTTTTATGTAAGTAATTCGCTAGCTGCATTATCACCAAACTTATCTTGCTAACGTACAGTAAGATGCCTGCAGGCAACTACAAGGTCCGCTAGCTTGCAAGCTGGCCAGCTACACACTCAAACAGTGAACGTGTCTTTTGTCTCTATGCTCTGTTTTTAACTTTCATGTTTTCCTCTCATTTACAAGCAAGGACGAAAAGATCCAATTTACTCAATCATATGTCTACTTGCTAACACAAGCAATATTTTCCAACAGAAACACTTAATGAACAGCAAGCTCCAGCTGTCTATACAAACATACACACACTTTTTTTGGCTTTGGTTTCAAACAATGGATTTCTGGAAGAGTTAACAGCAACATGCTATCAGAAACTAACAGACATAGACAAGATTAACAGCAGGTACCTTGTGGAGGAGGAGGAAGAGCTGTCGGATTTTGAGACGGTGCAGGATGAAGACGTCATAGACAGCTGACACGGCCAGCACAGTGACCCCCTGCTCCTTCCAGAGCATGCTGCAGGTGGCACAAGCAAGGCTACCCAAGAACCAGGCCCAGGAGCGAAACGAGAGTTGGGCCAAGGGCAGACCAAGGGCGCAGTGCCGCTCATAGCACAGGAGCGACAGCAGGAAGAAGAGTGCTGCCCCAACATCTGCCCTTCCCACCACGCCAGCTACTGCCTCCGTGTGCACCGGATGTGAGGCAAAGAGCAGCCCGGCCATCAGTGTCCAGCGGCCTCCACCCAGCAAGGAGCAACAGAGGTGGGTGAAGAGGCCTGTGACGGCGCAGTGGAGCACCACGTTGACCAAATGGTACCCCCATGGATCCAAAGCACCCAGAGCGTAGTTCAGGCGGAAGGAGAGGGTGCATAAGGGCCGATAAGACTTATGGCTGCCACTGTGGGTGAGAAGCGTTCCCCAGAAATCATCATAGAAGATGTTTGTCCAGGGAGTTTCTGCAAGGAGGTCCTGGTTGGTTTTAATTGCACGGCTGAAAAATAAACAAAAGAGCAGAAGGGTAAGAGCTACAGTCTTAATGTACCACTTGACACCACAAGATAATCATAGGAAAGCTGAGTGGCAGAAAAAAAGAGAGCTATGGCCAAAAAACATCATAGTCTCCATTATCTTTTAATGGGAAATGCAATAAATGCTCATCCCTGGAACGATACAAAAGCTGATCTTGAACATGGATAGTTATTATGTTATGATGAACTCTAATAGTGCAGGTAGGCAATGTTGGGAGATCTGACCTCCTTATACCTGAAATCCTCACCCTTTAACTTGAGATTCAACATGTCACAGTATCACACCAATGTGATTCAATGAAGGATGCAAATATGAGCCTCCTGAAATTGATGATGTGCTCACCATTGAACTATGGGGATGAATTTCTTCGGATAATCAGTAAAACCCTGCTTTTTGCATAAAGATCTCATATTCACTTTCCTGACAGACAATACATCCTGCTGAAGTGTTTAAAAAAACACATACACAAACTCTAAAAGTATTTTTCCCCCACAAGCTGAAATAAAAGCTTACATTATCACTCATAGTAATGCAGTAAGACAGGCTTTCATGCTACTTCTTTCTACTGCGAATAGTCTCTGTTACTATAACAGCTTGAATTTCCTAAATATTTTAAGCAGCAGCTAATCCCTTCCTGTAGGTCAGTCTTCCTGTGCCCATAACTGCAAACTGTCAGTGGGATACTCACTTTCACCAACAGCTTTATTCCCAGAGGATTGACAGGCATGTCCCAGAAGGCAGCGGGAGCTGCCCAGGACATGGTTGCATGTTGTGGAGGGAAAACACTTCTGACTAGACTGTCTGATTAGACTGCGCACAAAGGGGACATTCTAGTAAGTTTAACATTAGTAGTACTATAGTACCTGAAAGCATTTTATGCATGTACCTGTCATGTTGACAGAATCTCAGGCGGGACCCCCCAGCTGGCAAAATATACTGTTGCAACTTAGTAGCTCTCCAGATTATTTACTTTGTAAATGTAACTCACTGTAAAAAATGTTGGAGACCACTGCTCTCAGATTTGCAAAAGCAGTGATATCTTCTACTGTAACAGCTGCCTGTTGTGGGGGCGATGCTCTCAAACTCTAAAGCCAATCAGGCGGACTGTAAAGCAGCCCTAGGCCCAGCCAGGGCAGCCGTTCTGATCGTCATGTTTCATGCGCACTCACCCTTCTGCTCACCGAGCACTAGTGATACATTAGTCCTGTCTCACGCAGTGCTCTCAGTTCACCGAGGCCAAATTCAGCATGACGGTGCAGCAAGACTGTTAGCCGATTTGGACAGGGGTTTCAAGATCCAGGAGAACATTCCAGCACCCTGCATGTGCCTAGCTGCCATCATACAAGAATCTGGGTCATCTTTGACCAATAAGGGTACAATGCTATCACATGACCAAAACATAACCACCTCACCAGAACAAAGTGGAGACAAGTGAGTTTGGGTGGTGGTGGTGGAGGTGATGATGAGGATGATGATGATGATAACAAATACCACCAGTGTTTACTGTTAAGTCTACAAAGTCCCAGGATACAATCTCCGCAGATCCAGTAAAAATTGACCAAATAGCAGAGGTAGAGCTCAAAATGAACAAAGCGTTTCCTCAAACGCATATCTATCACACGCACAACAAATGTATTCTGTCATGCTGTTTCAATAGATTACAAATAAGCTGGGAGTGGCTAAAAGAGGCCATTTGCAATTCTAAATACTGATGTCCTTATGCTACTGGAGAACAGCGAGCACCAGCCAAATAAACGACTTCAGCTTTGTGGCTGTACATGGACATGACTGCTTGAGTACATTCGCTGTAAATGTTGCTCACTACTGTTTTGTATGACCGAATAAAAACCAATTCTTATGATGATTTTTAAAAAATCATTATTCACACCATCATGTGAAAGAGTTCCTAGACACAACAGGCATGCTTCTTTCATCACCCAGCATTAGAGTGGCTGTAGTAATTTTTGCTGGAATGGCTGTTCTCAGCTCCGTTTTCTGCACCATGCTTTAAGCCCTTGGCACCACAATTTCAAAAAGTATGCAAAAGGCCTCTGCGTGGGGCTTTTCCAAGATGTGAATGTTGCCCGATCAGACACAGTGCTCCTCACTGTGTGCCAAGACACTGTGGCATTGACTCATTAATCTTCCAGGTGACTGCCCCAGGTTCTTCTTTCTTCCATCTCCTTACCATTTCCTTCTGCTATCTGCTCTTGCCAACTTCTCCTAATCATTTCATAAGCCAGCTCCCCCTTTAAGCACGGATGCTGCATGCCCCCCATGCAATTCTGTCATCCACCCTCCCATTGTTCTACCATGAAATTAATGTTTGTTATTCAACCACAGCTACTAAGCTAGGAATCAGGGAACTCCATCCTCCAGCTGAGATCCCCAACCAGTTTGGTAGTCAGCCTGATTATACTGGGATCTTGTACAGAAAGAGCTGATTGCATTAATATTAGAGGTTGACCGATATGGGTTTTTCAATAGCCGATGCTGATGCCGATACTTAACAGTAAGGGTCAGCCGATGGCCAATAAATGCTGCCAATTTTTTTCTGCCGAGAACTGGATGTTTTCCCCTCTATTTGCATGGTAAAATATCACACTAATAACAATAAACGATACACAAAATTTCTCAACTTAGCATTTATTGAATACCGACTGTAAATTTAAATATAAACTTAAATAACAAAAACACGATACAACTTGTGAACAATAACTCAAACTTGGCTTGGTGAAATGCTGCCTTACAGGATTAGATTTTTGTTCAGCCATCAGACAGCAATTACTAAAACAGAAGAAAAAATGCAAGGTTCGCATTTTTATTATAGTGCCTTCATCTTCAATTCTTAGCTTAGCCACGAGAACTGTCCACGCCCTCAGTGATGTCATTCCTGGTGTATAAGCCTAGTTGTAATCATTAATCAAGCCAGCCTAGATCAAGCAAAAAACTTAAGACCTGAATCACCCAGACCTAATTCATGCAGCTATAATCACACAGCCATGAATCATGGAAGACAAGTGCTACACAGTCATTTATTAAGGTACCCAGAATCACAACACCCTAAATCAACAATCTCTGAAAACCTGATTCAGGTAGTACTGGGGGAAAAAAAAGTCCATAAATCACACAGACCTGAATTGAATACATCGTTCAAATAACCCCCAAATAAAGTGGTTTTAAGTCAAACTCCAGAATCACAGTCGTACCATCTTTCAGGGCTGCTTATAAAAGGAACAGAAGCCAAACTAATTTAAATGTATTAAATTCTTTTCATTGCCAGGTTATTCTTTGAAGGCTGTCTGGTGGGTATTTAAACTGTGTGATGGAACATCTTCAGAAGATGTTTCTAAGAGGGATATTCAGGGTGTTACATCATGACATACTGAATTTCATGCTGCAGGAGTCGAAGATGTACAAGTTTTTACCTTATAGTTTTAACAAAGCAACAATCTGAGTCAGAGGTAAAAAATTTGCAGCCAGCAAGGATAAACACCTGGGCAGGTGTGGACATGCTGGGGAGCTATGGGTTTCCTACAGAGCAGGTGAGAAGGTCCTGTGCTCCCAGGCTAGATTCAGTTTTTGTTTCTGTTTTTATTCAGCTTTGGCCAAGATTTGCACTATAGCTAATGCATGGCCAAATCATTCTACACTGAAATTACGGAACAGAAGACAAAGTCCTTTTCTAATGTTATTAAATCAGATTCATGTTAAGGATGATGGGAATGGTGATGACAAATTGTATTAATCCATTTCAGACATGGAGGGGAGCTGGGAGCCTATTCCAAATGGGACAGGGAATAAGGCTGGGAACACACTGGGTGGGGTGCCAAATCCACCTACATGCAGACACAATCATTCAAAACTGGCAATTTAGGATTACTTGTTTAACTGTGTGTCTTTGGACTGTGGAAGGAAATCAGATAATCCAGTGGAAACCCACACTATACATGGAGAACAGGCAAACTCCATGAACGTAGGGTGGAGGCAAGAGTGAGGCCTGGAGGTTTGGGGCTACAGTGCTGCTTACTGAGCCACCAAACCTTCCACACAAGCCAAACCAGCCCCAGCTAGGCCATGCAGGACAGCTTCCCAAAGGCTCCCCGCGTGGCCTAATCATCTATTCCCCATCTAGTGGGTCTTCATGACACTGGGTCAAAGCAGACGATTTAGCCTAACGTGAAGTATTAATTGAGAAAGCCGGGTCAGCCAGTCCCAAGTGGAACTGAAGTTAAGGCCCTTGCTCAACGGTCCAATAGTGAAATCATTTTGCAGACTATGCAATCTTATCCAGTGGCCTGGTAATTACGGACAAATTGTCCTAACCCATATAGTCACATATCTCCCCTGTTAAAACAGTGGAAAAAATTAGGAAAAAAGTATGCAATGTCATGTATGCATGTAACTTGCTGAAAAAAAATAAATATGATTAAGTAATAAGTAATTATACCAAGCTGGCCTACACATTGTTTCACAGAAAAAGAATTTTAAAAAAGGGCTGAACTGAGAAACTCCAGTGCAACCAATGATAAAACGTTTCACTACAGCCATGATTCCTCCACACTCACACCACCCCTCACTCAGATGGGCTCTATTTATGACCAAGCCAGGTGTGGGAACCAATTTTATGGAGGCTGGCTGATAAATGAATGGCATAAATCCACGGGCTCGTGCCTTGGCCGCATATCGTAGGGAATGTAGTGTCACTGGCCTGTGTTGATTCCTCACTGCAGGCAGGGAGAGAGGCCTCCCTGTGGACCCGATTACCCCATTACCTGCAGCCACGAGTCTGTCAGAACAGCTGAACTTACATGTTTCCTTAGGGCAGCATTTGAAGACAGTGGAAAACAGTGGGTAACAGCGTAAGCGTTAATGTAACATTTCAATGATTTACCATGAAAACATGTACATTACATTTATTTAGCAGATGCTTTCATCGAAAACAGCATAGAAGTGAGGATCAGAGAGCAGTCAGCCAGTCCCTGGAGCAACTGGGGTTAAGGGCCTTGCTCAAGGGCCCAACAGTGACATCACTCTGCCAGCTACAGGATTGGAACCGGTGACCTACCAACCCAAATTGTCTCATATGACCCCTGAAAAGACCCCTAACAGCGATTAGATCAATCGTCCACTTTGCATTAAACATCTTATGGCAGGAAAAACATCTAAATAAATATAATTCAGCAAATCATTCAAAAAAGCATTTCCCTTTACTGTCTTAATGTTTTAATGGACTTATGCACAGGTAAATACATTAAATGCCTTAACCGGAGAGATTTTTTTGTGTTTTATATTATGTACAACATATTTATTGATTTAATACTGCAGGTTTTTGTTATAGTATCTTTGGAGGAAAATCAGATAACCTATTAAACCAGTCCATTTACTTGATAAATAGAACACAATTTTTCCACAAAACCATGAATGATGATAAATTATTACTGACACCCTGTCCAGTTTGTCCTCTGTTTCGTGCTTCATGTATCTGAAACAGGCTATAGTCTCTCGATGACCTTTCACTGGACAACTGTTTATGGAACATGGATGGATGGAATGAACTTATTAGGTGACCCCTCTCCAGCATTTGATTTATGTGAATTGGGGTCTCGAAGGAGACTCAAAGGGCACGATGGTGTACAGTTCAGGGTGTAGCACACTCCTCAGATATATTTTAAATGTAGCCCATCAATTTGCATCTTGAAAAAATCAACAATTAAATTAATGCTGTTTAAAATGACCAAGAGATGCTTTTTAGTATTTTTTTTGTGTCTTTTTAGTATTACCAATGGAATACTATGCTAGCCAGCAGGTCTATCACAAGAAATAACCAATGAAATATCACTCCTAGACTGTCCTGTCTATAGGTTTGTTCCCTTAAACTGTTCAAAGAGAAAGTGTTGTCTATTATCCAGCTCCTGGCTAGACTCCCCCTCCCCCAGCTTTTATCTCATAGAAGACCTCATTAAAAATACAATGGCCTTTGTGTCAAGGACATCCCTTCTGGTGCTACTGCCCTTTGACAAAGTCATGCATCAGAGCCATCTGGTCCAAGTGAGGCATTGCATTACGTTAACGACACATGTGTGTGGTCATGGAGAATGCTGCGAAAATGCATCCTCCAATGCAGCACCCATCATTAGCACCGGACAACACCATCATGGATCACCAGCTCAGATCGAGTGCAGGATGCAGTGTCGAAGTCTCTAGGGGAAAGCTGCCTTGATTCATTCCAGCATGTCTAGACATCTGCAGAATCTAATGCGCTTAAAATGCAGAAAAGCAACAAGAACATTTTGCAGAGAAAATAGCAACTTTAGCCATTTACACGGTTGGATATTTTACCTTTCTGAGTAGTATAAGAGTCCTCCTGGGAGCATAAACGCTGGTTCCCTTCATAAAATTGCTATGCGAGGCAGAGAATGCATATGCACTCAGGGTTATTTAATTAAATGCACTTTCTAAAGCTATGTTATAGCAAAAAAAAAAAAAAATCCAAAGAGGTCAAAATTCTCACGTGGCCTTAAATTAAGATCATACAAGGCTTCTATAATCCAATCAGAAACATGATACATTAAAAGCAGAAATAGATCTGACACAGTACAGTACTATCAACTATGTAAAAACATGATAGGCTGACCATAAGTTAATGGAGTTAATTAAAGTTAAAGTTAATATTACTGCTGCTGGATGCTGGTCCAGATAGAGGTTGCAAGGTTAACAATTAAGGTTACCAATTTAGTCAGTATGATGCTGTACAGTAAAATAAAGAAAGAGCTACTCATCTAATCATCAAGCAATGTGTCACTGAAACAACAAACAAAAAGCCACTGTCGCAAATGCCAAAACAATGCTATTCTAAAGTGTATTTTTAAGCTAACATAAATCTAGCGCAGCATGGTGGCTCAGTGGGTAGCACAATCACCTCTCACCTCCACGGTTTGGGGTCTTATGGTGCCTTCGATTATTTCTCTCCGAGTCGGAACTCAGATGAAAACGTCACGAAAAACGTCACTTCCCATCAGAAACACGCCTCTTTTATGATGTTGATGTCGGACAAGATTTTGTTGTCTGAGTTGCCCCTGTGATGTAATTTCAACATGGCGGCATACACTCAACAGTAATTCTATTTTATAAATATTTAAAAATGTTTATTTGTGAAATGTATTAATGGTTAGAAATGTAACTGCACGTGTTCGATTTAGAGAATACCATATCATGACCATAAACAGTATCCTAGCATGCAATATCAGATTTTTACCAGACTTGTTAGTGTCTTTGGTTTGTTTGTAGTTTGCCTCTCGAAAAAAGAATATCACTATGAATGTACTAAAATGTTTTATAAAGCTTTTAATGTGGTTTGACTAGTTTGTGTTTCTTGTTTGTCTCTCGGAAAAAATAATCTCACTCCAAATCTGCTAAAATATAAAGCAACAACACACAGCAGCGTGTTCATAGAGGCAGCCATGTTTGTTCCGAGATGTGGTAGCTCAAACGGGAGATTGTCGGACGTGACGTCACTCACCTCGGAATTTCCAAGTTCCGAGAGAAAAACGAATGTACCATTAAATCACACCTCCCCCTGGATTTGCTCCAAAGACATCAGGCTAAGCGGTGTTACTAAATCGCCCAGTGATTAGTAGGTGGGCAGCCTGTGATGGACTCCAGCCCCACCCAAACCTAAAAATCACAATATTCCAGGAAATCTGCCTGACAATTCAAAAGATCTAGGCTGATAAATATAAAAGTTTCAGTTAGTTTGCATTTAAATCTGTTTTGATTTATTAATTAGATGCCGTGACCCTGTATTGATTAAGCGGTCAGAAGAATGATGAATGGATGGTTGTATGTAACAATCTGATAGAGAAGGGCCCCAGTCCCACTCAATCAAGCAGGACACATTCACCGCACAGCAACTGTTGGTCACAATGATAATCATGGTCAAGAGGTGCCACTGAGCGATGGTGACCCAAGGGTGTGTTATACTGTGCACCATCTGCTGAAATTGAGTCACTAATCAAGTCTAAATGAAAAACCTCAGGCACAAACAACACATTTGTGGGACTGCTCTTCACTCAACCCACCTTAAAAAGGCTCTAAGTAATTCAATATAAACAAACAAAAGAAAGAAAATTCCCAACCAGAAAGCAGATCGGCCCCATTGCGTGAGACGGAGACACTCAGAAACCCCATAAACATATCCAAAACTCCTAAAACGGCCACGTAAACGTCTGTAAAGGCGCCGGCCGCCACATGGCGGCCATTTGTGTTTTTTAGAATGGCTCATTTGAGCATTTTAACTTTACTGCCACCGAATTACCAAAACCACACAAGCCTCCTGCTCAGCCTGTGGGCTCTACTGCCTCTTGTTTGCGATACTCCTCAATCTGCAAAAGCAACAGGAAAAACAACAAAAATGTCTCAGCCTTCACAGTCTTTACAAACACCGCCTGAAAACCATGAAAAAAAAACATTAAGAGAGGAAAAATGATTTAAGGAACTGCAATAAACAGGTTCAAAGTAGTCCTGGTTAGCAGATTACCAAAGCAGAAAGTTTCACTTGGAGGAATGGCAGTTTAGTGCTTCAGTCCATATCCCACAATGCACCAAACTCTATTCAAAAATGGCTCAGGAAGCCAGGGGCAGACCACAGCTTGACAATACTGCAGCGGGGTACTTTCCAAGAGTCTTTTCGGGGTAAGTCATGGCTTAATGACCACAATACGGTTTGTTGTACCTGTGTGCTAGAAAGTAGAGATCATTGTTTGAGTCACTGTGTTGGATTGATACTAAGCCCTGGATCACAGCCTGTGTCTGGAGGTGGAGACTGTGTTCAACATTGCTCGCAGTTCTCAGACCATGCTCCCAGGTTTCAATCAATCAGCTTCACAAGTCCTCAGTAACATTCCCCCATCACATTTTGGCCACAAGATTATTAAAAGGCAATTCAGTTCATTAACAGTGCTGTGCTTTTAAAAGTAAGATTCCCTCGACACACTGAATCAGGGATAATCGGTTTTCTGTGATTGATGACTCCTGCCTAGGTGTAAGCATGGGTCACATGCCCGTCCTTCTCAGGTCATCAGGCTGGATGAGTTGCTGTAGGTGCCAGATGTTTTACACACTGGAATTGAAATTGGATTTATATTCGATATTTTATATATGTTCATGATTTACATAATGTTTACTTTAGAATTTATAATGTACGTGGTTAACACTTGGATTTAGTGCCATTGCACTTTAATGATGAAAATAGGTACTGCCACTTTAAGCACGTAGCGGCAAGGGCGGTGGGCGGTGCTTGATAGTGATTTTTTGGATGAGCATGAGCTGAGAAGCTTGGAGTCACACGGTTTTCTGACCGTGTCATCGTGTCGTCTTAGATTTGCGTGTGCATTTATTTAGAACCTTTTGATTTGTATATGTGGAATTTATATATTTGTTCGTTAAATAAAACAACTGCAAACGCAAGTCAAGGGGAAGATTTGTTTTTGGATCCTGGAACACACGTCAGCCACAAGACTCCTCTTCTCTTTTAAAATAGTTTTGGAAATACCCTACATCTTTAGTCAGAAAACCCTTCTGCTTCGTGTGGAAAATGGATATTGGAAAGGATACGAGGCTCGAGGAAACTGTGGACCGCTTGGATAACGTTAGCAAGGAACCGAAAGTTAGCCGTGCACAGCGGATGAAAGAAAGTTTCGGTAAGCTGCAACTTGCTTTGCTATTTTAGGAAGTTACGAAGTTACTGGACAATTAGCTTGTGAAAAAAGAGAATTGAAAATGACAGAGAAGGCTATTGAGGAAAGGCTGCACAGGTTAATTCAATCTAAAAAGGCTAAGCTAGGCCACCTAACTAGCCAAGCTAATCAGATTGAAGACGATGCTAACGTGAACACAGTTAAACAGAAATTGCGTTTGGACAATCAAGACTCCTTTGGAGAACTGCGCAAGATAAATGAATGTTTAGAACAATTAATGGATATGGAAGAATTTCAGAAGGACCAATGTTCTTGGTATGAGCCAAATGCAAGACGTATGCATGGATTTATTCAACATGTGGAATTGTGGATTAAAGCAGCTGAGGAACGCTCAGAACAAGCTAGACACTGTGACGCAGACCTCCATCTATTTGACAGCGTCTCTGCTGTGTCTGCATTAAGTAGTAAGAGCAGAAAGCATGGGTCAACCACTGGGAGCAAAGTGTCCAATGCTTCCTCAGTGCGCCTTAAAGCAGAAATGGAGAGAGCTACATTGATTGCACAGGCAGCAGAAGCTGAATTGAAATCAAAAAGAGAAGAATTAGACTTAAAAACTGCTCTTGCTGCGTCTGATGCAAAATTAAGAGTTTTAGAAAATTTTGAAAATGAGTGTTCATCACAAGTGAGTCTTGCACATGT
>JAOYFF010000063.1:29507822-29518066 GCA_025773925.1 Cryptomyrus ogoouensis | reverse complement strand
TCTACCCCACCAAAGTCGATGCAAATTGTTACCTCACATTTATTGGGTAAATTCTATAGATTAGTTTTTACAGTGTAGCCTCTCAGTGCTACTGGGAACCAAATGTTGGCTAAGAGAACAAAGAAAAATGACCCTTCGCTTTTTTAGGTAATAGAACACTGGTAACAAGCCCCTGGGCTTTGGAATAATAAAATGAAAGCTAAATGCCCAGATGGGCAGCTAAAAAATGGTCTCCCCCCTTGTCATCAGTTACTGCTGCTATTTAGCAAACAAGGGAGAGCAGGGGGAGGGGTCCTTGGAGCTAAATAATGTAGTTTATGTTTGGATATTACAGCAATATATCAATATAACCAGTTCAAAGGTGCCTAATTCACCACCTTCTATATCAATTTGACTCATATCCAGCAATGTTCCATTATCTGAGTGCCCGTGGTAGGTACGGGGGCCACCTGCGTACTGTCAAAGGAGAGGAAACCACTCACACAGGGGCTCCTAGCCGCAAAATGGATATCAGCAGTGAAATGAGTTTCAACTCGAACAAACAATGAAATGCCACTCTCTCAGGAAGAACGTGCTAATGACTACAGTCATCAATATGACTGAGCAGATCCCTTTAAAGAGGAGGGGAGAAGGTAAAAGTGTAGGACATTGTCAAATGTCGGCCTAATAGTGCATAATCCCTCATATTAAAAGGCTCTACCAGGGCACTTGAAACACAATCTGCGAAAGCAGAGCTACAGCAGAGAGACTAGGCCAGGGGTCGGGAACCTTTTTGGCTGAGAGAGCCATGAACGCCACATATTTTAAAATGTAATTCCGTGAGAGCCATACAATATGTTTAAAACTAAATACAAGTAAATGTGTGCATTTTATGACCAACACTTTTAAAGTACAATAAGTCTCTGAATTCTTTTAAATAATGTTGTTATGCTGTTGCTAACCAGTGATGAATAAAGTACTTCTTACCATTAATGCGACTTCTGGTGCTGCATGGTTTTGCTGATGGCTTTGTAGTCTGATTGATACGTGGTGAGGTTAAGCTTCATGCAGGCGTTGAGACTTCCATCCATTAAACGTGATCGTAGGTTGGTCTAAATGTTCTTTAGATGTGAGAAAGACTGCTCACATATATACTGTACATAGAGCCAAACATTGTCAGTACAGCAATACTCACACGCTGCAGTGTGTGTTATGTGAGTAGCTTGCACTCTCCACAGAAGCTTTTGACATGCTTTCTTCCTGCTGTCCCCCGCAGGATATTTCGATGCAAATGTAGTATGGCGTGTGTCGAAGTGCCGCTTTATATTTATATTCATCGATGCAATTTTATCACTGCATATTAGACACTGCAGAACCTGCTCTCTCCACAAAGGCAAATTCCTCTGTCCATTCCTGCTGAAAAGTACGATACTCCTCATCTTTTTTTCTTTTAGCCATCTTCTTCGATAAAAGGGTTTCTGCAATTAGCTAGCTGACTACTTGATTAAAAGGAGGGAAGTTTACTTCCTGACCTCACAACGACCCGTGTACATTACGCATTATCCAATAAAAATTTGGTGTTGTCCTGGAGGACAGCTGTGATTGACTCCAGCCACCCGCAACCATGAACATGAGCGGTAAGAAATGAATGGATTGAAATACATGAGAGTGTTTTATATTTTTAACGTTATTATTATTTTTTTATTAAAGATTTGTCTGTGATCCCAAGGACAAGCTGAACCTTCCCAGATGCAGGGGCTGGTTGCTAACAGATTCCACCAGCTCTACCCATTCCAAGGACAATCTGAAAATATTCTGGTGAGTGGCACTTCAGAACTCAGCTCATTAGAGGCGACATACGTGGTACGACCACCCAGATATACCCTGATAGTGCCCTCCCAAGGGTTTGCCACAAATGACTTGTGTACCTGTCAGCTGTCCAGCAAGCTTGAAAGCGTGACGCCCCCTGACCTACGAGTGGGGTGCTGTGTTCAGTTTGGTGGTGTGTGACAGAGCAGCTGATCGAACCTAAGAAGCCCCTAGGCCACGAGTAGTGCTGCTCCAGCCTGAAACATGGTGGTGTCATCATGCTTCAGGCCTGCTGAATGTCTTCCATTATTTTAATACACTGATTTCTAAATGCTGCACTGCCTCATGCAGGAAACCAGGGTACAGGGGTGGCATTCAGAGGTCCAGGGAGGTGCTTCTAATTAAATAAAAACATGTATGATGACCACCAATCTTCAGCTCTAAAAGGCCGTTACCCCCAACAGAGAGTCCTTATCATCCACATCTAACCAGCACCCTCATGTCACTCTCTTTGGTAATGTAAATGTAAAAATCACAAACCAGACAAAACATCTAGCAGGTGTTTTGGATCTATCTCTGGCATATAACCAAGGCCACTGGAAACTTGGAGATACCATGACAACAGAAAAGTAACAATTCGTTATAATGCAGAAAGAGAATAAATACAAGATACACAATGGAAAATAGTAAATTCAATGTATGTGATAAATACACTATTTGAACAAAGTACTGTAATTCATAAAGTTGACAGAGGCACAATACAGGACAACGTACATCACTACATTTCAAACCCCAGGTTAATGGTGCAATTAGTTTACTATGAAAGATCTCCTAGTAATTACTCATTTAACTGCATGTTTCCCTCTGCTGCCAAGCCTGAGCCAAATCATCAATGGAAAAATCACCCTGTACTCATCTGACTGTTACAATATTTTGAAAATTTCATTGAATTAGTCTATTCAATTTGTTATAACAAATCATCAACCAAAGACCCAAATGCAATAGTTTCACTGATGATAACCTATTTTTATATTTGGAAACAATGTCAAACATTTATGGTCACAGTGATCAATAAATTTCACAATGGGAAATAAAACTGGTAAAAGTCATCTTGACAGCCTTAATGAGCACTTAATGAGCACTTGGACATGTTTCCTCTAAATGCTCAGCCTTATTAGGAGACGGCACCCAGGGACTGTTCTCAGACGTGACCCAGCTTTACAAGAGCCTGTTGCTGCCCCAAGCTGGTCAGGTAAAACAAAAAGATACAAAAGACCTAAAAATGGCTGTGAAGGTCACATGACACTCCAACAGGCCCTTTTGGCTTAATAGAAACTTAAGGAGTCACAGCCTTGGAGCAACACAATGGACACAGCACAAAATACACAGGACAGCGGAAATGTTAAAAACTCCTCTTAATGGGTGCTTGGCATGGTTAACGTGGTTAGCATAGTTAGCGTGTTCAGTGGGAGGGGATATCAGTGGAAAAATGGATTCTGAAAAAGGTCTATAAAAATTACATTGGACTGCAGGTCACAAAAAGGGAACACATAAGGTGGAGAGGAACAGTGCTGCAAAAGGCCATGATGCTAGTCTAGAGTTCAATGAAGTAATGTTCAAATGCTCAGCTTGAGGTTTCCTGAATGACCACATCTCTGACAGTCCTTCCAAACACATACTAGGCCATGCTGTCATCTACCAGAGAACCCTCAGCCAGTGTCTCCTGTGGGAAAGTTAGAGACCTGCAGCCTCTTGGTGGCTTACAAAAGGCATTACGCCATCCTCTAATCATAGCTATTGAAGTTGAAATAACACGCTGCTTCGGAAAACCATCATTTGGAAATACATCATGTGAAAAGTTGAACTTCATTGTGAAATATTACTTGAACCATCTAGTTATAGTGTGCCCTTCTTTTTAAAAGCTGATGCTTAGAAGGATCATAAATCAGATATACTGGAAATCGTCACAATGCAATAGGGGATTTGGGGTTGTTTTTAAAAAGGGTTCCAAGAACATTTCAAAATGTGCCATTAGAATATGGAGAGATCAGTATCTGTTAGGGGACAGACAGGTTCCCCCTGCTTCATCACAAACCGGCCTTAGGTCCCAACGTGCCCGATCAGATGTCAGACAGAAATTATGCATTCTACAGAGCTCTGATCAACACGTTACCGATTCATCAGAGCAAATTAGAACACCATTCACACAAAGCACCAGGCTGTCATTGGATCATTAGCAGTGACATGACAGCAAAGGCACCCAATCGGCTTTCTCATAGCCCTGGGCTTTTACCACCCACGTGGCTTGAAGACAACGCCTATGAATGTTGAGGGAACATTACTTTGGTCTCCTTCACATTTACAAGAAGACAATTGCTTGCTCACCATAAATGGTCAGGAATGTTTAATGAGCATTTCCTCTCTAAGCATCACTCCAAAGGAGGTACATTTTACGCCCTTTGATGAAACACAGCAATAACTGCCATTCAATTACACTACTCACCTTTGCAGGCATGTCATATTTGCGTCACAAATGAACCTAACCCAAATCTGAACTGCTAAACTACTTGATCAATCTCATTTCGAATGTCTGCCCTCTTCAAGATGAATGAGGGTTACTGACAAACACTGAAAAGCTGAATCTCACCCCACCCAAGGATTTTCATCAATCATTGTTTCAAATAACATTTATATGCTTCTGATGATCTGTTATGTACCTGAAGACATTTAAAAGCAGGATCTGGAATACAACCATCAAAATACATAATTCCATTGACCAGAAACATTAAGTATTGGTCAAAAGTCAGGAATGACAATGATCTTCCAACACAAACTGACAAAAAAAAAATCTGTTTCTGTCAAATGTTACACAATGGGTTTTTGTTAATGTTTTTTTTTCTCTTAGCATTGATGAAACATTTTTCCCTCAGGTCAAAGGACCACATGCTTCAGTGCATGAGTACATATGTGTGTCCGTGACAAACAAACTTGCTTTTTTCTCCTCCCGCAAATGAGTAAAACAAATCAGGAACATGTGACATTATGTGATTAAAATACTAAGGATTTCTACACATGATCTGACTTCAGTGGTGCCTTGGCTCTTGGTCTGAAACAGCAAAACAAATTTAGTGCCTTTCCAGACCTCTTCTGAGCTACTGGACCAGACACACAAACACACACCTACTTTATTACAGAACTTCTGGTACTGAAATCTGTCTTTTCAACACTGATGTTACTGGGTCTACTGCTGGAGCATCATGCCCAGTACATCTCTTATCAGCAAATTTCATCCTCCCAGTTTCTCTCTGCCTGGGTGAGAGAAGTCAAAAAACAAAAAACAGAAACCCAACACAGATTCAGCGAACATACCTTCAGAAGTTCAGATAAAACTACATAAACAAACACTGGTGAAAAATTTAAATTTCTAGCAACCACTGGGTCACAGAAAATATCACTTTTCAGAGTTTTAAAGAGCTCAACATACCTGATGGTCCAGGGAGATGAACAGGACCATCAGCTTCTGCTTACAAACAGAAGGCACGAAAAATCCAAATGAGCTCACATTAACAGGGACTATGGGACTAAAATTCATCATCGGCGCCTTTGGTGGCACACAAAGCAGCTAAATTGTTTACAGAGCTCATTTTATTCCTGTTACTTCAAGAGAAGAGTTGCCACTGGCTGTAATTAGGATTATAACGACAACTGAGCATTTTAACCACTCATGCTTTGCTTTGTGGCCCCCTCAAGTAGCAAATATCTGCCTGTTAATCCTATAAGGCTTTCTTCAGCAAATTATGAGACATACAGTTTTATAAACCCATATAAAACACAGAACTGCTAATCTCACTTCTGCCTTTTTCACATTAGAAACTTTGTTAGCCTTGACAACCATTCCTGACAAAGCACATCTATGGCATGCCAAGTCAGCCACTACCAGGACTAAAGCTGGTTAAACTGACTGGCAACTGAGAGCAGAAAGTAATCCCAGACACCGTGGTGGTAGAAGACACATGCATCATTGTTGTGATCACATGAGAAAACCATGATCAATGAACTGGATGAAATTACATCTTAAAACAGCTTTAGAATTGATTTTGACATGGTTTTTAAACCCAATGCATTTTTTTTCTCACTTGAGACTACTCCCCTCGGAAGATCACTTCAATGCCACATCTCGCTGATGCATCCACATCACAGAAATGCCATACTTCTTACCCTCAGCCCACAAGGCAGCACAGCAAGCAAAAGTAAAGGCTAGTTCATACTTCTCCACACGCATACTAGCGGACGAGTCCGCTCTAACGTCTGCAAAGTACATGGCTTGACCGGAGAAGTATGAACGTTTCTGTGTATGCAGATGCAGAGTGGATATGCCAGTGTTGCGCTTGTGCTGAGAAGTGAATACACGAGTGTTGCACTTGTGCGGAGAAGTATGAACCAGCCTTCACGTAGAGGGCCTGAGAAGACCCCTCAATATTCAGCCACCAGAAAGACCAAAGACCAAAAGAAGAGGCAAACAGGCCCAGGCCAGCAGCAAAGGGCTAACCCTCAGACAAACTCTGAGAACCATGTTCTAAGACCCCTCAGAGAAGCTTGGGGGGGGACTCAACTGAAGCCGATCAGCTGGCTGGAGGACTGAGCATTAGGTCACAGCCACCAACGGACCTGTGAACGTGAACAAGGAGGCGCCAGGTAGCAGCAGATTGTCATCGGTGCTGGGAGACGTGCCAGTCAGCAGGGGTCGATGGGGACCCCAGAGAGAGAGGGCATTAACTGAAAAGTCAACAGTGTGAGCCGCCTCCCTCTCTCCACATCTCTCTGGAAATCTCACTCTGAGATTTACATTTACAAACAGGCATCTGAAGAGAGCTCATTCCACTCTAATCCATTCAGAGAGCTGCACTGGCCACACACTCAAGCGTGAAGCACCATTCCTCTTTCTGGAATTCGAACCTAGGAGTTTTTAGATCATGACTCCGAGTAAACAACACATCACTACCACCATCTTGGCAAACAATAACACACAAAACTGGCCTCTACACGCATCCTACGATATTTCACTCAGGGTTCATTAATTTTACATATAACATGCATTGCTTTATAGGCACAATCCAATATTATACAGTGGTACCTGTACCCACGAGCGTCTGAGGCCACGAGTAACTTGAGTCACAAGCATTTTTATTTAATGAAATCTTGCTGTACCCACGAGCAATGTTTGGAGCCATGAGCAGTACCGCGAGCCCGCCCACCTCGTTATCTCTCTATGTATAAACAATGGGGAACAAGGGAAACTTGCCCATGTGTGTCAGCGTCGGTCAGTCCCTCACAGCATCTTGTGTTGTTGTGATGTGCGTTGCAATATGGGAATGAGGTACGTATCCTTCCCGCATAGGCTAACTGATTGCCATATCGTAAGAAATTTTTTGTAAATTTGTGATAGCACGGATAAAATGTAGAAAAAAGGCAAATTATTAGTAACACAATTTACTGTAATATTTAGGCTTGTTTTATAGTGTTTTATTGTTAGCAACAATTTTTTTATACTCGCTGTAGGCTCCGTCAAGCAGCTTAGCCTAGCCTACGGGACTTGGGATCTTTCGTTTACAGCCATAGCACAGTTTTTTTATGCATTTGAAGATGAAAGTGTGTCTAATATGCCGAAAAATATGATGTTCTCAATCAATACTACTTATACTGTCACTAAAAGCTCAATTATTGTGCCTATAAATGTTTTGTATGGGGGTATTTTGGGGCCGGAAAACCAATTAATCCCATTTCCCATTGTTCCTTATGGGAAAAATTGTTTGTACCCACGAGAAATTGTACCCATGAGCTGTGTCTTCAAACCAATTACGCTTGTGGGTACAGGTATCACTGTACCAAGCTGACTGACGTCTTCTTATTACTGTGTTTTCAACCAATGCTAAGGTTCCGTTTTCAATATCGTTCAGCTGGCCCATATGAAAATTGCTCCCCTATACAGTGTGTCACGCCAAGCAAGCTGCTTTTAACATTTGTAAAGAATACAATAAAAAGTGTGAAAATTTTCAAAGCAGACAGGAATTGCCAACAATTCCAATTAGCTAATTGAAAACAGATGAACTCTTCACCATTCATAACATCTGTTATTGCCTAAGAGGTCTCGTCCCAACTCCTTGGCATGGCAGCATTAAGCCCATTGTTCGAGAAGCACACAGCTGAGCTAATCACATGGATCGAGCCGGTGAGAAGAAGGGGAGGTCACGATGCGAGGTTCAGCGCAGTTTTAGTGCCCCAAGAAGCCCGACAGTTGGTGAGAGATGCCTCGGGGGAAACGTGCCAAGGGTGGATGTGCCCGGGGTGTGTTTGAGTGTCCATTCAGCATGTCTACTGAACTGCCATCCTTTCATTTAGTTCAGTATGGAGCCTGCGCCACCAAGGAGGCCTTTACGCTTGCTTCAAGAATGACATCAGAATAGTCAATGCTTCTCCAGCCTGAGGAGCTCATTTATTTTGTCTATGGCTGAAGATCTGACCTCAGTGGACTAAGGCTGTTCTGTAGAAACCATCGTAATACCTGGGCACACACAGATACAGGTATCTCAAGCACTTGACTGCAAGATCACCACCATCTTCTTGACCTGCCGATTCACATAAGACCACTCATTTAGATCTGTTGTTTGGCTGGACAGAGGGGCACTTTCTGGGGGCCCAAACAAGCAGCCTGCAGGCCTCAGCTGGTCACACACACACAGCTATATAGAAGAGCCTGGCATAACGGGTGAGAGCGGCTGGACCACACAACGCTCAACAGCGGGTGAACATAGAATCGGGGTCAGCGAGTGTCACCAGCTCCAGCACCCGCGCCAGCGCTCCCAACACTGGCCCACAGTGCCTGCGCTGCAAACGGCCCACAAGGGACTTTTTGTTTCCAATTCCCCCCCCACCAGAATACCGCCGCTAATCCCATTAGCGTAAGGCATACTGGGAGCAGGGACTGGGACAGGATTATAGCAGAGGGAGAGAGGCAGCCACCTACCATCAGACCTAGCTGGGACCGAGTACTGACCTACCAAAAGACACCAGGAGCATCAAAGTCATAATCCATCGCACAGCACAGCCAGGATCCATTTCTCAAAATTGACAGCTGGAATATCTCTTTTTTTTTCCTCAAATTAAATTTAAACAACTGAAGTGGCAAAAAGGTCACACTGCTTCTGAAAACAACCTCGCCTGAGCAACAAAGTCAAGTGGCTGGTGCTTGTTCTTACTAAAGTGAGTCAACACATGGGAATTCAAAAACACCCATAGCAAAACCACATAACCCATAAGCTCTCAGCCAAGCAGGGGGGCAAAGAGACTAGGCCTCTCCCATTGCTCACATTCTCTAATGACCAACAGACCATCCAATCAAAGGTTAACTTCCTCCTCTTGCCAGTTCTCCAGTACCAGCTGAACAATTTAGCACAGAGATCACTGGGCCTATACTCTCCCAGACGGGACAATGAGAAAAGACCATTACTCCACCACAGAGAGGGAAATTAATCATGTATTTTTATGTCATAAGAGCATAAGACCCACAATTGAACCTGACAAAAAGATGCTTACCAGTCACACAATTCATATGCAGTTATGTAATAAAAGGAATTCATACACTCAATAGTACTGTTCTTTAAAGGCTAAAACAACCAAGACACATGAGCTGATCACTTTCGCATGATCAGCAGACAGCCAGCATCAGATGGAAGACTGATGAGAGGCCAATCTGAGAAGGATGCCTCAGCAGAGCTACCGAAGCCTACAAAAGGAGCTCATTCCAAGGAAGCCAGTTTGCCCCAAAAAGTCAACAACTCAAAACAAGCGGTCAGGAAAAAGCATCACTCCTTTTCACATCTGGTGTCCTTGGCTGAGCCCTGGACCCAATGCTTGTTTCAAGCAGGGAAAGGGAGATCAATACAACAGAATCCAGTCCCATTCAGCTATAAGGCATTCTTTAAAGATATAAAGGCTCAATTTTATTTGCATTTAGAACCAGTGACCATAGGTATAAATACTGCTTTTGGATGAAGCTCAAATCTAGTATCTAAATTAAAGTTTCTGAAGAAATACACAAAACAAACAGAACCTGGAAAGAATGTAGCCTATGGGTTTCCATGATCCCAACCAAAAGTTCCTTAGTTGATTATGCGGCTTGTGGGAAACAATGGGAAGACAATGCACACAAACATCTAATCAGCAGTATTTTTAGCAACAAACAAGTTTCCGGATGTTTCTGTTACGATGCTTCAGTGGTGGATATAACCAGGGCTGTGGAGTCGGAGTCGGAGTCGAGGAGTCGGAGTCAGAGACAATTTTGGGTACCTGGAGTCGGAGTCGGCAAAAAGTTAACAGACTCCGACTCCGACTCCTACTAAATTTAAATGGGAATTAAAAAAGTAAGTTGAAATGTCCCAATTCACAAACAGTCATAA
>JAOYFF010000063.1:29484356-29497790 GCA_025773925.1 Cryptomyrus ogoouensis | reverse complement strand
ATAACAATATAACATAAAATTTTAAATAACTGGCTATGTTATAAAGATATTTAAATAGTTTGTTCATTGCAAGGTCATTTTTAACTTTTCCTCATCAGTATATGTAAACACATCAAACAGATTGTTTAAACACTGTTATACCTTTTGAAATAATCATATTATCTCAGGGTAGCAATGTTCATTTCTTCTTACTTTGACGTAGCACTGTAAATTGAGGCAAACCATAGCTATAATTATTAATAATTCTTTGGCAAAGTGTTCCATTAAATTGGCCTTGATCAACACAACTGATGGACACCAAGGAATTCCCTTAAAGTTTTTTACTTTTGTTTGTTTGAGCAAGTGGCAATCATTTCTAACTGGTAATTATAATGACCCAGGGTATCTGAAATAGATGTACCTCTGAAATGCGTTGGGTTTAGTGTTCACAATTGAAGCGTATCTCTAGGCTGAAACATCGTGCCGGTTCCAGGAACTGCCAGCAGGGGGCTCATATATTGCATCCCAACACGAATTCCCTATGAACTTGAACACTGACCTGCAGGATTTGTGCGGGTTTCCGCTACTTTCTAGGAAACATAAATGAGTGAATTTGAAAAGAGACAATGAAGCATGCTTCTTGACTTCGTCCAGCATAGTTCAGGAATGCATTAATCTTGTAAGATTCGGGTTAGCATACTACATTCCCTCAATTGTCTTGTTAACTAGTTTAAGAAATCTGTGAGATAAGGAGTCTTCCAGAAATTTTTGAAAATATAACTATTTTAAATGTCTAAAGGTCTATGTATTTTCACCACTTTGTGGCTCAGGATATCATGATGACTCTTTTTATTATTATTTTTTTTTGTGAATGCCAAGAGCTGTATTTTTAACAAAGATGAGAATTTATTTCCTAACACCATTAACACCCCCAAAAACAAACCATTTTATAATCATAAAATGCTGTGGCTCATGTTTTCATGTCAGTCAGTCAAAGTTAATGTTTAAACAATGTTTGTGAACTAAAAAAAAAAATACAAACTCCCGTAATAGACACACTATCCGACTGAGTCCAGCTTATTTTTTCTTTGGGTTTCGTGATCTGAGGGGTGCCTCACCCATGTGACCAGGAGGAGAACATGAAGGAATACGCAAGTCAGTGTAAAAGGTGAGGACAATGAGACACCCATGAAAGCCCACTTCGTATAACAACTCATCCAGCATATGACACTTTCTAAAAGCAAACCTGAATGTTTTGAAAGAGCAGTCACTTCTCAGTAACTTAAATTTGAGACATGTGTCGCCACTTGACTAGTGAATGAATAAACTTGTTGATATATTTGAGTCATAAAAAGTAACACTAATCTAGCCAAGCCAATGTGTCTTCCTGAGGAGCTCAACTTTTACTCCTTTTAATCACCTACATTATATATAACACATTTTTTTGACTCGCTGTGCTTGTCGAGAACCTCCTTTTGTGGGACATCAGAGCCTCTCAAAGACACTGCAGCGCCTGCTCTCTAAGCTGTGCCCGTCCATATCCTCACTGTTTTATATGGCATTGTGCACTATACACAGCATTCAGGAAGGGAAGCTGTGGTGGTATGATTCGCATTAATACACAATAATTGGCAATATATTGGATACTTGGGTGCTTTTAGTTTATCTGTTTGATGCAGATCTTGTTTAGGAGGAAAAAACTCCCCCTGCCAGCCCCCCAGAACAGGATTTGAGCCAAACTCCATAATCACTGTGCCACTTATTGTCTCACATTAGAGCACATGATCACAAGTATTTAACCTATAATTTGTATCATCATACTTATATTACACAGGCTACATATGGAAATGTATGTCTAATTGTATTCAATTTAATTAACTACTTCTGTAATACATGGATCTTTTATTCATTTAATTAAAAATGTATGCTACTTCTTGTATTGAAGCTTATTGTGAATAAAGTAGTTTACTTAAAGTGTTATTGGCATTTTTGCTGGGATCATAGGTGACGCCATGTCATCTTTTCAGAGTCGTGTTTAATGTTAAAAATCATGAACGGGGATTAAGCCATCAGCGGGACTTACTGTATCATAAAGTGACAGAGTTCATCCCGACTCACACTTACATGTGTTGACGTAACTATTCCCCAGGCGAGTTTTCTGTCATGTGCTCTGCTCCCACATCTCTCTCATATACAGCCTTACCAGCAGCGGTGTGTCACATGACCCCATGTCCAGTAGATGCAGCTCTTGGGAAGAGAAAGCATGTCAGCTGTGCCTTAGGAGTGACTGACTGACATACGATAGATGAACGGGTCATCTGGAGCCGCAGGATAATAACAGGTTAGCCACCACACCTGGGGCTGTTCTGAGTGCTACTTGCAGAGCAGCAGCAGATTAAATAACCAGCACAGAAGTCAATTAACTTAAGTCAATAAACAGCACAAATGTAAAATAACATGAGCAAAGGACCCACCCATTGTAAGCATAGCAACATTGGTGTAATCATCTTCTGATTTTTTTTTTGGAACCATAAACTATAGCTACCTTATCTTCTCTCCTCAGGCTGTAAGACTCCTAAATCAGGACATGCCGCACAACTTCTTGACTGTTCATTATAGGTTCATTTACATCAACAGCAACTAGCACACTGGACTTTATAACACAAATATACACAGTCTATTCTATTATATTGCACACTGTACAGATATTTCCTGTAATTGTAATGTTATTTTGTCATATTTTTTCTTGTATATTTTCATTACTTTAGTCTTATGCTTTTTATATTTATCATTAATTTAATTTGTGAAACCTTATTGAACAGTCTCAGGACCGAATCAGGGTACATTTCACTACACATTGTACTTATATAACTGTGTATGTGATAAATACATGATCTTGAAATCTACTTTGTGTAAAAACTTCATGTTATGACAGGTTCTCAATGAATCATTTTAATTCAGAATGGATATGTAGCCAAGTTCATGTTACCGTCATCTCAGAGCCTCAGGGGTTACAGGTTTGAGCCCAGGCTTCAGGTATTCCTCATGGAGTTTGCACATTCTCCGTATATTGGCATGGCCTTCATCTGGTTTCTCCAAAGACATTCAATGGAGGTGAATCCATGCATCTGCAGTCCTTACAGTGTGTCCCTTAGGGCCTGCATGATTGGATATACTCAGTCTCTCCATTACAGACTGATATCCCAACTGAGGCATGCTCCGCAGTGCAGGGAAGGGTTATGGTGCTCTTTTATTAAGGTGATGCAAGCTGGATAAGTGGCTATAGAAAATATATGGATGGGTGAGTGGAAAATGAAGAACACAATCCTCTGTCATTGATGTGAAGATGACAGATTCTGATCCAGAGACACCAGGTGTGAGAGATAAGGTTTTCTTCACATTTCCCTGTGAAACTGGACAACAAGGGGTACACCTGGGCAAGTATCTTCTTGTCCACTGTGAAGTTGGGCTGCCTTCAGGTGTGTCACAGTGAGTGTGCTGCCTTCCATTGTATATTTCACCTGTCACTGTGAGAGTGTGCCTTCTTCCATTGTATCTTATCTTTCATTGTGAATGTATGCTGCCTTCATCTGTATCTCATCTTTTACTGTGAAAATGTGCTTCCTTCCACCGTATTTCTCATTTTTAAATGTGAAAATGTACTGCTTTCATCTGTATGTCTCATCTTTCACAGTGAAAGTGTGCTGCCTTCTGTCCTGTCCTGTCTCCCACTGTTTCTCTTAGCCTGTGATATCGTGCTATCTTCCACTGTGGAGAACTGTTTTGCTAAGTAGGGTGGGGCCTAGAGGGTCATGCAATTGAATCCTGTGGCCAGTAAAATAATCATATTTCCATTGGGCCCTTGAGAAAGCCCCTTAACCCCAGCTACTCCAGGCTGACACAGCACTCATATCCAAGTTTTCTTTATTTGTACGTTGCTTTGGACAAAAGCGTCTGCTAAAGAAACAGGATGTAAAAGTGTCTTCTCATGCTCTGCGCTACCTTCCACTGTGTGAGTTTTGTATTTTTCACAAATTGGCCTACATTCCATCATGCTCCGTGTTGGCCAACAAAGGCCATCCATCACATGGGGTTTGTAAAAGTGCACGTTTACAAATGACTTCTTTCAAGGTGCTAGGAAGGAGACAGAGTCCTAGGGGAATAAAAAATAACTTTCTCTTTGCTTTTCTGTTATTTCCTAATCATATGAAAAGTTGAGTGAATTTCAGTGACCTAATGTACAAAACATACAGTTGCACAAAGAGTATAAGAAAATGTGGTCTGAACATCACTGACAACTGTATGCTACCCAAAACAACTCTTTCGTTACTTATTCCTTTACACAGACAAACCAGCCTCACAGTCTCAAGACTGAAACCACCGAAACTGGCCCCTTCAGCCTTCCTTCTCACAGAAGAGCGTATCCACTGTCCCCTCAATCTCCCTCTGTGATTTGGAGATCTCCATGGTCATCAGTCCCCATTAGAAGAGCTGAGCACACTTACTCAGTATCCATGAAGCATGGAGAATGGCCATTTTCCATCTGAATACTCACATCTCTGCATGTTAGCATCTCATCACCTTCAATATCTCACCTGAAAAGATCTTCAAGCATCTCAGGCTGGGCACATACCAATGGTGTTAACAGAAGTTACCAGAAGTTTGAGGAAAATGATAAAGAATTAGTGCAGAAAGTCCCTTTCTTTGCATTTTTAGTGATTTTATCGCTCACCGTCTCTTTTATTAGCCGGTGTCCTGGTAACGAGCGAGTATGTTTTTAGCTTTTGGTCTTTCATCATCACAGATTAGCATCACACAAGAAGGAAAGAATAGGCTTGGGAGTTCCACACACTGCACTGCCTTCTATATCCGCACACGTCAGACACGGGGAAGTAACGTACGTGACCAGAAACATAACAGGTTGGTAAATGGACACATGAATACAACAACGGTCTGGCTGCTCTCAGTGTACAGCATAGTAAGAAGGGGCTAAAGTCAGGTACCAGGAAAAGAGCATGAAAAACCCTTCATTTCAAATGAATATGGATTTCAGAGAAGATGAAGGAACCTTAAGCTGCACTGGGGGGCAGGGGGATGGGAGAGGGGGGCGGGCATGGAAGGTTTTGTGTGGGGGAACTGGGGATGACTGGAGCAATCCCCTGAAAAAAATGTCAGGATAGTACCTGCAATATAGTGAAATATCCACTACAATTTGGTTTAAGATTAAAATGAATACTTTTCAGGGGAAAATTCTTGTGTGTGCAGCAATGAGTATGTAGAGCACAACCGAAGATACAGTATATACAGTGCAAAGGCAATACATGTAGCGGAAACAAGTAAACATAATGCAAATACATTTTAAAAGAACACAAACAGAATATGCAGAAACACTCAATCCATCTTTTTTCTTTGCAGCCTCACATTGTAATACAAGATGTAAACAGCAGTATATTCATAGTAAGGTTACATTTGTTATGGTTTGTTTAACACTAACAAACCAAGGAGGCAGATGTGAAAACTGCAGTCACATAGCATTTGTTGTATAGATTCATAGAATACCGATAAAGTTTGTTTCATTATTGCACGGAAATTTAACATTTATCATTTCAAATATTGCTTCTTTTCTGTAACATAAAAAGCCTGAAAATGCTCTGGCATCCTCTCCACGATGTGCCCTGTGATGGATTGGCATCATGTCCAGGCTATGCCCTTTACTACAGGCTTGCTATAACCCTGAAGCTTGGGTGACTGGAACCATCCACTCATTTTTGAATAAGATATATGTCATAACTGTCGCACCCTTCACATGGATGAATGGGGGCACATGTCTCACACACCTCTCTAGCACCTGCTGCTCGTCTTTCTCAGTCCTGAGTTCATCTCTGGAATCAAGCAGCACAGTTCTTCATGCTCAAATCTGTGTCCTTTTTTGGGGAGATTCTGTCATCTTATATTATGGACTTCCTCACAGGCAGATCTCAAGGGGTGAGGGTGGGCAGGTGTGTCTCTGGCAGCATCACCACCAACACAAAAGCTCCACAAGGGTGTGTACTCTCCCCACTGCTGTACTCCCTTTATACTTCGGACTGTGTGGCCACCAATGGCTCCAACTCCATTGTAAAGTTTGCCGTCTCTGGCAACAATGAGAAGGCCTATATGGACAAAGTGGAGAACCTGGCACTATGGTGTCGGGAAAACTGCCTCCAGCTGAACACCAGTAAGACCAAGGAGTTGGTGGTAGATTTCAGGAGGAGACAGCAGCGCGATTACAAGCCCCTTGTCATCATCGGAGCTCCAGTGGAGAGGGTGAGCAAAATCAAGTACCTGAGCGTCTACATCTCTGAGGACCTGATGTGGGCTGTACATATCTGCGCTCAGGCAAAAAAAGCAAAGCAGCGTCGTACCACCTTAGAGAGCTAAGGAAGTCTGGGGTCTCCCCTGCTGTACTAAGGACTTTCTACTCCAATGCTGTGGAGAGCATCCTCACACAGAATATCTCATCCTGGTATGGCAACAGCTGCGTTTTGGATTAAAAAGTGCTTCACAGAGTGAGCCGTGCAGTGGAACACTGCTGTAGGTCAGCTCTCCCTTCACTGCAGGCCATTTACACAAGGAGATGTAGATCCAGAGCCACAAGGATTGTTAAATACTCCTCTCATCCTGGTAACAAACTATTTCAGCTTCTGCAATCTGGCAGAAGGTTCCGCAACATCATGGCCAAGACAGAAAGACTGTCTTTTATCCCCAGGCCATTCGACTCCTCAATCAGGACACGCTCCCCTCTCTTTACACTATAGTATTATAGTATATTATTATAGTACTTTTATATTATACAGGACAGCAACTTTCTCAGGGTCTCATTCTCATCGTCATCATACCATACAATGCACTTTAACTTCATAACTTATAACTGCATATCGCACATCTGTAAATCTGTTCCAAATCTGTATATTATTCAAAGTTCTATTTTGAAATTTTTATTTTATTTTTTTCATATCCTTTGTAGCTGTATTCTTGCTTATTCCTTCATAAATTATTCCAATAGTTGCACAGTCAAAAGAGTGGTTCAGGATATATTTCACTGCATTTTATACCTGTATAACTATGCATGTGACAATTAAAGGATCTTGAATCTTGAATTATGTCCGAATGATAAGTTGTGCTCATAGTGGTCATTGTTGAGCCCATGGTGTACGCTGTGAGTGTGTCAGTGTGTACTGTTTTGCCTTCCCTTCCTGGGCTCTGCTTCCTGTTTTTTGAGACTCCCACTGAGACCTTTGCTGTGACCTCAGAGTGCAGCTTGGCCATTTTGAAGAGTGCCACTTCTGGAGCCTCCTTCCAGACTAACCTCACATGACCCAAATTTGGCTCACTTCTCTTCTTTGAGCCTCTGATCAAGAAACCATTCAGAGAGATGAAAACAAGAATGAGAGGCCAAGGAGGAGAGAGAAAAGTAGGTACTGTAAGAAAAGAGAGACAGAGAGATGGAGGTAACGGCACAGAAAGTCATTGTGGTTGCCTTCTGACATTTAAATGCAGTTTCAGATCTGTTGTTTATGGCAAGGAGTAAAGCATACTATGGTGACCTGCTTATTTTCAGGTTGGTTTAGACCTAGGCAAACACCGCCCTAATCTAATGCTGCATTCTATTTACCTTGGAGGACAGGATTCAGAACTGGGAATAACGTCACACACAAGTTAAGTGTTCCAGTACAGAAAGTCGGAAAGCAGTACCAGGAACCCATTTCAAAAAGCAGGATTTCTTGCTTACCTGGATAACTTGTTGGATTTAATTTACCCCAGTTTAAATGGCCTTTATCTTCGTTCACTTACATTTAGCCCAGACTACCTTAAATCCAACAAGTTGTCTGCTTAAGCAAGAAACCTTGCTTAATTAAATGGGCCCCAGTTCTAGGCCCGTTAATTGTTAGCCATTGTTAGCAATATCAGTGGATAACAACACATTGCGCTGTATTTTGTATAGCAACACATCCACAGATAGCGATTGGACAGTACTGTGTGTACAACTGATTTCATAAGCCACAAATAAGATGTAAGTGCTACTAAACAGTATAAAACTACAGTTTCAACTCCTGTTGATAAAGGGTGCGGGTAAACAAACACAAAAGCTGAATAACCAAAACCGAATCGAAATCCGAAAGTGCGAGAGCCAAAAAGCAGGTCGTAACACTAAGTCAGAAAGTAAGCAAAAGCAAAACAAAGACAGAGAGCACAAGCAAAAAGCTATCAGATGGGGTGGTGAGGCGTCTTTTATAGTCCATGACTGGATACACGCACATATACACGCAGACGTAACAAGGGTTCCTAGCCTTATTCCATCAGGAATAATTCGAAAGAGTGTAAAATAGTTACATGTATTAAATAAATATATTATATCACATAAAGTGGCGGTAATGATGTACAGGACTGCAGTATATGTGTGTGATATTTTTCTGAAATGTCCTGGAAAACTCCTGTATGGAAAGTGACTTTCCCTGTCTAAGACAGACCAGCAAGAAAAGCTGCTACTTGTTTTCAGTATTTTTGCAGTAAATGCATTAATTTCCTTTTGCACACACTATAACAATATGACAGGGGCTTCTTGCAAGATTACATTTCATAAAACTTATGTTCCCTGGAAGACAATTTACAGGCGTCATGGTTGATAGGGCCACAGAAAAGCTCCATAGCACAAATGAACAATGGCATATGAAATTAATTCATTTGTATTTACAGCATCTAATTTATGACAGTTAGGGCAAGAATCAAAGGCAAGAGGCAGTTACTAATTGGCAAGGGGACACACACTTTGTAATGAGACTTAAACAATGACACATCCTAATTAGTAATTGGACACATGCAAGCCCTGCATACTCAATGATGAGGCCTGTACAATAAGATGTGCTCTTGCTGTAGTGCACTGCTGCTGAGGGACAATCAGGGTATGAATGAAAGGAAAGAGGCAGTTACTAATTGTGTTGTGGCCAGGCAGGGTGGAAGGAAGGATGATCCATCATGTGCCTTGCCAGATCAGGGGTTTTATGAACAAAACTGTCAAGAAAACAAGACAGACCACAAATGGGTCAAACCAAGGCAGGTAGAAAACAAGAACTACAAGCTATATCTAAACACAAGGCAAAAAAATGACACCAAATATGCATGGGAAAACACAGACAAGGAAGCAAAAAAGCAGCACACTGGAGCTAAGGGTAGGAACTTAAATACACATGATAATCACTAGCGGGAGACAGGTGTGGGCACTTAATAATTACACGATAGGAGTTAGGAACAGGTGAAGGAGATTTAGCAGACATTAAGCACTTCAAACACTAGGACAGGGGTATTCAACTAAAATTTAAAGTTAGAGAAAATTTCTTGAAGCAAAGGTCCAGAAGATCATAATGTCTAACTATTTAGTGTGATATATATTTAAGTAGCCTTAAAAAAAATAGGTTTAGGTTTATTGTCATGTCCTGCTCATGCCTATCCTCCTGTGTGCCACGCCCCCCTCGCTGCCTCATGTGGAATCCCCGTGTCATCAGCTGTTTCTAGTTGTGTTTCATTAGTTCTGTGTATTTAAGTCCGTGTCTGTGTGCCTTTAGGAGTCTGGTCATTAACGTTATGTAGTGGTTGTATGTACCTGAGCGTGGTTTCCTAATTACACCTGGTGTTCACTCGACTCCTGCTTCCCCGTTCCATGCCTCATGACATTTATAATGGAATAATATAGATTTGCTGCGTTAGTCTGAAAGCGTGAGTGTCATGCCAGATGCTTGAGATTTAGCAGCCCTGAAAATATACATTTTTTGTTTCACCTGAGTTGATTTATATAACAAATAACATTACATTTAGTTTATATAGTTGTTCAAAAAGCGGAAACTTCAACAAACATGAAGTCACCAAAAAACTAAGTTTATTTATCCAACATGTTATATAATAGGCCTACATACTGTGTTTGGAAACTTTTCAGCTTTACGATTTCGGGATAGATCAGCCACTCTGTTAGGAACATTACGGCATTTTGGTTGCAGGTGTTAGCTTTGCTGCTGCTGTTAACACTAATGGCACATTAGTGCAAAAAAAGGGCTGCATACGCCAAACTATGTCTTGCTTGGTGGTCAAAGGCGTTTGACGCTCATTGGCGTGGGAAACGGCGGTTCTAGTGCCAACTCACTACCGAAAAGACTACAAAAGCTGCGCCGGTTAAAATAGAAGCGCCCCGTCAGGTTTAAAATAATAACTTTCTGTTTTGGCTATCGGTCTGGGTCCGTATGGGACAGCTTCTGGGTCCGGACCCGGACCGCGGTCCGCCTGTTAGTGACCTCTGCACTAGGAGATACTAGGAAACACTGGTAAAGCCGAAACATAACTAGACACAAGCACAAATAACCATGGAGACAGAAACAAAAAAACGGACCAAAACAACAATATAATTAACGCTCGTTGGAGTTTTACTTACAAAAAATTGGATTTTACATCTGATTTTTTTGGTCCCACCTCTTTTAGTTGCTTGGACCCACGTCCTCTACAAACCAATTGGTTATCTCCCTGAACCAGTCATTTTTCCTTCTGCCCTCAGAACATTTTTGTGTAAGTAAAACTCCCATGAGCATAAATAACATTGGAAAAAAAAAACTAATTACAGACATGATCAACAAGGTGAGGCTAGCCTCTAACCAGTCTCAAACTCATGACAATAGGGATGCGTGCCTTTTAGTCAAACACACACAGCCCAAATAAGCCACACAGTGACCCGCGGAGCAGGGGAACACACTAGGGTATAAGGACATGGGATGACCAGTGATATCTACTAGCCAAACAGTGACTGATCCTGACAAATTCCTAAGGAAACATATATAAGCCCTGCACACTTTGTAATGACGTCTAAGTAGTAATAGGGGACAGGTAAGCCCTGCACACTCAATGCTGAGGCCTGCATAATAAGATGTGCCCTGGTGTTGAGGGTCAGTCAGGGTATGAATGAAAATAAAGAGGCAGTAAATAATTGGTTACCAAACACAAATAGTCCCTGTACACTCCTTACTGAGGCCTGCAGAAAGAGATGTATTATCAGTCTGGTGCTGAGGATCAGCTTCACCCAAATCTTTTTTATTACCCTACCACCAGGTGCCTGGAACTGAAGGAACATGTGTGCAATAGTCAATCTTCTTATACACAGTTCTGAACATCCATAAGTCCTTGATGATATATTTATGGTATACTGTATACACTCAGCACCTATTTAACAAGTGATGCACAACCACAGACCTGCATATCACACCATGTATGCATTATGTAATAACACCACATTATGTAATAACTTGACAAAGTGTGAATGAAGACATCCATTTTGGTTATTACATAACACACAGTATTATTAGATTTTCATCTAAAAAAACTGCAACTTTCACTTGAATTAATTACTGCAACATGTAATCATTTATTGCAAAACATGGGCAAATTTATAAACTAATAGCATTCGAGCTATCTATTACAAAATGGCAGATTATTACAGAATATGGGTTATTGCATAATGAAGTGAAAAATTGTGACATTTTGTCAAGTTATTGTATAATGCGGTGTTACTACATAATACATCATTACAAGGAAATGGGGCTTCTGAAATGCTGCTCACTCAGAAGACAAACTCTCATGCCTTGTTATACAAAGGTGGTATAAGAGGGGGCACACAGCTGGGAGAACATGAGAACATACACAGTGGTGTTCTTTATTATAACCCATCAATGAAGCTGATATCAAAGATGGCTGCGAGACAGCTGGTGCCTCCCCTGCGGGCAGCCATTCCTGCTCTGTGGAGATTCATCTACTCTCTCAGATGCCTACATTTCAGCCCAGCTGGTTTAAATTGCCCTTCAGTGACTAAAGTTAACATAAACCAGCTGAGTGTCATTAAGCAGAGAGGTGTTTATTGGTTTGATAATCAATCTTCATTGTCGAGGATAAGCAGCAAAATTAAACCCCATGTGCTTACTCTAGCCTTCAATGCCTTACACAATCCCTTCGAAAATGCTGGCATCCTTCCGTTCCTCATCATCACGTTGGCTCTACTGCTGTATTTCCTTCATTGCTGATTGGCTCAGATTTGGATTATCTTACATGTTACATGGTGTCACTTGGGCTTCTGGATGATCTGTTGTCTTTTGCACTTAGTTCCTAGCCTCCTGGACTCCTTTGCTGTTATATGAATGAATAGTTTTGTGATATTGGTTGTCTTGCACTGCCCTGTGTTTCTATTACACATCATCTTTGAGGCATTTCAGTACAAAATCCATCATTTATAATGGACAGATACTTTGGAAAAATGCTATGCTTTTCAAAGGCCACCCTTTGACATCAGTACTGAATGTCTTCTAAATATTACAATAGCCTACTTATGTTATTTAATAGGTTTCTTCATAGCTAAAAGCTATGACTGGTATATTGTGATGTGTCAAATACATCTTAATTCTATATTTCAGAATCTTAAACAAAAGCAGCAATCTGGAAAACATTTTGAAATGAGTAGTCTGTGTCATGGAGGAAATAGCAGAGAGGAAACATCAGAATATTGGGAAAACAAAAAATGCACTTTAAAAATTATTTAAAAGCAATAAACAAAAGCATACAATAGAGTAGGAAGTTATGAAATGTGCCATATAGCAAGGCAGTGATGTTGTAAGGCAACTCATCCGAGGGGAACTCCATTGTAGGAGCAGATTCTCGGCTACATTTAACAGGATCTCACTGAAGGAACAGACCGACCAAGATAACATTCAGCAGAATTTCACTGGAGGACCAGGCTCTCAGAATTTATATTCAACAGGATCTCATTCAAGGAAGCAAATCATCACAGGTGACCATCATGAACATGTCACACTGGACAAGCAGATCACAAAACTTGACATTACATGATTTGAGCAACAACAGTACTCCAGAAAAAAAAACATTAATGAAGGAATGGGTGATCAAAGCATAGGATTGTCTTATAAATGTCTTATATTTGTCTTCCTTTTGGCCTCAGTGAATTAGGAAATCATTCCGTATGGAAAATCTAGCAAATCTCAACTTCAGGTAGATACTGTGAACATATCGGAGAGAGCATGAAAAGCGATACACAAATTGAAAGTGAAAAATATTCTGACGTTCAATATTCTGGTGGTCTTCCATCACCTAATCTTTTTTCCATGAGGGTGCACAGTGAGGTCTGTTTTTACTTAACAGTAGAACATAAATCAAAGCCCTCTGGACATTATCACTGAAATAAACATTTATTTTACCTGATGCTCAAATTTAGTCTCCACACAAAGAGTGTTACATATCACACTCCTGTAAAACGTATTGAAAACAGCAAATGGTCACTGCTGTTTCCCAAATGAATCCCACCCCTCAAAGAGATAATAATGATAACCTGGCCCAGAGCAGTGTGTGTTACCGTGGGGGTAAAAACACCTTTTT
>JAOYFF010000063.1:29466523-29477939 GCA_025773925.1 Cryptomyrus ogoouensis | reverse complement strand
GAGAAGAACCATCGGCTCAGTTTTGATCACGTGATGCTCGGCAAACAAAGCGTATACGTAATACTCGTATTGCAAGACCTTGCTCGTTTATCAAGTTAAGATTTATTAAAATTTTTTGCTCATCTTGCAAAACACTCGCAAACCAAGTTACTCGCAATCCGAGGTTTTACTGTACACTATAATGCCAAAAGTATTGGGACACCTGCCTTTACATACACATGAACTTTAATGTCATCCCATTCTTAATATACAGGTATAGGCTTTAAGATGGAGTTGGCCCACCCTTTGCACCAATATCAGCTTCAACTCTTCTGGGAAGGCTGTCCAAAGGTTTAGGAGTGTGTTTATGGGCATTTTTGACCATTCATCCAGGAGAGCATTTGTGAGGTCAGGCACTGATGTTGGACGAGAAGGCCTGGTTAGCAGTCTCCTCTCTAATTCATCCCAAAGGTATTCTATCGGGTTGAGGTCAGGGTGCATGCCAGTCAAGTTCCTTGACACTAGACTCGCTCATTCATGTCCTTAAGGACCTTGCATTGTGCACTGGTGTGCAGTCATGTTGGAACAAACTGTTCCCACAAAGTTAGGAGCAAGAATTTGTCCAAAGAGGCTTTGAATGCTGCAGCATTAAGAGTTCCTTTCACTGGAACTAAGGGGCCAAGCCTAACCCCTGAAAAACAACCCCACACTATGATCCCCCCTCCACCAAACTGTACACTTGGCATAATGCAGTCAGGCAAGTACTGTTCTCCCGCCAAATGCCAAACCGAGACTCATCCATCGGATTGCCAGGCAGAGAAGCATGATTCATCACTCCAGAGAACATGTCTCCACTGCTCTATAGTTCAGTGGCGACGTGCTTTACACCACTGCATCCGACACTTTGCATTGCACTTGGTAATGTAAGGCTTGGATGCAGCTGCTTAGACATGGAAACCCATTCCATGAAGTTCTCTATGCACTATTCTTGAGCTAATTTGAAGGCCACACAAAGTTTGGAGGTCTGTACAGTAGCTATTTTCTCTGCAGACAGTTGGCAACTTATGCACACTGTGCGTCTTAGCATGCGTTGTCCCTACTTTGTGATTTTATGTGGCCTACCACTTAGTTGCTGCTGTTCCCAATTGCTTCCACTTTGTTATAATACCACTAGCAGTCCACAGTGGAATATTTAGTAGTGAGGAAACTTCATGAATGGACTTCTTGTACAGGTGGCATCCAATCATGGTACCATGCTTGAATTCAATGAGCTCCTGAGAGAGACCCATTCTTTCGTAAATGTTTGTAGAAGCAGTCTGCATGCCTAGGTGCTTGGGTTTATACACCTGTGGCTATGGAAGTGATTGGAACATCTAAATTCAATGATTTTTAGGGGTGTCCCAATACTTTTGGCAATATAGTGTACATATAAGCTATAAATAAAATGTGTACAAACTTTGCTTAATCAGTAGGATAAGACCATGTAACTGTCATCTTCTCACAGGGGATAAACCTTTTTGATTTTCTTAACTCATAGAACTCATATTATTAAATACTTCTTGAGGGAGCCATTTCATCATGTCACTACATAACGCTTTTTGTTCAGAAGACTGAACAAGGCGGAGCAAGGGGGAGTCTGTCTCAAGTCTTGCAAAATTTTTCTTCAGTTTTGGTGCATAGGGCCTGTTGTGAGGGTGACAGCTTGAGTGTAACTTATAATGAAGGTGAAGTGTCGAGGGTATAGTTTGGGATTGGGACTATGTCTCTTCTTATATTTTGATGATTTTTTAGAAGTAGATAAACAAATGAATGAATAGTCTTTAGATTCTTGGCTATGAACACCAGTAAAGGTGGGGGTACATTTTAAAACGAAATCAGCAGAATCAACATTGTTTTAGCAATATGACATTGTAAGACACTCGCCACGGCGATCATGTTTTGGCCCTGCCTGTGCATGTTATGATGTGAGACTGATCAGCAGGATTGATTAAGCAGGGACATTTATGCATTGCACCACACCACACCACATATATATTTAAATAGTGTAAATTAATATGCATTGGTGTATATATTTATTTATAGTAAATGTTGTAACCATGTAATGTTTGCCGTGGAATGCATGCATTTCGTTAGTGTGTATCTGTGAGTGTAGAGTAAATTGTTGGCTTCCTTGTGTCGCTGCTATTGTTAAAACAATAGTGGCTGTTAATAAAGAGGGTAACTTTCATTTTAAAACAGCTGTCATCTCTTTTTTTAAAACGGCATAATACATTTTGTGGTGCTCTGCATGTGGGTCTGCTGCATCAAAAAAATTCTGCATTCTCTAGGGCTGTGGCATGACATAGAATGAATAAGACAATGTCATTTTAAGTGTGCAACAGATTGTTCATGACGACATATTTGATGTTGTTTTGTCCGGATATCATTTGATGTAATACGGCCACCTTAATTCAATGAGTTTGTATCTTCATTCAGTAGTTTGCTGGAAAACCTTACATCCTACTTCTATGAAATAGGGAAAAGTGTAATCACATGAGCAAAGCAGATTAACCACAACTGAGAGAAACACAAGAGCTTTTTACAGAATCCACAGCCTATTTTTGAATCACACAGTTAGCTAAAATAGACCATGTCAGCTGCAGAGAATGCTTGATGATTTATTCATTTAAAGATGGATTCAGCCATTAATAAACTTTGGTGATGGTACTTGGAGCAACACGATGCATGACAGGCACCAACAAAAAAGAAAAGGGAACGTGTGGCTACAACTCAGCCTCGAATGCATGCAGTTCACTTAATGAAAGCCACCTTCACACTGAGCAAAATAAGCAAATGAGAATTCTGTTCTAAGCTATAAATCATGTAAAGCTGAACTAAACAGATGTGTCTCTATCATAAACCTTTTCGACAAAAAAAAAAAAAATGTGTCATTTAGGTTTTTACATGTTGTTTGTCTTTTTGGCTTCAATTCTTTCTGATTTTTTAACATGACAAAACCTAAAGCTCAGTACTAAACAAGATACCACTGCTGTTTATTTTATGCTCTTTCTGGTCATAAATCAAAACCTATATACTAAAGTTATTGCTGTCGTTGGTCTCCTATTGGTCTGTATTATTGCTTTGAACCAAGGATAGGGCAGTGTGTGCTATTTTGTACCAGTATGAGCTTCTAAGTCTATAAAAGTTTCATTTTCCAGGTCGTATTACCAACAACTGAATAAGGGTTACCAGAAATGTTGAAGGAAACCACAATCAAGGTCATCTGTTAGTCATGTTACAGTTTGTTATTTCACTGACACTGAATATATATTTTTCTTCTCTTCCCATGTTCCAAAGAAAACTCATTTTATTATGTTCTATAAAGGTCACAATAGTCAAAATTAATCATTCAGTGAATTTTGGTAATCGTCACACTGAGAAAAGTTTTGTATATAACTGTAGACTTCGGTACTGAGTATACTTTCTTCTTCTCCAGTATTATTATAGTTTTGATCTTTTATTTTATTTATGTTCTTATTTTTTGTCATTTTCAATTTTCATTTGAAATTCAGTTTAATTTTACTTTTCAGTGTGGTTTTGCTAGTTTTAATTTTAAAGAAATTTGTCTTTTATAATTTTTAATTTTAGTAATAAGTTTTAGTAATTTTATTTCTAGGTTACATGTGTCTGATCTTTAGAGTGCCCTACATGAATACACAGCCCACATTATGTACTGACATCCTCAAAATGGGCAAAACATGTTCCAGGTATTATTAATGGTTATTGATAAACAAAACATTACATTAACTAAGTAGTATTTTAAAAAGGTAATAGAAAGTATTAGACATTTGTATTTATTTTATGTCAGTTTCTGAAGCGAAACATAACTTTGTTTAGTTATAGTTTTAAATTTTATTTTCTTATATTAAATTTCAGTTTATTAAAATGCTATATTGTAGCTTTAGTTTTTGTTAACAATAATAAACCTATTCACACTAAATGAGCAGTTATTTATTCCTAAAGATATTAGCTGGGCAAACACCTGTTAAAGTGTTAAAAATATTAGCACCATGAGATACAAAGAGATGTTCTTTGAGATCCAAGGCTTCCTAACTGAATATAAACGATCATTTGAATATCCCCCTTCTTTTTCTTTCTTCTTCACACTATTTCAAAACCGGAGTAATCCTGCTAACATGTGTAATATACCTAGCTAGTTATTTTTTCATTTAACGTCAAAGTGTAGTCTTTGAGCCCTATGGAGGTGAAGGAAAATACTGGGTCTATGGCTATGACTTCATCCACTTCTAGAAAGATTCAAAACTTGTCCTCAGCCATTTTATTTACACTTTTGTAAAGAGGCAATAATACACTTTTGTCAATAATAAGTAACTCATTACCAGTGGCGGCCAGGGTTCCAATAATCCACTAACCGAAAATTAGTAAAGCTAACGTTTTTGTTAGCATATTAGCATTTCTAGCATTACACTAACTATAAATCAACTAACATTTTTTTGTAGTCAAGGTAAATAAAGTTCAACCATCAAAAATGTTTGCAAATCCTAAAATCACACATATTTGTTCCGGTCCATTGTGAGCATGTCAGCAACAATCTATCTGGCAGGATGTTGGCTGACTACATGTAAAAACAGGACATTATTGGTCAATAGCTTGTTGAATTTAAGGAAGCCTGGGCTAAATGTAAGTGAACAATGATGAAGTCCACTTACATTGGGGTTCCCTGAACTAAGCGTAGAGCTGGGGCCTGCATCACAAAGCTGGAATTCTTGCTTACTCGCATAACTTGTCGGAAGTACCCTAGTTTAAATGGACTTAATCTTTGTTCAGTAAGTTTGCACAATCTTAAATACGAAAAGGTATTTGGCAAAGCAAGAAATCCTGCTTTGGCCCCTGATTATTTTCCTTTATTTTCTAGGTTCAGATTGACAGAGCTATAGACCAATAAAGAGCTGATACGCTAGTTCTGGGTAAATGGCCCAATGTTTTTAGTGCCCAAGCAGCTTCACTCAAGGCAAAATGTCAGCATGAGCAGTCACAGAATAGGACTACTCTGACAAAAAGCTTATATCTGACAAATGTCATTGTAAGTTTATTCTGGAAACTTTACAAAGTCCACTGATCCCCACTTGGGTATGTCCTAAACATTTACTTACTCCAGCCCTGTGGAACTAAGTTGCGAAGCAGGTTAGAATTTCAGCTCACTAGGTATGTTTTTAAGGATTTTAGAGCACAAAACCAAACCAAACCTAAATTCATATAAATGTATTGGTTTAGCGTTATCAAATTACAGGTAGTTCTCGCTTTCTGAGCTCACATTCTGCTTATTACTATACGAGGGATTTTCAATTACCCAGAAAGCCATACATCTGAATATGGTGGTAGAAGTATAAATAAGCAGACTATAAGCAATGGGAATATGATGATTTAGGAACGTATCAAAAGTAGGACCAGTCAAGAGTACGTGTAGCCTATTTGAAGAGTCTATCATCTGGAGAAGTAAAATCATGAGAAACTATGAACCAAGATAAAAACAAGCCAAAGAATAGATTGTCATTTGATGTCTTTAACTGTCTGATGGTGGACAGTGACACTTCCTTATCTATGTTTACTATTTGCACAGTTACATTAATATTATTACCCTTTGCACAACTGCCTCTTCTACTCTTACCATTTGCACAACTAACTATATATTGTTACCATCTGCACTTTGTCGATATGTCTCTGGCCTTGTCAGTTTGCCCTGTGTCTTGTTATCTGTCTTTTTTTTGTATAGGATGTCTATAATTTTGTAATTGGAGGGTACGCACACCAGTGAGCGAGAAACGGCATTTCGGTTTTCATGTATGTCTTGCACATAAAATGTGAATTGAAACTAAAAATATCTTTTATCTCTTTGATTTTGAATCAATCCAGAAAAGTTTTCATGCTCATCATTCAGAAAAGATGACAGACATCAGATGCCAATAGATAATAAAGTGCTAATTATTTTATGCAACAGCAAATAAAAATAATTTTGCTGGTGTCTACTAATACTGGTAAAGCACGTATATTAACCCATTTACAACACAGTGGTGGAGAACATGAGAACTGGAGGCATTTTAATGATATGTTTAACATATTAGATATATGATGGTTTGTCAGGAACACAGGAAGATTTTGTAGAGCATCTAAGTTGAGGCAAAACACCAAAACCACATCGGAGGGGCATGCAATTAAATATCATCATTCAGAAACACCTACGTCCATTCCAAAGCATGAAGATGAAAGGAGAAGTAGCTTAATTTAGTTCAGAGATGATTTGTTTCTATTCAGGGTCAACCCAACCTACTGGGTCAGATTAACAGAGTTGCTGGGGCTGGAGGGTCACATGTACAGCTGTACGTGGGCTCACAAGTCCGTCACTTTTTCGCTGAGACGCTACATCATTGTGTAGAGGGTCTTCAAGCCAACACTGTGGCCACTGGAGAGAAGTGATGGCTGCAGCCATCCTGGGGGGAAATTACTGGCGAGATAAAGATACCGGTTCAGCAATTGACAGGAGACGCTGAATCCAGAAACAAGCTCAGAAATCTTTGATTAAAAAGGGCAAATGAGGCCAACCTAATTTCGCCCCTCTGTGCAACTCCAGGAAAGAAGGGAAACAATCTGCATGTATCAGTCATGTTTTAAGCCAAAATTAACACATCATTCAGCTTAGTACAGAGGTGGGCAATCTTATCTAGAAAGAGTCGCAGTGTATGCGGGTTTTCGCTGCTACTCCCTAATTGGATTACTGATTAGAGGACTGATTGGCTGAAGAGTCCTCACACAGCTGACCTAAAGGTTATCCCAAAAACCTGCATATACAGTGGCCCTTTGTGGATAAGATTGCCCACCCCTGGCTTAGTATGTTCCGAGGATCCAGATGTCTTGAGTTAATAATGATATACCATGCATTGAGAACACATCACACAGTAGCGAAGGAGTCTAATCTTCGTCTCAGCTCACTTCAGTACTGTGTCTCTTCGGAGAATCCTTAGGTACCGCTGGTTTGACTTTGTGTCAAACAAGTCATTGCTAGAGGAGTCCTGAATGAGGCACATTAGCTGCATTGTGAGGGAGTCTCAGTTATGGTACTAAGGCCATGTGGCGCATTTCCCTGAGGGTTATCCTGCTCGCAGGATCCTCGTTGCTGAGGACCCAAGTAGCTGGACCAGGCCGAGGGGACGTCCACATAACATGTGCCTACGGCAGATGAATGGTCACTTTCGGAGGGTGGGTCTGGACCGTATGTCTGCCTGGAGGGTCACCAGTTGGGATCCCAAGGAGTTTCGCCATATGGTGGGTGCGGCAATGTGCTGCATCAGCGCATGCTCCCCAACCTGACCTGATGCACTACAGCTCTTATAAAGTGCTGGTTTATTCTGTATAAGCCAGCCCTTCCTGGCAGGCTCCTTGAGAAGATAACAACAAGCTGGGCGATATGATGAACATCATTTTCCACATTCATTTGCCCTTTTTAACAGGTATTTTCATGCCAAGATTAATATTGTTCTTATAATTGCTTAAGCAGAAGTCCTGCTTTGTTGAAGTTTAATTGGACCCCCCCGCCCATGACCAGGATGAATGGTTAGAAGGCTGATGGGTGCATTAAACTGGACACAATTTATGTAGTGTGATACCAGTTCTCAGGCTATACTTCTGAACTTTATTCAGCCAGATAAAATGCTTACTCACCACAGGCTGAATTCATGGATGACCCAACGTGTCACATCTGTGGAGCAGGAGCATTGTGCTGAGATACTACCCAATGCTACCCAATGCTCCTGTCAAAAGTCTGTCAAGAGCCCTACAGCTATAGCTTCCAACTTCCAACTTGTCATGTATTAGTGGCACAGCATGAAATTGAACAATCAAAATGCTGATTTTAAAGCTCCCCTACCGCATGACATTCTTAATAAAATCCCTGGGATATATGCTATTATGCGGTAAATAATTTTGCAATCGGCTTGCAGTCTTTTCTCACTTAATCTCTGTGGTACACTGAACCTTTAGGAACTCAGGGATAATCAGCTACATTTAATATACTCAGTAGGAAAATAAAGGGGAGATTTATCACTCTAAAAAAATAAAATACACAAAAGCAGAAAGCAGAGACAGAGGAAGAGAGAGGAAGAGTGATGGAGATCCTGGGCTCAGAGCATATACTGTAGCTAGCCCCAACATTAATTCATGTCATGTGTGAATGTGCCAACACAAAAGTGGCATCGAGAAAAGTCACAGCTGCTTCTGTAAAAGGTAAAGTGTCGACATACAGCTGAAGGAGCAACAGTGTCTTCATGCTATTTGTTTGCGATTGACATGGTTGAATTCCATACTCAGTGTCATACTTTCCATGAACACGAAACAGGCCTGCTAAGCCATTCAGGATCATTGTGAAGTCAGAGCCATGGAAACAACGGGAACAGCAAACAAAGGAAGCCACATAGGGCTTCAGAAAGTTAAAACTTACTGTAATACTGATCGTCTGTGGCAGGCCTGCATTTTCAGACCATGGGCCACTGACATTAATTGAAAGATTCGTCACTATTGTATAAGGCTGGTAATGCATGTATATTTTTTGATTAACCAACCTTGTTCAGATAATGTGTTTTGTTTCCAAGTACTCCACAGCAATTAAAGCCACTTCTGGACTAACGTAGTCCACAGAGATGTATTTAGAGGAAGTTAGAGGAAAATGAAAGTATATGTGGTTAAGGCTCAGTCGTGATAATCACTTGCAGCTCAGTCCCCTACTCAAAAACTGGGGTCAACTCAAAGTCTGCGGTGGTGAATTCAGTTGTCTACGGTTGGAGCTTGTTTGCAGTTGAGCCAGCACCACTGCCCTGAAGGCTTCAGGCTACCTTTAGTCGAAGCCAGCAAGAGTGGGCAGTGCAAGCATCTATTGGAGTGGCTGAGGGCCAGGAGGCCTCCGACCAGAGGTCCTGCTCACAGCGGCCAGCGGTCACATGGTCAGGAAGATCTGGTCCTGTTGTGGAAAACAGCTCATCAGTGTCAGCACTTTCCAGGTCAACATAAGGCCAGCTTTTTACAGCTTCTATAAATACATCTCTGTGGACCAGGAAAAGCCCTCAGAGAAACTCATAAAATACAACCTCACTGGCTCATTCTCTGCTGAGCCAGTGTGATATTAAAAGAATATTTAGATAATTAAATGATGCTAGCACAGACTAAATCTGCATTTAGATTTCAACAGCAATCGACTTATCCTGTTCCGTCAATGGTGACGCATATTTCCACAGTACCAAATGAGTTACAGCTTTCTCGGAGATAGTGGTGCAATTCATGCGATGTCCCAGAATTTTCTGCTTAGTGTGGGGTTAGATTTACATGCATGATATGATGTCTGAAGCAAAGCAGACAACAATTTCAATCCAAGTTTTGTTCTGCTCCTATACAATCGGACATGGGTGTCACTCTGAGCTGAGGCACTGGAAATGGATGTAATGTTGGTTCAGTCGAGGAGCAGGGACAAGCCAGGTTTACGATTTATCCTGTCATATGAAGTCATACCCTTCCAACCCCCCCCCCATTCTGCTAAGCTGGCCCTATTTGTCATCCCTGACTGCTTCACCCTGCCTCTCTGGAAGGCTAGGGCTGCCTGTTCATGTTTATACACAGAGACACACACTGGCAATTGGAACCAGTCACACATGCACACACGTTTTCAATAACTTGCATAAGCCCTCTCTCCTCTCTGTGAAACCCAGTAGATCAACTCACCCTGCAGATAAAATAAATGCCTCTTCCATTAAGAGAGCATCTCAAAAAAAGTGTTTTAAAAAGATGAAACTAATTTTCAGAGTCACACAGGTCAGTTCAAAAGGCAAACCGCAATTGCAAAGTGCATGCCGAAATTTCCTTGCAAATCACTCATCATTCGGTTTTCTGGGATGCAACAGCATCTGCACAGACATTAGAAACCACAAGTAGGGCGGCAAGCCAGCTGTAGCCCTTACTAACCACCTGTCATAAAATAAAGAATAATGATTCTATATAATCCATATAATTGCATACTATTCAACAATGAATCCCAGTATCCCTATATTACAGTGTGTGATTTCATGACCCTACATGCAACACCCATATATTGATGCCACAGACAACACCTTTCATTACAGACTGGGCCTTCAAATTCCTACTAGTAATGGCTGGACCATCCCTGCAAGTCATTATGGTAACCAATACTCAAGGCTGCAGCTGTGAGGGATATTTTGAGGACAAGGCCCGATCTTTACAGTTGGAGGGAAACAATTGGACTGGATCCTGCGTTTCACTCCATCCGGCCCAGACTGGGTGGTCCACTACAACTGATGAAAGGCAGAGTGTGATCTTACGTATATTATCCCCTGGCTTCAGTGAATGCTTGGTTGTCAGAAGGTATAAGAAAGACAAAGTTATGCTGAGGACACAAAAAAAATGCTAATGGGCGAAACTTTGGGAACTGTGGCCTGCCTTACAGACCACCTGAGCCTCTGATACAACATGGATAAAAGTCCAACCCAGAAGTTACCAGCCTAGACTATTAAACAATATCCAGCCCTCGTTTGTCTGAGGTGGGCAATGTTATCCAGAAAGAGCTGTTGTGTATGCATGTTTTCACTGCAACTCTGACTAGATTACTAATTAGAGGACTGTTTAGCTGAAGAGCCTTCACACCTGGGTTTGAATAACTGACCTAAAGCTCAGGTCAGGTCAGGGAGCATGTGAAACTCTTCAGGATCCCGGCCAGCGATCCCCCAGACAGATACACGGTCCAGTCCCACCCTCCAGAAATGGCCATCCATTTGCCGCAGCCAGGTGTTACGTGGGCGTCCCCTTGGCCTGGTTCAGCCGCTTGGATCCTCAGCAATGAGGATCCTGCGAGCCGGATCACCCTCCGGGAAACGTGCCACATGGCCGTAGTGCCGTAACTGATGCTCCCTTACAATGCAGGTAAAGTGCCTCATTCTGGACTCCTCTAGCAACCACTCGTTCAACACAAAGTCAAACCAGCAGCACCCGAAGGAGTCCAGTCTTTGTCTCAGGTCACTGGATGGTGTCCATGTCTCACAGCCATATAGCAAGACAGGGAGCACCAGGACTCAAAAGACTTGGACCTTCGTCCTCTTGCAAAGATATCGGGAACACCACACACCCCATTCCAGCAATCTCATGACTCCCCATGCTCTTCCAGTCCGCCTACTGACTTCATAGGAAGAGTCACCAGAGACATGAATGTCACTGCTGAGGTAGGTAAATCTCTCAGCAAGGTTGACATTCACGCCACAAACAGACACACTACTGATGGCTGTGCCCAAGTAATTAAATGCCTGGGGCCGGTTGCACAAAACACCTTAAGTTTTCCCCTTAAGTATGACACTTAAGGTTTAATTTCTCCTTAGCTAAGGGATTTATT
>JAOYFF010000063.1:29408397-29427803 GCA_025773925.1 Cryptomyrus ogoouensis | reverse complement strand
CGGCGGGCCGGTTATAACGGGGAGACGCGCCGCCCGGCGGGCCGGTTATAACGGGGAGACGCGCCGCCCGGCGGGCCGGTTATAACGGGGAGACGCGCCGCCCGGCGGGCCTCTCAAGCTGTTTGATAACGTGTAATAATGAGATGTTACGTGGGGGTGTTATCCAAGCCAGAATGTGTTCCTGACAGGCATAGACTACAGTATGAAGACGCTGATGGTGGACAGCACCCAGGTGGCTATGCAGCTATGGGATACTGCTGGGCAGGAGAGGTGAGTGTGGCCTTTCGTCCCCCAGCACCACCAATCGAGCAATGTGAGAGACTGTAACCATAATAAATGTCTTTAGCGGGTAATGCGAAATCCTGTCACCATAACTCTGCCACCCAGGTACCACAGCATTACGAAGCAGTTCTTCCGCAAAGTTGATGGAGTGGTCATTGTGTATGACATCACTTCTGAGCAGAGCGTCATTGCTGTACGTCATTGGCTGACCAGTGTGCAGGCAAGAGCTATCTTACAGAGCTATCTTACATCTTAAATCATCTGAGTGCATTTAGGGTGTTGTTCATTGTTCAAACCACCAGGGGCCTTAAGAAAAGTGAGAGTTACTGCCCCTTTGCCTTCATTGGCTAGCGTGCCCCTCGTTTCCTGCCCTCCCTGTTCCTCTTCCCATAGTAAATAAACAAATAACTAATTAAGACAGTTCTGAGAAATAAATGAAAGTGAGTAACAGCAAGCTAGTTAGCCACTCTTTCCACCTTGACAGCCAAGGCCATAAATGCATATCCTAATTCATGTCTCAGTAGGTGGCTAAATCAAGCATCTCAATTGTGATTGATATCAAGAAGTTAATTAACGTCGTCTTTCAGATAACATCTTTCTAAATAGCTAGCGTGGTTATTAGCTTGCCAGGTAGATAGTTAAGCAAGCAAGCTAGCTAGCTAAATAATAAACACATGGGTACATTTTCCATGTTCCCTAGTGGCTGGTGTGAACTGCACTGCTCTCTTGGTATGTTAATGCCAAAATAGGTTTTTGAGCTTTTTCAGAAGCTTTCAGAAGTCGCACACAGTCTATTGTGGTGAAAACTCAGCCAGCCTTCTACCTGTAATCACTCCAAGAGCATTAATAAATGAAAAATACTTTTAATGAGAAGTTTGAAAGCCAATTTTGTTACATAATCTTTGGTGACATAACCAACAGCCACACTTTCTCACACAAAGCACAATGACCTAAGAAACCACAATGCCAGGAAGGGACAGGAAAAATGCCTAATTTTTTCTTTGAAGTATGTTTGATTTTTTTCACTTCAATGGATGTTACATTAGAGAATACAACCTCTTTACTCTATAGAATGTACTATACAGGAATTAATGTCATATGCTGTAGTATGCTTCAGCGACCTTTTTTTTTTGCATATATTAGTCATTTAAAAAATAACTCAGTAAATGGAGTGTTGTAATAAAAAAATACATATTTAATATATGCATATACATATTCAATTGTAAAAGATGTGGTTAACCATTAATGAATGCGTTTTGTTTCGGCTATAAAAAATGATCCACAAATTTAGTCCTCATAGACCTTTTGAAAAGTGTAATTTTAGTATGAAGAAATTACTATTAATTACTTAATAGTAATTAATTAATTACTATTGTGAACAAGTATTGTAGACTTAGTGGTACCACCAAGTCAACAGCTAGTGACTAATGGTGACATTACAAATTCCTCATTTTTGTCTTACCCATTTAAAAAGTAGTATTTGTAGTTTGGCTGTGGAACCTTTGCCAATGTCCCTTCTGTCTGAACCTGCACTTACTTTGCATATTACTTATATTATGATAGATAAATACTCTTGAACAGTTACAGGTATGGAATGTAAATAGTAATTTGCCATAAAGATTAAAGTACCTGACTGTGCAGGTACTCTTCTTTTGGAGTTGAGTCTCTAGCCCCCTAAATATCTGTGCATTAGAGTAGGACACACAGGGAGACCTGTACTGTATATTATTGTGGGAACCATCTATTTATTTCTATTGGCAAAACCCTAATCCCAACAATGACAACCATAACCCTACCCAGCCCTATCCTCATCCATAAGTAACCAAACAAAATAAAAGACTTTTGGCATTTTTAGTTTTTTGATTGCAGTCACCCATTTTTATAAAAATTAACTTCCTCTTGTGGGGAATTCAACGTCAAAATAACAGGTTTTTAACACATTGTGGGGGAATTTGGTCCCCATAATGCAATGTACACCTGGACCACACAAATACAGACACCCACACATATGCTCTTTTGGGCAAAATGACTGTTAAGAATTGCCTTATGATTTTGACACAGGAAGGGGCAGGAGAGTACATTCCCATCATGCTCCTGGGGAACAAAAAGGACAAGGAGAGTGAGCGGCAGGTCCAGGCCAGCGTGGGCGAGGCGTTAGCCAAGGTTTGTAGACTTCAGTACAGCATGCTCAGACACCAATGTTAGCTGCCTCTGCTAGGAGAGCAACACAGGCTGACAGGTCCCATTTTCTTCTCTTATTTCCCTTTTAAGCTTTTCAAAAAGACTGTGTGGTCTGTGTAGGTCTGTTCACACGGCTTTCATGACTTTAGGTGGGGTCTAATCTGAATGAGGCTGTCTCATGACCTTGGGGGCTGACATACATGTATGCCCGTGGGGTGTCACACCGGGTGCCTGGGGTGGGTTCATTACTAGACGTATCTAATCTGCATCTCACTTTGTTACATGGATTGAGTCATGTTAAATGTCTGTTGGCCGTCTGTTAATGGCCGGGTAAATGTTAATGAAACCTTTACTTTATCAAAAGCAGGAGTTCCAGCTCTGCTTCTATGAATGCAGTGCCTTCTCTGGCCAAAATGTGTTGGAGTCCATGGTCCATCTGGCCAAGTGAGTAGATCTTCTTCCAGGAAGGCCATGTGCATAATTGATGTCATGGGTCCTGTATTTACTGGTCCGCATTCTGACTTTTATTCCTTTTATCAAGAATTAATCAGACCAATTAAGCTATCAGTTACGTTTTGTTAGTGATGGGAGAAAGTCTGAAGACTGACAGCAGTTGGTATGATGTGTGCTGTCATACACTAACTGCTTAACCTGTTCCTTCTCTGGTTCCTTTTGTCTTAAGTAAAGGCAGTCATTACATAGACTGTACACTTCTCAAAAAAATTAAAGGAACACTTTGAAAACACATCAGATCTCAATGGGAAGAAAAGTCATGCTGGATATCTATACTGATATGGTAATGTGTTAGGAACGAAATGATGCCACATTGTTTTAATGTTTAAATGAAAATTATCAACCTACAAAGAGCTAAATTCAAAGACACCCCAAAAATTTAAGTGAAAAAATGATGCAGCAGGCTAGTCCATTTTGCTGAAATTTCATTGCAGCAACTCAAAATCGTACTCAGTACTTTGTATGGCCCCCACATGCTTGTATACATGCCTGACAACATTGGGGCATGCTCCTAATGAGATGACGGATGGTGTCCTGGGTGATCTCCTCCCAGATCTGGACCAGGGCATCACTGAGCTCCTGGACAGTCTGAGGTGCAACCGGGCGCCGTCGGATGGACCGAAACAGAATGTCCCAGAGGTGTCCTATTGGATTTATGTAAAGCAAGTGTGGGGGCGAGTCAATGGTATCAATTCCTTCATCCTCCAGGAACTGCCTGCATACTCTCACCACATGAGGCCGGGCATTGTCATGCATTAGGGGGAACCCAGGACCCACTGCACCAGCATAAGACCCTATGCTGGTGCAGTGGGTCCAAGGACTTCATCCCGATACCTAATGGCAGTCAAGGTGCCGTTGTCTAGCCTGTAGAGGCCTATGCGTCCCTCAATGGATATTTCTCCCCAGACCATCACTGAGCCACCACCAAACCGGTCATGCTGAGCAATGTTACAGGCAGCATAATGTTTTCCATGGCTTCTCCATACCCTTTCACATCTGTCACATGTGCTCAGGGTGAACCTGCTCACATCTGTGAAAAGCACAGGGCACCAGTGACGGACCTGCCAATTCTGATATTCTATGGCAAATGCCATTTGAATTCCACTGTGCCAGGCAGTGAGCACAAGGCCCACTAGAGGACGTCTGGCCCTCAGGCCACCCCCATGATGTCTGTTTCTGATTGGTCAGAGACATTCACAACAGTGGCCTGCTGGAGGTCATGTAGGGCTCTGGCAGTGCTCATCCTCTTCCTCCTTGCACAAAGGAGCAGATAACAGTCCTGCTGATGGGGACGTTCTACAGCCCTGTCCAGCTCCCCTAGAGTAACTGCCCGTCTCCTGGAATCTCCTCCATGCCCTTGAGACTGTGCTGAGAGACACAGCAAACCTTCTGGTAATGGCACGTATTGAGGTGCCATCCTGGAGGAGCTGGACTAGCTGTGCAACCATTGTAGGATCCAGGTATCACCTCATGCTACCAGTAGTCACACTGACTGTAGCAAAATGCAAAACTAGTTAAAAAAACAGAAAAGATGAGGAGGGAAAAATGTCAGTGGCCCCCACCTGTTAAACCATTCCTGTTTGGGGGTCGTCTCATTGTTGCCCCTCTAGTGCACCTGTTGTTAATTTCATTAACACCAAAGCAGCTGAAACTGATTAACTACTCCCTCTTCTACTTAACTGACCAGATCAATATCCCAGAAGTTTAATTGGATGCTGTACTCTGATTAAAAAGTGTTCCTTTATTTTTTTGAGCAGTGTATATTCAGCTTGTCAAAGTTATTTACATTACACAACAAAATGAAGCACATATAAGGGAGGTGTCCCATTTTAAGTTGCTAATTAAGGGATGATTTGGGGCTTAATGATTTTTTTCATTTTTATTTTTTAAGTTCTGTATACATTCTGGTTAGCTGGCCAGGTTTTGCATTTGATGCTACTGATGTTGGGGTTAGCCAGAGAGCAGAGGGTTGTGGGTAATGTTAAGTGGCGCTCAGTAACCTCCCTCTCTGTTTGCCCTGGTAGACTCCTGAAGGAGCGGGAAGATGGAGAGAAGGAGAAGACCATCCAGCTGGTGAACAGGGCTGCCAGCAGACGGTCCTGCTGCTTGGGACAGTAGGCACTTGTGCTGTCCCAGCTGCAATTTACTTCTTCTGCTTGTGCATTTGGACCTAGTCAGCCAGCTCTTTAGCACCTGTCTATGGCCTGTCAGCACTAACACATTGGCGCTAACACTGTGGTAATCGTGTTCTGCTGTCTGGGTTCGTCACCCAGCAGGAAGCAGGTTGCTGTTGTGTCATCACTGTGGATGTGTGGTAGAAGCTAAGCCATTGAGGTAAAAGAAATCATCGAACCAGGCTGATTTTGAACAGTCTTGGTTATGTTTGTGAACTGTTGGTTGTGTGTTAATGCTTGTTAATATGCCATGGTATGCATGGACAGACTCCAAGCCTCTTAATACAGACACTGACAGAACTGGAAAATACTGACGCATGCTGTTTTACAGAGCAAAAAAAAAACACGCAAACACATGTACTATTTTAATTGGATATGCATGCTATATAGTGTTGTATAGAATGCAGATGCCCAAGAAATACCGTTGTTACTATTTAAATACTTTTAGGTCTCTATTATTCGCCTATCAGGCATGACTGTTTTTTGTAAATTTGAAAGATACCAGGCACTCAGCTATTTCTGGAAGGTCTCAAAGTAGGCCATATCCTGAGATGAGCGAGTGAATTCTGTTAACGGATTTTACGCCTGCTGAGTTGCTGCTGGGTTTCGCTGCTGGGTTTCACTGCTTGGCACAGAGCCCCTGTTATCCGTTACCTTTAGTGAAACTACAGGGGCGACTAATTTGAGGACCGACTGACCTTCAGGGTCCTGACTCTAATCCCAGCCTGCAGGGTCTCTCAGTCCCCCCCCGACACTGTTTACACACTGACATGTTCCTATGCAGGCCCAGTTGTAAATAAGTAACTGATTCTATATGTATATTGTATTAAAAATTAATCAAATAAATAATGACCAAACGTTTAACTTTTGTGGTACACTAACACTATTTTTGAAGTATGTTGATTTAGTCATGATACAACATTTAATCAATTTTGATTTCATATTTTTTAATACTTTGGCAGTACAGTGGCTCACTAGGTAGTACTGTTGCCTCACACCTCCGGTGTTAGGGTTTAAATGTTCTCATGGTGTGTGGGTTTCCTCTGGCTACAGTCTAAAGGCTTAGTTAAGTAAACTGATATTCCTAAATTGACCATTGTGTGTGTTCCTTGTGCTGGGCTGGCATCTGGCCCTGTAGTCAATCTTGTGCCTTGTGCTTCCTGGGAAAGCATCCAGATTACCGCATCGTGCTGGATGGAGTGGATTACCTAAATGGTAAAAATGAGACTTCAGTGACAGTGGGAAAAGAACAACTCAGAATAAGTCATTTTTTTTGTATAAAACCTTAATGTTTTAGGACTTTTGTTTTGCATAATCATTTACGATTCATTAAGTTTAATAATGTTCACTAACAGATCCAAATACTCTTAAAAAATCCTTCTGTGCGGACTCCACCTAGTGGACATGCCGATGAATAAAACAATCTACTCATTCGTTCAGTATTGGGCAGGACGTAAGATCAGAGCTAAATTAACACAATGTAGCAGTACCTTAGGACTTTTCGCTGTAAGTAAGGCAATCTATCAGATATATTTTTTTTTTCATAAAACAAAATAAAGGTAAATTTTTTTTGTGGGAAATGTTTTATTCGCCTTGAACATATTCACAAGGATACAAATATATATGGAGTGATATTCCTTTGATGTGTATTATTACTGCTCATCATATACTGTAGACATGACAGTTCTAAATACTGACTACGATATTACAGCAGCAATGTAATGCATGCATATATATACACATTTATTTACAGTACATTCCAGATTTCACACATCCCTATTTTGAGGATTTACAATAATCCGATAATAGCTAAATAAGAATCGATACGAAAGCACATTACTAATCCCACGCAAAAGCCTGAGATAATTTGTTCACACTAATAAGCGAAATAGCTCTTCGTAATATCACTGTTGTTTTTTTTTTATAAACAAAGCTTCTGAATATTCATTTGCTGCGAGACCTCAGTCATTTGGTTCTTATACTAAACACTACTGATATGTGTGGAATCGACATCGCTGGCAATCAAAATGAATTATCACAAACTTGCTGCCCATGAATATTCATTAAGACTGAAACGAGAGGCGCTCCTCGCCGAAGATGCAGTGTCAGGTAAGGAACCGGAATATCTTCATCGAGGATGTGCAGAATTTCACAGTTATGAAGGAATTTGCAGCTGGACTGGAGTATAGTTCTCCAGCCATCACCTTGGCAGCGACTTCAGTAAGAGCACAGGTGAAGAAGAGCATTCGCGGCTCCCGGGCCACATTGGTCTGCCCGGAAACAAGTTTCGAGGATGGGGAACCCCGTTGCATGGTGGGAACCATTAGCAGCAGCAGCCACGAGATCCCGGGGGCACTGCTTAGCTTTACTTTCCAGATTCATCCAAACTGTTTGCACTGGATAATAAGCGGAACAGCAAGTCCCATAGTATCGCACACATTACTACAGGCAGAGGCTGCTGTAACCGTTGGAACGGGCCGGACGTAGGGAGACGTGGGGCTTGTGCGTAAATGGGGAGAGGGCTCCCTCTAGTGCACGCCAGAGGAGTGGCATCATGTCACCAACAGACAATAGCAGAGGCACACACACACACGCACAATGGGGTACTATCAGCTCCGTGCACTGTACAGTCCCGGAAGACCACAAAACATCAGCCAGAAACCCCCCATACCCAGTCTGAATGGCTAAAATACCGATACAGCAACTTCAAAGGAGAGTTCACGCTTATCTAACTGATTTCCTTGCAAAGAGGTTTCTCTGTGCCAAGTCCTACAACTACACGGTTTAAACATCTTATTTGACATATTTAGCACCCATAACTGCCAAGTCATATATAATCCATATTTAAAGGAATGGCCATACAAATGGCCGCTTACTTCAGACTCTAACTTATATTGGTGACACCTTACTTGATGGGGCACAAATCACATGGTATTATACTATTACTTATGTATTAATTAATCACAAACTAAGTCTTAGTTACATACTGGTCTCATGTTAATTCATCATTAATGAATTGTGACGCATGTTTTATCTCAAGCAGTTACTACATTTGTTACTGTATCTGTTCTGTAAACGTTTGTGAACTACTGAAAGGACTACTGAAGGAACAAGTCATGAATAACACAAGTTAAATACTGATCATATATTTCTTAATCATTAATGAATTATGATACATCTTTCATCCCAAGCCGTTACTATACTTGTTACTATATCTGTTAATTGTGTAAACCTTTATGAACTTCTGACAAAACTAATGAAGTAATGAATAACACAAGTGATATACTAATCTCGTTTGTTCATCATTAACGAAACAACACATTTTTTTTTATCTCAGGTAGCAACTATATTTGTTCATGATTTGTACTTCAGTAGTAATTGAGTTATTACTAAGTTTTTGCGCTCCATCAATAAAGTGTTACCGTGATATTCTAAGCAATCAACACAAATGTGTGAATCATCACAGCTTTATCAGAAAACAGCCATGGACTGAGATCAATGTTACACTGCCTGTTGTCTTTTAAATACTTGGACTTGCGAAGGGAGGCAGGTGTAGAATTCGTTAGACAAATAATAACTTTTAAACAACTGAAACTTCCTTCAAATTATTCATTTAATCAGATACAAGAAAACAACCTCGGGGTCCCCTGGCTGTTCAGAAAGCCCTATGATCATCACTTGGGCTTCAAAATGTACTGTGTTATAATAATAATAATAATAATAATAATAATAATAATAATAATAATAGAGCTATATAAACTGTTATTCTCAAGACTCTTGTGAGGGTAAAGACTGAAATTACTACTTTCATTGCCAGCCTTGCCAATAACCTTATAAGGGCCATGCCCATCCTCCCATCTGGCTCATCCTTCATGTACTAGAGCCCCTTGGCCCACCAGGGCCTTTACCAGATTGGCATAATCTGCCCCCCTAACTGGCAGACACTTAGCGCATCTTGTAGTCGTGGGAGATTGCTGCCTCACACAGCTGTCCCTTGAAGTCCAGCTCAAAAGTAAAGTCCAGGTCTCTCTGCAAGAGAAGAAAATGGATCGTCAGTCCCTGGTTTTGGGGCTGGGGCCAGAAAATAGCCCCTTTAAGTCAAGTTCTCTTTCTTTGTTCACCCTGCTAGTATACGGATGTTTCGCTAAAACCACCTGTCATTCAAAGGACAATGGTGAGAATCACAGTGACTTCCAGTAGAAACCTTGCCGTCCATTCTGAGCTCTATGGCAAGACACCACTGAAGTTTACAGTTAAACTGTAGCTAATGGATTAGCTAAGATGTTAATGATTGTACTACAGGCCATTGTGCTTATGTTTACAGACTGAGCCCATTGGCTGTTGGACATTCCGATGCTCTAATCAAAGCTCCCAAAGCACAAAGACCACCTATCCCTCTACCATGGTCGGGGTGAGCAGTTACCACATTCTTCTCATTGGGTTTCACAGCAATACTGCCAATGATCTCCTCGCCACGGCGCACTGTAAGGTACTCCTCCAGGTAGAAGACAGTCTGCTTCCAGTGTGTGTAGGGTGCATCTGGTGCTGCAATGAGAGGAGAACACAGCTGGTGTGATTTTGCTACCTCTGAAGCTTGCTGTGATACTGAGCCAGATTTAACTCAATATGACCCTTCAACTCTAATAGGGAACCCACTTCAAATGTGGTGTAAGACTACGGAACACTTGCATTTCATCACGTGATATCCCCCTGTACTATTACAAAGCAGTGGGCAATCATGATCCACGAACTTATCACGATTCTTTTTCCTGTTAGTTTTTAAGATACACGTTTTTTAATAGTACAAGCAAACTAATTCCCCTATTTTAAAAAATATAGCTCTATAAGGTAATAAAACCTAAAAGAAAAAAAACATACTCCAAATATTCTTTTGTGTGTTTTCTTTATGAGGTAGTAAGAAAGGTTTGCTGCCATCTGATGTGCAAACCTTATCTGTGGAAATTTTGCAAAGAACTGTTGGTTGCACTGCAATGGTTTTGGAAAATCGAAACGTTCCATATTACTGATGTCAAATTCTTCTTACGGACCAACTAACTTTATTAGTGTGATGAAATGGATTTGGCTGACAAGACAAAGATGCAGATATGAGCCATAGAATTGCATTATGGAGACATTTTAATTGTTCACAATCTAATATCATCGAATAGCACACCCCTGCTTTTACAGTTCTGGTACTTCCCGTAACTTGTACAGCTGTGGTACCTCCTATAACTTGTACTGCGCTGATGTCTCCCTTTACTATTACAGTATCCGCCTTCACTTATAAAACTGTGAGCTCTCCTCAAAGCCCTGGGCAGAATGATTGTCTTCAGCTTCAGGTTCTCTAAGTAAAGGCATACGGTTGCAGAGGCTTTGGTATTAAACGCTTCCATGTGTGCTGTTCAATGAAGTCACAGAGGGACTGACCTATAATCTCTTATTTCCTGCCTGCATCTAACTTGGTGATGTCAGTATCCCAGAAAAAAAATGGGGGAGGCAAAGTCAGCCCTTGGCTTCTGCAACATGTCCTCCTTGGTGGTCTCCAGCAGGAAAATACAGCCAATAAGGGCATCTAGATGTGCTGGGGTCTAATTCCTGGGAAAATGCCTGATCTTATTCCTGCATTTTGGTAAAGGCACCAGGAGCAAAGGTTAAAAAAAACAAATGTTAGACTTTTCCACCAAAATGTTTCTAAGGCAATATGAGACAGAAAAGCATTATAATTTTTATGTACTCTGGAATCACTAAAAGACATGGGGTGTGTTTTCTAATAACGATGACACTTAGCGTTTTACAAAGTCTCTAAAGAAATGTCTTATGAAAGGTATTTCTAGGTCTGTTTTCCTAACAATCCCTTAAGAGATTGCTTAAGAAGGAGCTTCCTAACAGTGACCTTCATAGGCGCCGGAACACCTGATTGGTTGACATCGATGGAGGGATAAAGCATGACCCAGAATGCAGGCTGATGCTAAGAAACCCCAGGATTGGGGTGTTTATTAAGTAGTCCAGGCAAGAGCAAAACCAGGGACAGCAAGACAATGACAGAACTAAGGACTACATAGCTATGAGGAACTTAAATACTATCTCTAATTAGGGCTAACAAGACCCAGCTGGGATCAATACACTTGGAGGCTGGAATGAGAGGTAAGGCTTACAAGCATTGGGCAGGGCATGTTTAAGGCGACTATGGAATATTATTTAGCACTATAAAACATAGAACATAATTATTATGATATTATTAAAAAGCATGCCAAATACTCATGATGTAATCATTACAATGTAATCATCATAATGTAATCAACACAATGTAATCAATTGAGTATGCATTTGCACCTTATGTTAGCCTCGAAGTTTCTGTTAGCTACTTTATGTTAGCCCTGAATGTATGAATATCCATCTTCATTAGTGTTATATCTTATCACTATGTTGAAAGACAAATGTAGTATCAACCCTTCAGTTAGCTACTGAAGGGAAGGGATTGGCCTGAGTTCGCCTAAAGTTCACGGCTGAGTATTTTCCAAAAAAGTGGTCGCGCCACAATTATGTTTGGCCGAGGGACCAAAAAGTAAAAGAAATGACTGACAAGCTTATCACCTAGGGCTGTGGATCAAGAGGGAAAACAATGATTATGAATGGTTGAAGGAATGATGATGATGATGTTTAAGTGATCAGATATTGTTAAATGATAAGAAAATGTATAAAAATTGGTGTAAAACAGCATTGGACACACTTGCAAGAGTCCGGCCGGATCTACATGAGTGGCTTCTGACTTCTGATCTAGCAGGGAAGGAAAAAGCCATAACACGACACCCGAGGGGAAACAGAAGGGTAGAACAGGTGAAGCACTCGAGAATTGATTATTCCCTCCATGCAGCAACTGCTTGACTGCCGCATGAGAGTAAGTGGTGTTCTTTATAAATAACACTGCAGGAATCCTTCATAATATTGCATTAATCAGAAATGATGAAAACCTAAAAATAAAATACAAAATGAACAACTTGAATAATCTAATCCTAAATATGATGTTCGCCAACTGGGTGCACGAACCCGTCTCCCCATATTGTAATATCACCATTTTATTTTTATTAGTTCTATAAAAATTCTGTGTGCACCGGTCTGTGCATGTCATTGATATAGGGACAATGGCACAATAGCTGAAAGAAAAGTTGCATTACTGTCTTAACATAAGAGAATGTCCTGTGTGCTTCAGTACTGACTACTAAAGATTATTCCAGGGTGTTTTTTTAGAGAAAATATAGTAGACTGACATGTAAATGAACCCACAGTGCCAACTCCTATCAACCTTAAGACTTTGTGACTTTGGCACATTTAGAGTGGTTTGTGCAGTCCTGGGCCATCAGAAATAGGGGGAACACATGCACCCCAATTTCCTTCTCAATTAATAAAGAAATAAATAATCAACACCGCGTTCCTTATCTTTCATTATAAATCCGTGCATTACTAAGGGCAATTTGCTGCACATTCAGAGCACCCTGGGGGGTGAAATGTATCAAACAACATAATTTTATTGTGTGGATCAGTTATTTTTTAGTTTTTTAAAAAAAAATTTTTAGTTATGTGATGTTTGGTTATACGTCTGTTCCCTTAACTATGTTAGTCTTATTTTAAATGAGCAGTATGAGCCGACAACAGCGATAAGAGACAGCTAAGAGCAACTCAGACCAGCCTTACGAAATAATATCTTATAGAAGATATACTTAACTAAGAACACGGGAAACACGTTGGACCATTAAGAATCAACTTAGCTTAACTTTAACAATGTTGCGTTAAAAAGATTTCAGGAAATGCACCCCTGGCCTGTTAACTGCCTACATCAAAGTCCCCTTGTTTCCTGACAGGTCAGTCAATGATATCTGAACAATATTTACAGTATATACCTTATAACTAATCTCAGTTCCCACAGGCTCTGCACCCTCTAACTAGGTTACAGATTAGAAACATATTTGGCTAGACATGAAAAAAATACTATTTTGCTCTGGTCTGAATGGTTTCCAAAGACTTGGATGTGTGATTTTCTGATGCATGAGTCATTTTTTGACTTGTCTCTCTGATTTTAAAGTCATATAACAGCGCAGCTCCTGAAGCATCTGTTCATACTGCCAGACCATCCTGGGTTTACCCGAGTGGTGCAAGCTGTTATTGCACAGGTGTGGCACTATGCCACTCTTTACAAGAAGTAACAGCTTTTCGAGTGTTTGTTTCGCTGGCCGCACGCCCCATGAGCCACCTGTCAGTCACCACCAGCTGAAGGACGTCTCCAACCACTAAGAGATACAGGCATGGGGTAAATCTTACAGCAAATCATTCAGCTCCACAGCTGCAGGCTTGTGGATTGTTTTGTTGATTGTAAAAAAATTGACTTTATAATAACAGGTATCAGTGTATGGACAATGCACCAATCCCATTCCCCAATGGCTATTGTCTACCTTTCAGTTACCCCACACATCAGGGGTTGGACCTGATTTATTTTTTGATAGTGCAGGTGTAAACTGTACCCTGGGGGGTGAAAAAATGGCAGTCCTGACACTCAATGAATATTCTCTGTGGTCACCCATGATTCTGCACATAACCCATAATTCCCTCCTTTGCCATTTTGAAAGCCTGTCTCACACAGAAGATCCTCTGATGCTCTGCCCCAAGGATTGGTCCAGCGCCTGGATCTCCCCACTCAGCTGGGCATCAGAACCTGCTGCCTGCAGCTTACAGCTGCCTGATTTTCACATCTCTTTGCATTTCCCTGCTTACACACTCTTTCATCAGGTCCTTTATTCACTGGTAGCCTTGAAGGAACCAGATTCCATCCAGTCTCACAGTACAGATCTTCTGTTTGCTGAAGTAATGTATACGAAGTTGGAATCCTTGCCTGTCATACCCATGCAGCTTGTTGCACAACCCTTACGTAATGAAATACCCTTTAGTTTTTATTACGTTATTATGCTACAGATCGCATTTAGAAAGAACTTTGGATGCTTAGAGGTTCCAATCAGATGTATTGCACCATAGAAGAAACCCTACCTGTGGAGAAGCCAGTCTTCTTGTGACATTTGGTGAACTCGATGTTGAAGTAGGTGACCAGGGCATGGATGTAATCATTACGCTGGATTTGGAGGCAAAAGGCTGAGGTGAATGACAGGTCCTCAGCCTTAACCGTGTAGATGTCCACTTCCTGTTTGGGAACAACAACCATCAAATATCTGTCCAACTTAGACCCAGCTTAACATTAACCTCCATCACAGCCTTTAGGACCACACTATAAACATGATGCTGCATATTCTGGTTGAAAATAGGGTGAGTAAAAGGGGTGACACAACACTGCTTCTAATTGCAAGACACAGCCACTTGTGCCTAAACATTGGTCTGGATGCTGTCAATTTATAAATGGTCCTTTTTTATAATGTGATTTGACAAGGCAGTGATGGACTACAATACCTGCTGTTATCCTTCAAAATGAAATAACCACACTGATTGTAAGGTATATGTTCTGGAGACATGTGTGAATTCAGTTCCAGACATGACTATCATTCATGTGAGGCAAAAGAGTTTTTAATCTCTGGTGTTTGTGAATATCTGTGGTAAATTATTTCACACAGACAGAATGGGTTGGCTGCAATACTCTGTCAGCTGAACTGTCCTGTCAAAGCAAGTCTGGGATTAGCTGAATTGTAGAAGAAGATTGGCTGTTGGGGTTGCACAAGTGGGATGAACTGTCATTTCCTTTTGGGTTACCAAAGGGAGCCCTACAATGTACAGAGTGTAATTAGTGACAACGCTGGGATAGTATCTTCAGATTTAATTATATATCAGTTGTTTGTTTAGTGCTGGGTTACGATGATCCACACAGTCTATACATATACAGGGCAATACGGAATATAGAAATATTAATTTATTAAAGCACACTGTGAAACACAGGCATGATGTGGTTGGTTCTCCGAGCAGCGAGCTTGGGAGACAAGTACCTCTACACCTGTAACTAATTGTTAAGGGGATAAAGCAGGTCTGTGCTGCTTAGATAAAGGAAGAGTGACAGACCTATTGTTAAGTTCCGTCCATCTGTCCGTCCATCCATCCTTCCATTTTCTGCTCCATTCAAGGTCACTGAGTATATTCAATTCAAAATACCAGCTTGTGCTGTCAGACCATTACAGATTACTCCAAATTGAACAGCACATTTAATATCAATTCAGTCTAAATGTTCTCATGTCACAACCCTCCTTGTCTCTCTTCATTGGCTCCCTACTGGCACTTACATTAAGTTCTAGTCCTTGATGCTGGCCTTCAGATCCATTATTGGACAGGTACACATCTCCATCAAAAGTCTCCTCAAGACCTCTATCCCATCTTACCCACCTTCTCCACCATGTAAGAAGTGTCAGTCCAGACACTTGGTTCCCCAGTGGTGGAATGAACTGCCGAACCACATTTAGTCAACACATGTTCTCTCTGGCTTCAAGAAATGCCTAGTCAACACCTTGACAGCATGAATGTTTGCAATGTGCTATTTTCCTTGCTTGTATGTCACTTGGACAAAAGTGTCTGCTAAATATGTAAATGTAAATTTCATAAAATGACATTGCTTGTAATGAAGATTTAATAATATGATGTGATTTACATATTTATTTTAAATCGTTCAAATGCAAAAAAGCTGAGTTAATTTGACATTGATCTCACTCTATGTTAATGATACATTATGTAATAACTACACAAAGAACCTGTTATCAATATAGGGCAGATATCAATGGCCTTCAAATAAAATGCTAGAGATCTGAAAACCTGTAGACATTATCATTCCAGCAGTATACTCATAGCTGAGGGGTCCACGTCTTTCAGTCAGCTACTCGTCACTGATATAAACAAAAAATCAGTATCCCTGACAACGAAGGGCAATTTACTGCCAGTGATGCATCAGCGGGGTCAAGCCTGCTTCCTGTTTGTCACTAGAGGACTCTGTCCTATCTAAACTCAGGCCTCCATGCAATTCACCCATTTTGGGGGCATACATCTTACCAGAGATAACTATGTAAAGAAAAAAATAAACTATTCCAGGGAGACCCAGAAGAGACAGTTTTGCTGATGGTGACTGCTAATTCTCCTACCTGAAGATCTCACCACCAAAACACGCTGAAAAGTTACCTATGGATCACATCAGATACTGAAGGATCAGGGTCAGGATCAATTTTATTCATAAAGTACTTTGCAGCATATTTTGTTTGTTTGGTGTTGTGTACATCAGTGTCTTTGAAATTTCAACAAAGCTTTTGCAGGCTGATGTCCTGGCTGTGTGACAGCCGGCACATCGCCTCTAGCTTCACAGGCCAACATCTGAACATTCCTTTGAAAATCTTCAGCTGGGCTTCTATGAATGGCAGAGACACATACATACAGCCTTCATCCTTTGCGGAAGCTACACACAAACATACAAATACAGTGCATTGCATCCTAATGCATTCTCTTATTTGTTCAATAAATTGCCCGTTTGTGTTTTTGCAGCTGTGTCTGCGCTTGTGGTCCATTGCCGGTCCTGACGGGATGTCATTTCACTGTGATGCAAAATATGTCACTGGTGACACATTGGGTCTTGCCACTAGAGGGCTCTCAAGATGCAACTTTTATTGAGCATTTGTTATATTGATATTGATGAAAAATATATTGTGATGGTTATCGTTATCGTTTTATCACTCAGCCCTACTTGACACCATATTCATGAATGCTTTACACTGCATTCTGTTGTCTATTACCTGAAATAGAAATTAATTTTATAGACCAAGGAGTCAAAATTTCAGTGAAGAAGGAAAACAAAGGACAACTGATGAACTGGCTAGCTTAGTCTCCAAACCTTAATCCTATAGTACTTGTGTGGGACAAACAGAACAGAAGAGTCAAAGCAAAGCAATCCACAAGAACCCTACATCTTTGGAAATTCCTACTGAAGAGCTGGAAATTCATGTTGGGTGATTTCCTTCTGAAATTTGTTAAATGGCAGCTCCATGAGACAATTTTCTCTCTGCTTTGGTGTTCCTTATGCTTTGTATGAAAAAAGCACAATTTCTGTCAAATGCACAGTTCTTTTGATTGGTGCTGTAACTGCACAGCTCACAGATGTTGGGACATCAGGAGACTTACTTTTATCAGGCAGGAATTTGTCACCACCTGTTTGGGGTCCACGACATCTACCAAAGGCTCCTTTATGGCTACATTACGGATGCAGCTCATGTCAAAGCCATACACATTCTCCCACCCTGTGGAGAGACACACAAAGACATGCAAATGTGATTTACTTACAGATTTAATTAATCTCGACTCTATCACAACAATGGTAAAAATGGTAAAATCGTCTGAAGAAGCAGTCCCTGCAGAGCCAGAACTTTTGGGACATTATGACAGACATACACCTTAACCTGTAGGCATTAGGCAGAGCTGCTCTGAGATCACCAGACATGTAGCCACATAGTAAAATTATGGGTTGGAGCCCCCCCCCAAAACAAAAAATTCTATCAGACACAGGCAGTCACAGTGCCTGAATGAAGATCACTGCACTGCACTCCTTGTCATTATTACATCATTAGCACTCCTTGACGTTAGCACATCCTGACATTAGCACTCCCAGACGTTGGCACATCCTGACATTAGCACTCCCAGGCGTTAGTACATCCTGACGTTAGCACACCCTGACATTAGCACTCCTAAACATTAGCACATCCTGACATGGGTACTCTCCGATATTAGCACATCCTTACAATAGCACTCCCTGACGTTAGCACATCCTGACATTAGCACTCCCTGATGTTGGTACACCTGTACATTAGCACTTGCTGACGTTAACACGTCCTGACATTAGCACTCCCAGACATTAGTGCATCCGGACATTAGCACTTAATGACGTTAACACATCCTGACATTAGCACTTCCAGACATTGGCACATCCTGACATTAGCACACCCAGACGTTAGCACATTCTGACATTAGCACTCCAAAACATTAGCACATCCTTACATTAGCCCTTGCTGATGTTAACACGACCTGACATTAGCACTCCCAGATGTTAGCACATCCTTACATTAGCACTCCCTGATGTTAGCACATCCTGATGCTAGCACTGCCAGAATTTAGCACATCCTGAATCTAGCACTCCCAGATGTTAGCACATCCTTACATTAGCACAGCCTGACATTAGCACTCCCAGATGTTAGCACATCCTTACATTAGCACTCCCTGATGTTAGCACATTCTGATGCTAGCACTGCCAGAATTGAGCACATCCTGAATCTAGCACTCCCAGATGTTAGCACATCCTTAGATTGGCACTCCCAGACATTAGCACATCCTTACAATAGCACTCCCTGACATTAGCACTCCCAGATGTTAGCACATCCTTACAATAGCACTCCCTGACATTAGCACTCCCTGATGTTGGCACACCCGTACATTAGCACTTGCTGACGTTAACACATCCTGACATTAGCACTCCCAGACATTAGTACATCCTGACATTAGCACACCCAGACGTTAGCACATTCTGACATTAGCAGTCCCAGACGTTAGCACATACTGATGCTAGCACTGCCAGAATTTAGCACATTCTGACTCTAGCACTCCCAGATGTTAGCACTCCCAGACATTAGCACATCCTGACATTAGCAGTCCCAGACATTAGCACTCCCAGACATTAGTACTTCCGGAAATTAGCACACCCAGACGTTTGCACATCCTTACATTAGCACTCCCTGATGTTGGTACATCCTTACATTAGCACACCTTGATGTTAACATATCCTGACATTAGCAGTCCCAGACATTAGCACATCCTTACATTATCACTCCCAGATGTTAGCACTCCCTCATCCTCACCCTTCACACGTGAATCTGTTGAGTGTGCTTACTCCACAGGAACTTCTCTGTTGTTCTGTTAGTTTAATGAAAATTCAAGTTATGTGAGAATGAAGCGAGAGAAACTACACTGCCCTCCATAATTATTGGCACCCCTTGTTAAGATGTGTTCTTTAGCTTCTAATAAATTCAGTTGTTTTGTAAATAATATAGGACCACAATGAAAAAAAAGAGGAAAATTCAACCTTTAATTCAAGTGCATTTATTCAATGGGAAAAAAAAATCCCACATTAAGAAATAATTCTTTTACATCAAATCATGTGTGCCACAATTATTAGCACCCCTGATGTTAATACTTTGTACAACCCCCTTTGTACAACTCCCTTTTGCCAACAAAACAGCACCTAATCTT
>JAOYFF010000063.1:29391983-29402282 GCA_025773925.1 Cryptomyrus ogoouensis | reverse complement strand
TGGCTCATCAGAAGCCAGGTAGGATAGAAAACTTACTGGATAGTAGCCCTCCAGGACCGGAGTTGGTGACCCCTGACCTAAGTGATGGGAGTTGTACAAAGTAAATTTGTTGAACAGTAAAATTTACACTAACCAGTATTCCGACTCTCACTCCCTTATGTTAGACTCCATGGCAATTTTAAATGAAAGAAAAAGTGATCTCCACAAATAGGCTAAAAATGCAGTCAAGTCCAAGCCCTTTTATATTTTAGTAATATTGCATTACAATTTCAAAACAGTTATGTCTGCTTCTTATCAAACTTGCTCTAACAAACTAATGTCAGATCCACTACACATCTAAAAAGGATAGAGAAAGGGGCTTCAGAATTGGCCTGAAAAGCAAATAGGCCCATACAAAACATGGTTAGGAGGTGATTTTAAAAAATGCTATAGTAAAATTTCATAAATATATTTTCCTAACATTCAAATAAACGTACTCTATCCTGGTTGTGTCAGACTCTCTAGACATTCAAAAATAATAATGATGATGATAATACTACTACAACTAATAATAATAATAAATCCGACCCATAGATAATGGAGTTGGATGCCAAGTTTAGGAGGTGATTATGAAAAAATGCTACAGTAAAAATTCACCAAAATAAGTCTACTTACACTCTGTTATATTTACTCTAAGATGGTAATGCCAGATTTTTGGGACGTTTTGAAATGAAGGAGCAGGGGCCTCTAGAAATAGCTGAAAAATGCAATCCGACCTATATAGAGAATGTAGTGTTGGTGCCAAGTTTAAGAGGTGATTATGAGAAAATGCTACAGTAAAAATTCACCAAAATAAGTCTACTTACACTCTGTTATACTTACTATGAGATGGTCTTGGAACACTCTTTTATACTTACTTTAACATGGTATTGCTAAATGTTTTGGGATGTTTTGAAATGAAGGAGCAGGGGCCTCTAGAAATAGCTGAAAAATGCAATCCGACCCAAAGAGAATGGAATGTTGGTGTCAAGTTTAGGAGGTGATTATTAAAAAATGCTAGAGTAAACATTAACCAAAATAAGTCTACTTACACTCTGTTATACTTACTATGAGATGGTCTTGGAACACCCTTTTATACTTACTTTAACATGGTATTGCTAAATGTTTTGGGATGTTTTGAAATGAAAGAGAAGGGGCCTCTAGAAATAGCTGAAAAATGCAATCCGACCCATAGAGAATGGAGTGTTGGTGTCAAGTTTAGGAGGTGATTATGAGAAAATGCTACAGTGAAAATTCACCAACATAAGGCTGCTTACATTCTGTTATACTTACTATAAGATGGTAATGGCAGATTTTTGGGACGTTTTGAAATGAAGGAGCAGGGTCCTCTACAAATAGCTGAAAAAAAAAGAAACATTTAAGGTGGACCGGAAAAATCTGAATAAAGAGCTGCGAATAAGTAGCCAACTTCAGCCTCGTCTTTCACTTGTACTCTGACTTCGCCTCTTTGATCTCCCCTCTGGATACTGTCGCTTCGGCTGTGTGTTTGCGTGTTCCACTAGGTGTGTGTAAGGACTGTCTGCCAGACACACACACACACGCACACACACACAAAAAAAAAAGTAGTAACTGTCACATTTGCAACGTTTTATAGGAGGCTATTAATCTTAACTTCAGGTTTGATTGTAAAACACAATAAAAAATAAGTAACATTTTTTAGTCTGCTTAAGGCAAGAAGCGACATTGCCTTTCAAAAGAATGATTACACCAGGGAGGGCATTTAGAGCACATCGTCCAGCCCTATAATATACTACAGCCATTTTTCTTTAAACATCCAGTTTTAGTCAGACTAACACAGTAATTAGTTTTTCTTAGTGTGCATGTAAACATAGTGATTTATTTAATTTAATTAAACAATTTTGACTGATTCAGGTACTCTTGAGTCTTGGTGAATGTTCTAACAAATTGCAGATGACAAAGGGCAGATTTTTGCTCACAAGCTGAGGCTGTGAGTTGTTCTCTTCATCTACATTCATCAGGCTGCTTTCACATTCCACATGACCCGTACGCTGGTCCTGCAGGGTAAGCTTTATCTCTTACCATTGTCCAGGTGGTTGGATTTGATGATTTTCTCTGAGTATTCTGATATGCTTGAACATTCAATCTGTGAATGGAGAAAAAGGTAAATAAAATTCTTCATGGGAGACACAATGCATTATTGCTCCCCTTGGAGATGTCACATGACCTTTGACTGTTGTGTTTGGTAAGAAACACACTGAGTCACTGAGAGGCAACTGGTTTAATTTTAGCCAAGTGCCTTTCAGGGTAAGCGCCCTACCCTCTGTGTGAGTGTGTAGGTGACCAAATGTCCCCACAATGTGATAAAAACTGGTTATATTGATATAGTGGGAACCATTTTTTCAGTTCAAATTCAAGTTTAGAGAAATCTGCAACTGCAATAGAAAAACTAAAAATTCCAATAGACTTGTATTTTGTTTGGTTACTTATTGTTAAGGTTAGGGCTGGATAGGGGTTAAGGATGTCATTGTTAGGATTTGAGTTTTGACCATAGAAATGAATGGATGGTCCCCATACAGATATTAGTACAGGTCTGTGTGTGTGGATTAGATTTATATTACATTGTGAGGACCAAATGTCCTTTTTTCAGGTCCCCACAATAATCAATGAATGCAATCGAAAAGGTAAAAATGCCAAAAGTCTCATATTTTGTTTGGTTACTCATAGTTAAGCTTAGGGCTGGGTAGTGGTTAATCGTCATGTTGTGATTACAGTTTTCCCCTGTAATGATACAATTACAAATGTGTGTTGTGTGTGTGTGTGTGTGTCTGTATGTGTGTGGTGTTCCATGGTAGGTGTCTGCTGTTCTCCTTGTACTGAAACTGAGGGCTATTTCCTGTCTGCAATCTTTACCTCAAACTGACACTCATATCATGAATGAGCTGTAATCATACTGCTGCAGAGTTCAGACAAACTCCCGAATAATCTCCTCATGTACTAGTAAGTTTTTGCCTGTCTCCTGTAACAATGTACTAGTATCCATCACAAAGAGTGAACCAACATCTATCTGCAGATACCACATGATGGCAGATTGGGCACCCTGAGGCTCTCAAGGAAGGGCAGTGGGCAGAGATTTGCAGTTGTCATTTTGTGTCAGTTATGATGGATTTTTGGGTAAAAAAGATATTTGCTGTATTGACTACTTATCAATGAAATATTTAACATCATTCATTTATATTCTAACTATTTTTTTGTCAGCATTTATTAAACAACATCCAAGATGATGAGCTTTGTGTTCTACAAACAAAGTGGGGGTGGCTAGTGTTACCTAGCCAAGATAAACCCAATATTCCTTATAAAGTACTACTCTGGAAAGTAAGTGCAGACAGTTACCTAAATTACTTTTAAACCTGATTTCTGGCCACAAATCAATGTCCATGGTCCACTGGTCTTTTGGGAAGGATCTCTGTTGAGTAAAAGTTCCTTTAATTTATGCAGATAAGCATTTGGTTCACAGTTTCCCCGATTAAAATCAGTCATGTTGCAGCATGTTTTATCACTCAGTCCATCGGAGGGGCGTGTTCTGGTGGGAAAGTGACATCAATGCATGCCCTCTATTGGAGCTCCTGATTAAAGCTGTCAGTGGCTCACTGCAGCACATAGAGAGGTTTTCACGATGAAGAAGGCCTATTGTTAAAATGCATCCATGAACAGTGAATACCACTCATTTACTATTATTTTTCTTGGTTCAGTCTGAACCCAGCACCTTAATGTCATCATATCCTGAGTAGAGCATGTTTTTTTTTTTTTTTTTTAATAAAAAGAGACTTCAGCTATTTTTTCAGCTTACTCCAGTCAGGGTGAGCAACTGAGTTCAATTTTTTTTTTAATTAAACGGTAACAGGGCAGAAATTCAAAATAAATGTCACACTGAAATACTTTAAAGTTGTCCTTTCCATTTCCAGCCAAAGGGGATCTAATTAGCAGCTATCATAGAAACTGAAGAAGAATGAAGGAATTTTGAGAGAAGGGTTTTTCATGTAATTTCCTCTCCAAGTTAACGTAGGACTGTCTAATGTATCTGGTGGCGGGACAAAAAGGAAAGATTATATAAGTATGTGTTTATGATAATATCAGACCTTGTTCTGAGAGATTTAAGTTTCTATTTCACAGTGTACATTAGGACAGTGACCCCTGAGATAAGTTTTAATTGGAAATCTCGCCCTGTGACAGCAGTTGGATCCAAACTCTTACTGTATCAGCTAGCTGAAGAAACAGAGGAATACAAAGATAAGACAATTGAAAGCAGATAAAAGGAGAGAGTTTTCTTAAGAAAAGTAAGGAAAAAAAGTTGTATACACATCTTCTATAACCAGCAGTCTGTTCATCAGTCACATGACCTGCCTCTTACCCCATATACATGCCTGGCTCCTGCTTTGGCCGCAAACATGGATAGGATCCCCGTCCCGCTGCCCACATCCAGAACGATTTTGTCCTTAAAGACGTGCTTGTTGTGGTACATGGAGTTTCTGTAGGTCAGCGTTCGCACCTCGTCCTTCAGCATCTCCTGTGGGAGGCAGTTCATCCTTACGGAGCCGAAAATGACCAGAGAAACATGCAGCAAGTCCGGGAGCAGTGGGGCACTGAATGCATTTTCAGCCTGCCTCCGCTCTCCCAGGTAAGTGCGTATAGTTTGATCAGGGACACGATAATGGTAAATCTGAATAGAACCTGAGGCGGCGAGACAAATAGGCAGGTCTGAGAAATGAAAATGGTTACATCTGTAGCCTGAGGACGGAGCAAATGGCTGATGTACTTCCCTTTTGTACTTTTACACTTTCCTTTTTCTCCTTTGTGCAGAGCCCACATACTGACCTGCATTTTATAAATAAAGCAGAAAGAACTGGTCTTCCTGCTGTCCCTCACTGCCCCACCGCTTCAGCCTCTCGTTGACCGGCGCGCCCAGATCATAGGTCCTCTCGGGGAGCACCAGTACCTCATGGATGCCAAAGTGGGCGTAGGAGTCGAAGTAGTAGTCTCGCGACGTCATCTCCTCGGGGTTGACGGACTTGGCCATCTTGCCCCGGCCCGGGCAGCTGGGCAAAGAGGTGGCGTGGGGCGTGTGTGGTGGGTGGGTCAGGTGGTGGACAGGCAGCATTGGCTTGGACATTGTAGAAGGCTGAGAGGACTGGGATGACGGTGGGGCATGGCTGACCGGGGGCTGCTAAGAGATGGGGGCGGGGTTCACACCAAAGGGGGTAGAATCACATGTGATGAACAGGGAGTGATATCACACGTAGAGAGACGCAGAGTCACATGCGATGGACAGAGAGAGAGAGACAACATCACATGTGGAGAGACAGAGTCACATGTGATGAACACAAAGGGAGATGTAGGAGCATAGAAAAATGGGGATTGTTTAAAACCACAAAATTAAACATTTCCTGAGTCTCAAAAAAAGTTTCCAAATTCTTCTCTCAAAGAACCCAGCTAACTTGAATCTTTCCATTTTTATCCAGTCTTTTAGCCATAAAAGGGAGGTGTAGGCATCTATGAAATAAGAGTATTTATAAAGTTGTGTTGGTCATCTGTAACACCCCCTGGGACGAGGTGTTAATCACCTGCAATGTCTGCTGGTAGCTGGTGTTGATCATGTGCACTTTCTGTGCTTAGGTGTTGATCACCCACAGTGTCTGCTGGTAGCTGGTGTTGATCATGTGCACTTTCTGTGCTTAGGTGTTGATCACCCACAGTGTCTGCTGGTAGCTGGTGTTGATCATGTGCACTTTCTGTGCTTAGGTGTTGATCACCCACAGTGTCTGCTGGGAGAAGGTGCTCCACCCCGCATCTGCTGCATACACACTGCCTTCAGAGTACTACAGATACCAGATACCTCTGGGAGCTGCAGTTTCACTAACACTTCGCAAACACCTCATTATTCATTTAAGCTATTTATAATGGACACCATGATACAGTATCACTATCATAAGCATGCCTAGTTCCAACACAACTGAGCCCAAGAGACCTGATGGCCAGACCATAATGTTCACATTCAGAGATTCTGAATAAGCACAAAGAACTAAATACCTATGAGAGAAAATAACAAGCATCTCAGTAGCATGGTTACATGAGTCCAAAGTGCAAATAGGGCTTTATAATATACAGGGGTGGGATATACTCTTGCATCTGGCTGAGAAACTGATAATATTAAATATACCTTTTCAGCCTGATGTCAAAAGTGATCATTTATAGTATTTATTTGATAAGATCTGTGTGACTAAAGTCAGGGACATACTAGAGACCACATTTTTACATCAGGTCAGGTCAGTTTGGGGAGCATGCACTGATGCAGCGCGTTGCCAGTGGTACCCAAGGATTCTCCGAAGAGACACAGTACTGAAGGAATCCAGTCTTTGTCTCAGCTCACTGGATAGCATCCATGTCTCAAAGCCATACAGCAAGACAGGGAGCGCCAGGACTCTAAAGACTTGGACCTTTGTCCTCTTGCAAAGATATCGGGAGCACCACACACCCCTTTCCAGCGACCTCTTGACCCACTATGCTCTTCCAATCCATCTGCTGACTTCATAGGAAGATTCACCAGAGACATGAATGTCGCTGCTGAGGTAGGTAAATTTTTCAACAAGGTTGACATTCTCCCCGCACAGATACATTACTGATGGATGTGCCTAAGAATTCATTAAATGCCTGGATCTTGGTCTTTATCCAGGACATCTACAAAACTAAATATTTTTTTCCCCCAGAGGGCTGAGGCAGATTGTGTTCAGCGAGGACTACACTATGAAAAGCGGGGGATTGCCTTTACATGTGTGGGGACGTGTGGGACATTGCAGAAGACCTGAATGCCACCACGAGCATAAAGCTAAGATGAGATAAGATAAAGCTACCCATGAAACAACCATTGTGAGCATCACAGCTGAGAAATAAAACCAGCAGTGAGAAGTACTATCCTTTAACTGTCTTTATATAGCATCCTTCCTGAACAAGGTCAGTGAATGAGATTTATGCCAGCAGGGGATATATAACAATTGGATATGCCCCCCTGTCCTATTACAGTGTCAAACACCCGAGCTCCATGATGTGTGGGTCATGTCAGGTGGCAGCTTCAGATATGACAGTGACATAAGGTCACCCCACTGCAGTGTCAATATATCATTCTGCCAATATAGCACTCCCAAAACAGCATTGCACCCTCCTGGAGACATTTCAAAGGTTGATTTGTCGTACTGCATTTTCAGACCCATTTCTTCTTTAAAATTGAAATTCAAAAATAAAACTTACCATCTTGAAAATTAATTTTTTACTTGCCTGAAGTGGAACATCTTATTATGTAGAGGAAAGCAATAACAACTGGTGCGAGGATTTCTCACAAATATGCTTGAGAGCAATATCTTTGGTCCAAGTCTTCAACAATCACTGAATGGCACCATGTGATGCCTTGAATAATCATGAATAAGAGCAGACCGATCATTGGATGAGAAAAATAGGTATATGCGATGCCTGATGGGTTTATGGTAAGCTATGTTATTATATTTCATCATCAGACTAAACTTGTTGAAAGGGAAAATAGGTGTTGCAAGAAAAATCAAACAGAAAATCAACTGAGATTCAAAATACACCATCCTTCAATCAGTAACGATTACAGGGTTCCGTTTGCTGAGCATTACGTTTAAACGTGTATTCAGTCAAAGCATTTTAAGACTGATATGCAATGTGGGGGCAAGGCTAAGAATGTCTCACTAGCCTGACTGTCCCAGTTGGGAGTTTGGGGAGCCTGGTACGAGAGGTACTCGTTGGCCTAAGCACCAAAGGGAGGTTAGTGACCCCACACACACAAACACACAGATAACAAGGGAGGCCAGCAGTCCAACTTTTATGGCCCAAAGATTTAGGGACCTACGGACAGCAGAGTGGACCTCAAGGATAGGGGTCCCTCACTTGGCACGCAACCCCCTCCCAATACATCCCACCTTACATACCACTCACCCAACACCCTAAAGAAAGTTTCAAGTTCAGCTTTTGTATACCCTGTATATTGATTTACTCATGACTACTAGTCTCAATATACAGATGTTTGTGTGTGTCCTTAGACAATCTTAGTGTTTTGTGTGCCACCCTTATAACCATGTTCAAGGAATATCACCTATTTTACCCCTCACACTTCAACACTTATATAAATTTGAATAAATAAATATGTATAGCTACCACTGCGTATATGTTCTCATGGTTATACCAGAAGAATCTTGAAAAGTAAATAGTGTAACCAGGTATCTTAGCATGTCCCATTCCTCTGTGACCCTTATCTAATCTTTGTGGCCCGTTAGCAAGCTCTTTGTGCTCTACCATGCTGCATTAAAAGAACTGAATTAAGGTGTACATTATCCATTCTGGAGAGCAGATCAATTGGGATAATCCACACCAACCAAAATATGTTGTTTCCAGATGTGCAACTTAAATTGGTATTACCACAAACTAACGGCCACACCTAAGATCTGCTGTTTGAATGTGAATATGTCATGTAACATCTGTTGCAATGCAACCCAAAACGCCTATGCCGTATACTGATGTGAGTCAGTAACATACATGATATAAGTAATTGTTGATTAATTCATACAGATGGTGTGAGGTGTGAACTGCTAGGCTGGTATAGCATGTTTAGTATCAAACTGATGGAAAATTACTCCTGATTCCAAATCTGGTCAGTGGTTACCATGAAAGTGTATGTATCAAAAGTTACACCAGCTTAATGAAAATCATCAGTAAAGGGAAATCAGTCTGGTCATAAATCCCAAAAGGATTGCCACAGACATCCCCTCCGAAAGCCCGCCAAATGGATGGTCAGCCATTGGTTCAGGTTTCGAATTCCTGGTCATCCCTATTCATGAACTTCAGACTATAAAACCTGGCACCTCAGAACAAAGCCAGGGGGAGTAGCAGAAAGAACATCAGCCTGAAGAGAGGCGGGGAACATCAGCCCAGGAGAAGAGAAGCCCACAAGAAGCCCTCCGGTGAAGGCCCAGCTGGACAGAGAACTTCAACCAAGACAAAGCTTCACCAGGAGAGAGAATCAAAGGGGCTCCACTCCAACAACTGCTCCAAACACCGCGCCTTCCTGAGTGCCATCATCCCGTCAGCTCATCAGCCTCTGCAACCAACTGCAAAGACCCCCCCCACCCCACTCTGCAACCAAGTAAACCAACTTCCTTTCATTCTAACAACCTAAGCTGTTCTGTTAACCTGCTATATGACTTTAGGGTCATGTTTCCACAAACTGTGCTTGCTTTGCAGAACAGTATTTCCTTTTTAAGGTTACTCATTTAAATCCGGTCATTGCATTTCCATAATTACATTGTTTGTTTCTATTCTGTTATTTCATGTTTGTTGTTTGTGTTAAGTGTATTGTCAGTCTTATGCTAGTTGTACTGTTAGGAATAAATGCATGTCTTTTACACAACTTCAGCCCCCGTTCACTGAGTGCTCACAATAGTCCCTGCCTCTGTGCGATCTGTCTACTAAGCTCTGAAACCTCAAACTCGCCTGAAATATCATGAGACTTTCTCTCAATGGCCGTGAGGGGAGCTTCGCTGCCAATCGTTTACATTACCTGGTGATGCAGCTCACTGGACGAGCCTTCTAGCCCAAGTTACTAATCGATTAATTAGTGAATCCCATGTAAGTCTCACATTAACAGACTCCTGGGGATACCGCAATTGAGTTTGGAGGAACCAACCATTTGGCATAACAATTAGTTAATAATTAGCATTAAGTAAAATTTAATTAAAATTGAATTAATTTCAAAACATATTGGTTGAAATATTAATATTTACCTGAGCTAATTCCTACACTTGGGAGCTTACTAATGTTACTCAGGATCATATAAGATCTACTGGTAGAGATATCCTCCTTCTGCCTGGGCTTGACAACCATCTGTGGAGTCGAATAGTGCAGCGGCTACATGATAAGGTGAAGAAATTAGGTTTACAAGTCCTTCTCCCACACGACAGCCATGCAGTACTTCATTATAGCAGAGGGTAGATCTGGGCAGTATTATCATGGTATTTTTGAAATATACATCGGTTTCAACGGTTTCCCTTGCCCGGACGCGGGTCACTGGGGCCCCCCCGGAGCCAGGCCTGGGGGTGGGGCTCGATGGCAAGCACCTGGTGGCCAGGCCTGTACTCATGGGGCCTGGTCAGGCACAGTGCGAACAAGGCACGTGGGTCCCCCCTCCAATGGGCTCACCACCTATAGGAGGGGCCATAGGGGTTGGGTGCGATGTGA
>JAOYFF010000063.1:29365336-29378299 GCA_025773925.1 Cryptomyrus ogoouensis | reverse complement strand
CGGAGCGGCCACACTCTTTGCTCTTGAATTTAATGTAAAATAAAGTTGTCCTCCGAAGAGGGGGGGTGGTGGTGGGCTATAAAAAAAAAAGAAAAGAAAATGTGACGACGCCAACCAGCCGGCACGACCTAGCCAGACCGGTTGAGATATCACAGGAGGGTGGCACCACAGTCAAGGAAGGGAACATCAGACATCTGCAGACTTGTGACCGCAGTCCTATATGCCTGCACCTCTGGATCGACCCGCTAATCTGCTGCTAATATAGCATAATCCACTCCTAAGTGCACAGCACTTGCCACCGAGCGGGAGAGGCAGTCCGCATCATGGTTATGCTCCCCTGCAACGTGCCGGATGTCAGTAGTGAACTCCGATATAAAGGAGAGCTGCCGCTGCTGACGAGCAGACCAAGGCTCCGATGTCTTAGCCATCGCAAACGTCAGGGGCTTGTGGTCAACAAAAACCGTGATTGGGCGGCCCTCTATGAGGAACCGGAAGTGACGCACAGCCAAGTACAGGCCAAGAAGTTCACGGTCAAAGGTGCTGTACTTCCGTTCGTGCGGCCTGAGCTGTCGGCTGAAAAAGGCCAGCGGCTGCCAGGCACCATTCACGAACTGTTCGTGCACGGCCCCCACAGCGTAGTCCGAGGCGTCAGTGGTGAGCGTATATATACTTTATATAAATATATTTATAGATATACTATGTTTGTTTTGCTCGATTTATCTATACATCTGCACTCTCGTATATTTGGCAGTGATCTCACTCCATACAAGACACCCACCCATTCGTGGAGCACTCTATGCCTGCTGGTTTAATTCAAGGTCTAACTTGTTAAGCTTGTGAGGCCTACTTCATATTTGACTGAGAGGCATTGAGGAATACTGTAGTGTTCATTTGCCATGGGAAAAAGAGCTACAGTGTTTTAAAAAATGACACCTAAGGAAAGCTGTAAGATCCTAAATTTAATGACCATGTTAATCAACAGCATGGAGCTTTGGGCTTTTGGAACATGAGGCAGCTGCAATAAGCTAAATGTAGGCATGGAGAAAGCAACATACATTAGTCTATTATGATGCTGATGTTACCTGATCGAGCCACATACATTAGCCCACTATGATGCTAAAGTTACCCCATGGAGTTTCACCAAGACTTTGATTGGTTCCTTGAGCTTAATCGCCTCTGCTGAGATATAGCTCAAGTTGTGGTGTTTATGTAAAGAGATGAGTTTTAAGTCCCAATTCACTATATACCTGTTACAGTCCAGGAGTGGGTTAGATTCCAGCATCTCTGACTTGTGATGCTCTTTGGTACAGCAGGACTAGCTCTTGTTAATGTCATTTGCTGAACATAAAATAAGCTTTTCAAACTGGCCAGTAAAGTAAGGGTTAATTAACTCCAAGCTGTGCATTATCCATTTTTAAATGCATGGCTGCGGAGGCCAATAAAAGTAAATGTATATATTCAACTATTGTTTAATTAAATTAACTTTATGTGCTACGTGTATTCAGCTCCATTATGGGTAAAACCTGACATTTAGTGTTTGCTGATTATTAAAACCAGACTTGTGTACTATATTGTTTAGACAGGTTAAATGGGACTTACTACAAGTGTGTCAGGGTCAGCATCTGTCCAACCCTGCTCTTCATGTCTCCTCCCCGTTTAGCCAGCAGGTGTTGCTGACCATCCTGTTCTCCACACTCTCTCTTTTCCTTCGATCCCAGTGTGGTCTCCCTATTCCCTGACCCGCTCGGTTGAGAGTGCAGCTAAGGGGTTTGAGGCTGGCTAATGACCAGCCTTATCTCTTTCATTGTATTTGAATCTCTGTTCCCCAGTGTTTTATCTTTCCTTTTGAGTTTCCTGTTCTAGATTTGCCCTCCTTGTGTTCTGTTCCGGTTTTATGTTGTACTTGTTTATTTCCCTAGTATAGTATTTCCTTTTGTTTCCTTAGTTTCAGGTTTTTAGTTCCTTAGTTCTGTGTTGATTAGTGTTATTTGCTTCACCTGTGTCTTGTTGCTCTGTGCCCTTGTAACATCAGTTAGAAATAAAGATTATTAATTGATTATTGGGCATTGATTCACTATTGCGATTCGCCTGGCTGGCACTATGTGTGCAATTATAGAAAATTAATAAATACCCTTTAGAGAATTCTATAATGCCATGGTATACTGCCTTTTAATAAGCTGATAGGTTTGGCACTTTTGCTGAAAAACATGCCAGTTAAGCGTAGCATAGGAGTAGAGCTGCAAGTTAAGATGCTAGTGATTGCACATCCACATGTGTGTCCCTTAACAGGCTTCTGGGTGATGTGAGCAGACCCTGAATGTTGATGGCTGCAGAACCTGCTCCGCTGCCCTTCCTGAGCCAGACTTAATCCCACCCTCAGACATCAGCCCTTAATTAATCACTTATTAGCATGTGAGGCAGATGTGGCCTGATGGGCATCCAGCTGATGGGCTGTGGTGAGGGCCATCTGCCTTAGGACAGAGAGGCTTTCAAGCAGATACAGAAATTATCTTATAGTTAACACTTGTCCTGTTTTAATAAGGTCTCACCAGATTGGAAAAGGTCATGGCAGCCTGTCTTGCCGGCTACCTTTGCCTTCCTTGGGTCTCTCCAGAAATGCACGGTGATCTTTAAGGTCCAGCTTGATACAGCCCCTATTCATCCCAGTCCAGAACTGGGGCGGAAAGCATGCAGGAAAAGCTTTGTTTGTTATTTTTATCTCATATGAGTCCTGACATGCTGATTGTGAAGTGGAGAAGATGCTGGTGATAGTGCTGAAAAGCACAGCGTAATGTGCTTAGAAACGTGCCAATAGACCTGAAGAAGGCATTTGCTGTGTCTAAATATTTGTCATGCCCTGCTCATCTGATCCTCCCGTGTGCCACGCCCCCCTCATTTACCTTGTGTGGAATCCTGGTGTTCCCAGCTGTGTCTAGTTGTTGTTAATTAGTCCTGTATATTTAAGTCCGCATTCGAGTATGTTACCCCATCCCATCATTAATGTTGCGTTGTGTTCTGAGTGTGTGTCTGCAATTAAATCCCATGTTTACCCGACTCCCCGACTCTTGCTCCTGTTTCCCCGGTCCATGCCTCGGTGCACCGTAACACTATTATATTATATATTATATAATGCAAATAAAGTTGACCCTTTTCCTTCCACATTCTCTTGTCCACCGGATCTGTTTGCCATCCCAAACGTTGTTGTTGTTGGAGGGTTGGGCATCGAGTCCTGTCACATGACCTGCTGGCCAAATCCCCCCCCCCCCCCGCCTTTTACATCATGTTAGGATGAGGATGAAAACTGAGACGCTAACATCTTGCATCAGAAGCTAATGGGGGGGGGGGGGGGGTAGCGCAGTTTCTATCATACAGCAGAGGACTATTAAGGAAACGCTGTGGGCTTTCACAGCTGTTCATGACACCTGTCACAACATGTTGGTCAACAGGCTGCTGGAAATGATTTAACACAGCAGACGTGTCACTCAAGATCTTCTCCCTTTCTTAATCATTTTTGATGTCCTCCCCCTGAAAATGTATGGCTGCAGGAGAAGAACATATCAACTACAGAATGGCAGGCCATAAAAGGGTGCCAGGGAGCTTTTAAAAATAATTCTGGTGATGCAGAGTGTCACGTAGCGGGGTAGGCGGATGAGCAGGAAGACGAGAGGAGGTTTATTAGGGGCAATCCGGGTGGACAATGACAGACAGGGTAACACCACACTACTAACGTCAATGACAGATCTGATGGGACTGGACTCGGACGCGGACTAAATACACAGGACAGGTTGGAATTAACTAGAAACAGGTGGGAACAATCAGGAGTCGACATGAGGTAACGAGGGGGTGTGGCACACACGAGGATCGGACGGAGCTGGGCGTGACACAGAGATGGTTTGATTTCTCAGGCAGACGTGAGAGCCACTGTCAGGGAGATGTGTGGTTGGGTCAGGGCCAGATCTGCTGGTCCTCTTACCCTACCACTCTCCCTGAAATGGCACAGTGTGGCATGTATTTTTAGCCCCCTCTGTGTCTAAGTGGGCCACTGGTACCCTGGCGGGCTGTGAAATTGCCATGCTGACACCCCTCATCACAGACGGGGAGCAGAGCTCATTTCATGGGGAGCCAAAATGTGGATATATTTGCATACATAGCTTATTTTTGTCTGTTTCCCCTTGTCCTCTCTTCCCCACACTCCCCCTGTATCCCTGACCCCCCTCCCCAGCAGGCACAGTGCAGAGTCCGTGCTGACACCAACCCTTCCTCATTTTGAGACGACATGGTTCTACCCCTTCACACCATGTTTGACACAAGCAGCTCCTCCTCAGAGGTGATATTGCTGTTGTCGGCACAGACACTGACAATCCTCCCGCCTCCCCCCTTCCTTGGCCACAATAGGGGCTGCTGGAATGTACAACAGGGAAAATTTGCCAGCTTCTGGGGGGGGATCACCTGTGGAACAGGCTGAGGGCCTCGCCACCTGTTACGATTGTAATATCTTAGAAAAATCCAAACTTTCCCTGTTAATCTACGTACCTTTCATGGCTGCACATTAAACTGATTCCCTCTTTAAAAATAGCTGCTCTCTAAAATAACTCCTGAAAAAGCTCTGAAAATGAAGCTATGAAATGGACCTCATGTGCTACTTATTTTAATAACCATGAAACGGTATTGATTTTGACATGCTATGTGCTCTCCAGCTATTTGTCTGTTAGCAGTCTGAAATACACAGCAAAAGCCTGTGTCTGTCTTCAGACCTGATCTCAGATCAGGCACAGTTCCAGCACCATGGCACAGGATACCAGACATTTACAAACATAATTCCTGACCACACACATCACTTAGGTGATGATTTTATCCAAAGGAGCTCAGCTTACAATATTTGCTCCTGTTTTTACAGCTGCTTATTGTACTGGAGCAGTTAGGAGTCCTACTCAAGGGTAGAACCAGTTTAGGTCCCTGGTTTTGGAAGATGGGCCCTGGGGTCAATGGATGGGCCCTCACTCCTGTTTAATATGGCAAACCTGAAACTCCTTCAGCCTAAGTGAGGCTCCAGGTGAGAATTCCATGTCCCTTTAGCATGGAGGCATTGGTGTGGTTTCTGAAGATCTGCCTACATTCCAGGAGAGCCCTGGATAAGACTGCAAACAGTAAAAAGCTTCAGTCAGATAACATTCTCTGGTGGAGAATGATCTCACCTGTTTTTATTCCTATGAAACAAACATATAATGCTTTACTTGCACAGGGGAATTATACACCATCTCATGTGCCAATTAGGTTGGTTGATCCAGACATCAAGAAAACCTTCTTCTCATCCCCTCACTCAAAACCAGAAGTTATGTAGATGAATTCTGGCACGTCATTTAACTCAAATGTCCTTTCCTAAATTAGCTCTATCATTTAGGCCAGCAGTTGCAGAGTGGTTCAGGGGATGGGCCCAAAACCTTAGGGATAGTTCTGTTATACCCTTAAGATTAAGGCCATTAATCTGATTTTCTCCAGCAATGCATAATCAGTTTTGCAAGTATTACAAAATTATAGGTGTAAAATTATAAATGACCTTTGAAGATTAGGGCACTCTCACGCTGTATCCAGGAAACAGTCAATTCAGAGCTACATTCTGTGGTAAAATGCATCTATAAAAATAGCACAAATAATGAAGTGCTAATTGAACCAGTTAAGTCAGGGGAATGGTGTGGAATGGGAGCCTGCAGACACACAGTCTGGCAGGAATCATGCTGGACACGATGATACGGCATGATACGGTTAACAGGGGAGGGAGCACACTGTGGCATTGGCCACTAGCTTCTGCTTCAAATATTCCCCGGTTAATCGCTGAGGTAAGGGGAAAGATAATGAGAGGCCTATCATCACCGTGTTACCTTTCAGCAGACCCAGACACCTCTATTCACAGGTACATTGGTACATTTAACGAGCACAGCTAACATCGGGTCCCAGCATTGTTACACAGACAATGGCAATCAGGATTTTGTGCAATCTGAATTTGTGTGTTTCTGTATGTCTGTATTGTGTATTGTGAATGTTTTAATATTTATGTATGATCAGTGACCATGGTAAGGTGGGATCACCCAGATCATATTATCAATGCAATAGAACAGTGATACTTCATTCATCCCCATGGAGAAAATGTCTTGTCACCTACCCTGGGAACTTTGCGATCACGGGCACAGAATCTTAAACCACTGAGCCCCACACTGTTCCCCATATAGCAGGGATAATTTTAACTGTCTATGGTTATGTTTTTACATGACAGGTTTTAACTGTGTTCCTTTTTGGTGGAATATATTACCAAGGACGTAAGGAAGTATTGAGGTTTTGATCCATCATTTCAGGCAGTTTGACATGTCGGCAGGTAACACCGCACTTTTCCTATGCTAGACCAACAAACTATTCCACGGTGTTCATATAGGTATAAGAAATGTATGTTTTTTTGGGAAACTGGTTCATTTAAATGGCCTCCCCATAGCTGAGCATGACTGGACAGCACGCTAGAGGAGATGAATAATCTTAATGGTGTTCCTGATTAGCCAGTCATCTCTCTGCCCCCCCAATCCACCCACCCCACCCGCCTGCTTGACTAATTAGCTGGGCTGTCTGAGAGCCAGGAGAAGTGGCTGCTGGTGTCTGGGACAGCTGGTGGGAGGAGACAGCTCTCCAGGTGGAGATGTCCAAGCTGCTGTCCATCCTAGTCACAAGAAGGCCTTGAAACATTATATCTGAATCAAGTTGGTATCAGAGCCAAGGGCTCCCAGACAGATTTGGTCCACTATTTTTATGAGGCCTACAGTATAACATATAGCTCCTGTTCCTGAATTCCAGATAACTAACTCTCACAGCTGTTTATTGTTATATACTAATGAACGTGTCGCCTAGTTAACCCAAATGGGAGCTGGTATTGTCACCATGGCAAGGTGGGTCACACCAGTGACTGACAGGGCACAGAATCACACCCACTCTCGGTTTAAAGAGTTCCTTTCCATCCTCTAGACATTTTATAGAAATATTGGAGCATGTGTTTTACCTGATTTATTGATTTAGCAATAGGTAATTTATTGATTTAGCAATATGTAAATATATTAATCTGGGTGTACACAGAGCAACAAGCAAATGATATATGTGCCTTTTAGCTATTTTCAGCAGTATTCAGTTTTTCTACTTCTACTCTTGCACTCTTTCAAATGACTGACCCCAGTTCTGTTGATGTGGCTGCAGGAGGAAAAGCTGAAATAATCTCAGTGTGCGAGTATTTAAGGCCCAAGCTCAGCATTTAGCTAAAGCACCCACAAGACAGAAATGATGACAGGAGGCAAACTTGACCCTAGCATGAGGCCAAAGCCATGCTTAATAAGCTCAAAAGTGAGAAAATAAATTTTCCTGAGAGGTCCAGTCAAAGTGCCGTCTGTAGGAAGACATGAAAACTGCCGTCCATAAGGAGTACCCACAAACCAATAAATGAACGAATCTGTAACTGCCAGTGGGGATACTTGGTGAAGACTTTCCCCAAAAGACCAGAAGCTGTAATTTCTCTAAAACGTGTCTCCATTGAGTGCATTTTCAGGATCTCAGAACTTTAAGATTTTTTATTACTTGCTTTTTTATCTTAACTTGTTTCTCCAGTAGACTAGAACTGATTTTGCCTTTAAATAAGTTTAAATTATTTTTGAGCATTTCAGTTTAAGATAAAATGCTAGGTTTAATTAATGTGCCACTTCTCAAGATCAACAGAGGATGGGAGCAAGTCATTTTACATGGCCCCTGTATGTAGTCCAGAGCTCATTAAAATATCATTAAAAAATAGTACTGGAGGTCCCACCCCCAAACCATACCATCTGGAACCCCCTAGCTGCCCTCAAACCCTTGCCACAGTGTTTGATTGGGCTACACCGAATCCAGGTGACATAAATCCGGGAGAGTGAGGCCTGTATGAGGTAGGTGTCTAAAAATAGGTTCCATAGAATAAGTAGCGTGTGTCTCCATGGGAGCAAAGCTATAACGTGTGTGCCTTTGAACTGATTGGGACAAACACAGCCCCCGATAGCATCCCCTGAGGTTCAACCCTGATCCTGGACAGAGATTTTTCTTGATGGGGGTTTGAGGCAGAATTCAGCAATGTAGGCTGATTGATGTACACAGCTGAAACTGAGAGTCTGCACTGTGGCTCCTGCATTTATTTAAGAACAAAAACTATATTTCTTTCTTTGAGCATTTTGTTTTCATTAAAGTCTGAGACCAGTAATTTGTTATACCTTTTGCTCTATTTTTTTTTTTTTTGTAAGACAAACAGAAGTTTATGAAAATCGTAGGCCATTTATAACTCAGTGGAAATTGCCATCCACTGAGTTTTAGCTTCAAACTCTGTGAGCATTTAGGAGGATATTTCAGCAATATTTTAAGTGACATCCTGCCTACAGGTCAGGGATGCCCAACCGTGCTCCTAGAAATCTACCATTTTGCAGAGCTTAGTCCGAATGGACCAGTGTCAGTTATTTCCAGTGGCTGGAGTGTCAATCTTGCCACCAACCCCCAAATTTCCCTGTATGCTGGAGAACCTCCTTACAGGGCTGGATGTAGATTAACATCATACCCAGGATGAAGCAATTGCAGGTTAAAGGCCTCAATCAAGGGTTCAACGGAGTAGCATCACTGCTGGCATCCACAGGAATCAAACCAGTGACCTTCTGATTGCTGCCACAGAACCACCACTCCGCCCATCACAGAGCATCTCAGAATTAGAGCCAGCTATGTTGAAGCTAAGCTGTCAGCTAATACTGAGATGCTACTCAAGGGCCTGATCATGTGTTTCGGGTGTGATAAATACAGGCTGTACCAAAGCTCTGCAGGGTGGTAGATTTCTGGGAGCAGGGTTGGGTATTCATTTTCAATTTAATTTAATTTGTCTAGTGCTTTTTCATGAGATTACATTGTCTCAAAGTGCTACACGTTTATCCCTGCCCAATGCCCCCAGTGAGCAAACCAGAGGCAACAGTGGAGAAGAAAAACTTCCAAGTAGGAAGAAACCTTGGGAGGAACCAGACTCAATGGGGGAGCCCATCGTCCACGGCCTGGCAGAGGAAGTCAAATGAAAAAAATTATTTATACAGTCAAAATTTTAAGATTTGAATATAAATGCAGAAGGCAGGCCTGCTATATGTAAGAGTGCAGATTTCCAACACTGTCTTTGTGATAGATTTAAACAGTTAATCTTTTGATGTGGATGACAATCTGGCTTACTGGGTAGCACTGACAGCCCCAGGGTTGGTGATCAGTCTCACCCTTGATTTGTATGTGGGGATTGCATGTTTCTCTGTATACTCTTGATACCTCCTGCTACCCAGAAACATGTAGTTAGGTGAACTGGCATCTCTAAATTTCCTATAGTGTGTGTGCCTTCCGATGTACCAGCACCGGGGATACACTGCAGAATGCTGGGATAGGCTCCAGGATACTGGGATTGGCTCCAGGATAAATGTTACCCTGTACAGGACAAGCTGTTCAAAGATAGATGGATCTTTATGTTGTGGAGAAGAAAATCTGGCTCAGGATACACAGATGGGCAATTTGTGCCCGATGACTGATGACGGAAGGTTTTGAGGGTTCACTGTGGAAGAAAGAAACTGGGACCTGCCTGGTCCTTTCCCAGCTGGGCGGTGAAACATGGCACTGGTTGGAGGTCAGAGGTGGTCTGACTCACTGCTTCACACTTATTGCTGGGTAGGGAGCATTCCACTGACCTCCACCCCCAACTTCAGAATAGAGCTGGGCTGAAACAAAAGCTTCTTCAACCATGCCGGCCTCTAATTAGAGTCATTTAGGCTGCTCTGTAATTAGCACTGGGAGGGGGAGGTCAATCCCAAGCCTGGTGCTGGGAAAATGCTCTGTCTTTATTGTAATACCATCTATATACAATCCACAGTACATAAAATAACATTCCCCAGGATACACACACACACACAGACACGTAGAGACTGTAAGCAAGACAAGTGCAGCACATGACGAAGAGGGGAAAAGGAATAATAGATATTAAAATAAAAATAATAGAGAATAAAGGTCTACATAAACAGACACTTAGGGGGAGCCAGGGGTACCCACACAATATAACAGATACAGTAATGACTGTAGAACTAAATACAACAGATGTATCAATACGACAGATATGACACAGATATAGGAAAAGGTACAGTGTTGGGCAGTGTCTACTGGTGGTAAGCAAGGTTTATAGTTGGCCTGGTAAAGAGTTCAGAGTTTAAACAGCTTTGGGGAAGAAGCTGTTGCATAACCTGGCAGAGGATGTTCAGATGCTTCTGTACCTTTTGCCAGATGGGAGGGGGGAAAAGAGAGAGTGTGAAGTATGGGAGGGGTCTTCCACAGTGCTGGAGGCCCTGCGGATGCAGTGCTTATTGAAGATGTCCTCAATAGAGGGTAGAAGGGTCATTTTGATCATTTTTCCAGCTGCATTCACTGTCCATTGCGAGATGTTGCAGTTCCCAAAGTGATGTAGTTGTAGGATGGGAGAAGGTAGACTTGCCCTCCTCAGCTACAGAAGGAAATGGAGATGCAGCTGCGCCTTCTTCACTAGGGAGGTGATGTTGAAGGTCCAGGTGAGGTCAACTGCCAGGCATACTCCAAGGAATTTAGTGCTGCTGACCAATTCCACCACAGAACCCTCAATGTGCAGTGGGGGATGGACAACATGGGCCTTCCTGAAGCCAACAATCATCTCTTTCGTTTTGTCCACATAAAGAGACCACCACTTACACCAGTCCACAGTCATTATATCTCCATTCAGGATGCCGACTCATCACCTTCACTGATGAAACCAGCCACTGCTGTGTCATCAGCAATCTTGATGATGGTGTTGGTGTTGCACGTAGCTGTGTGGTTGTAATTCAGTAAGGTGAAGAGAAGTGGACTGAGACCACATCCCTGGGATGCACATTTTCTTGCTAATAATAGCATTTTCTTACTGATAATACGTAAATGGTGAACGTACTGTAAATGTAATTGTTAGCGAAAAATATTGAGTGTATTCTTAGTAAATGTTAAGTGAGTAACATGCAAATTTAGAAAATCTCAGTGTGTGCAAAAACTTTTGACGTAGTGTATAGTATGATAGTTTTAGGCTAATTCAGCATATATATGTGCGACAACAACACAATTCCATTGCCTTCTAATACTTGTAGTAACACATTTACTTGGCTAGCTAAAGATAGCTAACCTTGTGTACTGTCACTGAGATGTGGGTTGTGAATGTCACAAAATGTGGATGATGTGTAGAGTTATCATAGAAGACTTAAATGATGAGGATTGGGGGAGATGAGTAAGAGATGCAATCGAATGGAGGAACGGCTAACAAATCTAAGTACAATTAATTTCAATTTAAAAGATGCAATGCCTTAAATAACCATCCCAGTCATGGCTGGCTCAGTACGTGACATCGGCTGACTGCTGTTTTCCACCTGTTGGTAATATGACTTCCTCTTTTCATTTTCATAAAAAGTATCTTCTGAAATAAGAATTAGATCTTACTTCTCTTCTCCCTCAGAGTCAGATGGATTTTTTTTTTTCATTATTTCTTTTTTTTTTATTCTTTTTTAAAATTTTTTAAATTTTTTATATTTTTTATTCTAAACAAGACAGTACATCAATGATTACACTTGAATAATCTTGTCATATAGCATTATACGACAAAATTATTGTGTTTTACTTATCCATAGCATCCTGTGGTTTTCATTATTTCAAATAGAATGTGATTTACTATGGAGGAGAGAGCCATTAAATGGTTCCTTATTAACAGTATCACTCATCTTTACAAGTGGGCTTCTATCTGCAGTAAAATTACTGCCCCCTCTCCATTGGGAATGCTGTCTTTCATTTTTATTTTTGTTACAGAGAGATGTGGGGTCAAAAGGCCATACCTGTTTTCCCCTGAACAATTCAACAGGACAGTAATTTTTGTCTCGACTGGCAAGGTGTGCAACCTGAAATCCTTAGTAGCTCACATGTCATGTACAGTGTGGTCTGTCTCCAGGAAAGGTCCAGTCTGTCACTCTGTGACAGCTACGGGCTCCTTGGGGCCTGGATGACTGAGTTTTAAATGTTCCTTATGTGCATCAAGAGCACTAGTTTCCCCCTTGAGTAATGTTCAGACCTTTTCAATCTTTTAGTATCCTAATTAGGAAAATTGATTTGCTGAAAGTAAAAATAGAAGGTGGTCATCTATCATCGTTATGGGATTTTCCACTACCCATGGTAAAGGGGCAGGAGAGAGTACCTGAATTATGTATAGGAGATGATCAAGTGGCTAGATTTGAAAGGACCACAGTGGACATTTTTACTCATATGCGGAGTAAAAAAAGGTTATTTGTAATCTGGAAACCAGTCACCAGCCAGGCCAAAGGAATGAAGGACAAGTTCAACTCTGCAAGGAGTTTCCAGGGTGACAATAGGCTTGAAATTACAGAGTGAGTGATTAATGATCACCTCGTCAATAGGAGAGGGAGTCTTAGATGAATGACAGTCTTACTGTTCCCACAGTTATATTCAGATTCTGCTGACCCCCACTGTCCACTTTCTGATCCTCAAAATTCTTGCCTGCAGATCATTAAACTTCTCTCAGAAGTTCATCTGGTTTTCTCTACTCTGAGCTGCTACTTTGAGATTTCCCAGAATTCCCAGACCCTGGTCAGCCACCAAATGAAAGCTGGCTGGTGCTTGTCTGTGAACACGAGGGGCAGATGTTTCCAGACATGTCTTACATCTAACCATGTGTCCAGGGACAGCTGTTTCACACAGTGTGGTCATGCTGGGGATTTGCTCAAGCTTGTGGCTCTGTGATTGAACATGGTCCATTTGCCAGCATGTAAGTCACGGTTCTTGCAGGTTTCAGTAAGTTAAATTTAAGACCTTTTTAAGACCTTTTAAGACCATTATGAGTAAAATTTAAGA
>JAOYFF010000063.1:29339614-29354193 GCA_025773925.1 Cryptomyrus ogoouensis | reverse complement strand
AGGCGGAGCTTCACCCGACGAAGGCGACAGGACCTCAGGTGTGAGAGGAGGCGGAGCTGTAGCAGGCGCCTCGGGCGAAGCAGCAGGCGGAGCCACAGGCAGAGCATTGGGCACGGGCAGAGTTGCAGGTGGCGCCGGGACCTCAGGCGAGGGCACTGCAGCAGTGACCGCTGACTCTCAGCCAGCAGGGGGCACTGCAGCAGGCACCGGCGAATCTCGGCCAGCAGGGGGCGCTGAGGAGATGGGCGAGGCAGGCGGCAAGGCCGCGGGCATAGCGACGGCATCGGGCAGGGCCGCGGCATCTGGTACCGCCAACTCGTGGCCAGCAAGGGGCGCCACAGCGGGGACCGCCGCGGGCATAGCGGCAGCAGCAGGCAAGCAGGCTGCGGGTGTCGCAGCAGGCGGAGCCGCAGCAGGAGCCTCGGGCGTAGCTACAGGCGGAGGCGGCGCCAGGACCTCAGGCTGGTGGGTGTCGAGCGCAGGCAACGCCGCAGGCTGGAGGGCTCCGGGCACGGGCAAGACAACCACAGTACACATAGAACATAGAATCATCCAAAATGTCTTCATATTACTGTATGCTTGAATTCACTGAGCTCTTCAGAATGACCCATTCTTATATTTATAAACCTGACTGCATGGCTAGGTGCTTGATTTTATACACATGTGGCAATGGCTCTGAATGAAACATCTGAATTCAGTGATTGAGAGGTATGTCTCAATACTTTTGTCCATATAGTGTATTTACCACCCCATAGATCTGCCCCTGGGAGAGACAGTGCTACCCATTGAGCCAACATACAATAAATGTGCTTGATGTTAAACCCTTTCCACTCTCTGCTTACTTCTTCTGAGTAGTGCTCAGAACTAAAAGAAGGAGAAAAAGCACAATTTAACATTAGAACATGTGCAAATTAAGAGTAACACAATAAAAACTAGTAATTCCTTCTGTTTTCTAAAAAGATACTGATATCTAGTTGGATGGCTAGATGAACACCGCTTCAGTTCCCAAACTTCTCCTCAGGGGCACCTCAGCCGTTTCATGATTTTGTTAAATTTCTCCAACAGGTCAATTAAATAATTAAATAAATTGGTTTAAAAAGTCAGTGACAGATTGACTAGCTGTATGAGGTGTGCTAGTGGCCAAGTCAAAAAATATATGGCTGCACTGGATGGTCGCTGCAAATACTAGGATGATTTTAGCAGAGGTTCTGAAATTCTATTCTATATATATATATATATATATATACACAGTAGAGTAGATTTGTCCAGTATACCCTGCATGTAGGCATACTGTTCAAAACCATATACCACACAAATTGTTTATCTCATTAAAAGTTATACATTTATTATGTTAAATATTGACAATTTGACAGAAGCAGCAACAGTAGGTCTAACGGTTATGCCGAACTGATTAAAGCAAAGTTATTGAAAAAAAATGCACTCGCTGAAGCACACATTAACTTAGGCCTATGTAATAAAGAGCTGCAACTCTAACTATGGTATTTTATATTAATCTTCAATATACCATATTGATTGTGTATTACCCACGTAATGAAATAAAATACATTAAAATAGCCATTTTTGTTTGCTCAAGTGCAAGTATTTCATAAGTGAACTATGTAACAACAGTTAACAGTTACTGTTCAGACTGAGCAAAGTTCCTTAAATATGGTTCTGATGCTCACATGACAGACTGCAGTGCATGATGGTCTAAGTTGACTGATGTAAGGTACAGCTTCTATACACTACATTTTGGGGTGCCTTGTGCTACTTTGTGGGTGCAGTGTATAGTGGATGAAATGTACAATTACGAATTCAAACAGCACTGAAAAATGACTGATTCCCTATGCAGCTGACTATATGTAGATGAGTGGACATTTTGAAAACTGTTACATACTCTGTATGCAGTGCCCACAATCAGAGAGGATGCTGGAAAAAATGATACTGTGATGGACACCGTATGTAGCCACACAGTCAGAGAGGATTCTGGGATGTATGACACTGTGACACACCCTGTAAGTAGCGGCCACTATCAAAGAGGATGGCGGGGATGTATGAGACTGTAACACACTCTGTATGCAGTGCCCACAATCAGAGAGGATGTTGGGATGTATAAAACTAACACACCCTGTATGCAGTACCCATAACCAGAGAGGATACTGATGCACAATACATATTAAATGACTGTTTTGTGAGTATTAGCTTTTATGCATAATTCTTTGAATGAACTCATTTGAATCGTGGACAGTGTTTCCACACAACTAGAAAAGAAAACATTCTTTTTCATTAGATGCATTCACTTTGGACTTCCGGTTTGACCATGGAGTGGTAAGGTGTGTGTGAGAGGGGGTCCTGACCAACTTTTCAAATATTGCACTTGATGTAATTATTTGAACGAACAACAACGACGAAAATCATTCACGACAGTTGTAATCTTGATTAAAAGGCTCCAGGACGTAACATGAGCAGTTCAAAGCAAAAACTAGTCCAATTTACACCAACTACGAGGTCTGCAACTAGCATCGCTAACAAATTAGCCACCATGGCCTAGTGCGCTAGCGCCGAAAAACAGCATGATTCGCCCCGGCAAAAACGAAAGCGTTTCCATGAATCAGCTTGTATCAAACTTAACCAAACAGCACATTAGTATTAAAAATGATGCATTCACTTTGTGTTCTGAGAACATAACAGAGATCAGTTACTCACTGTTTTCTTATGTCTAATTAACCCAAATGAGTGGAGACCATACATGTTTAGAATAGCATAGAAACAATATAAAATTTGATTAAGAAATAATATGCAATAAACATGTATTTCCTATAGAGCCATATGTTGTCACGTGCACTCAAAACATCAGATGTGTTTTTTGGTTTGAATGTGGCCATAATCATGTAAGAAAAAACACTGACTTGTAGTGAACATATATTAAAAAAATCATGCGTCGTCACATATAATGGAAATAAGAAAAATGCTTGATAGCCTTATCTGAACCATGCTGTGTTTTCATATGGGTAGTCAGAGAGGATGCTGGGATGTATGAGACTCTAACACACTCTGCATGTAGAGCCCACAGTCAGTGAGGAGGATGCTGGGATGGCCTAAAATGTGGTCGCTTATATAAACACTGTGCACTCATGACTTTTACCCACCCTCAAAGTGCCTGGGAGGTTAATCCAAAAAACTTTATATTTAATCTAGCAGAAGATAAGGTGAATCGTTTTGTTTTATCCTGTTTTTTCACCTGCTGCAGAACTTTAACACCATGATCCCCAGCTATGCCTTGGAGAAACAGCAGACCCCTAACCTGGATGGTCCCACTCACTAAATGTCATGTACGACACGCAACCTGTCAGGAGCTGTAGTGATTATAATTTGCCACTGTGCCCAAACAGCACACCCACATACTATTATCTCAGGTGGCAGCATGGAGATTCTGAAGCAGGTGCTGGAACATCAGTGTGGACTGCTTTAGTCCATGACAGGGACATGATCAGAAACGGCTTTGATTGGATCAGGCTGGCCTGGCCTTGCTGCCCACACCAGCTTGACAGAATCAACTCTACCAGACCAATGTTCAAGATGTTGAATTTACTTATGGTTCGGCCCCTGCTGCAGTCTGGTCCAGGGCTAAAACACAGAGAGTAGCTGGTCCCCATAGGATCCTGGCATGAGCCTGAACCCTAACAGGCCTGTGATCCCTGGGGGCACCATGCTGCCGCAGTGCAGGAGAGTCTGCAATGGAAACCATGGGACCAGGATGATGGCTGTGTGAGTACTGCCCAAAAATAGCTATCCTGGCAGAATGCACCTGCCTGCCCCTTCCCCCCCAAGAGGGTAAAGGCATGCCAAGAGCAGCACCCCTTCCCAGCCTGCACATTTCACACTGAATGCCATGCCATCAGGCGCGTGTGGGAAATGCATGCTCATGTCACTCCCTTCCCAGTATGATGCAGGAAGCAGTGAGGTGAACAAGTAATGTGATGTAGGAGACTTCCATATGGCTGCCTAAGCCCAGAGTCACCTGGGAAATGTAGGCAGGGTGAAGGGGAGAAGCTACAGAGCAATGGTGGGTGTATGTCTGAACTTCCTGCTGTTGAAAGATACTGCAGCTAGAAATAACCCAATAGCTTAATATATAATTTTAATGTTTTACATGTTACGTGATATGGATAAATATAGCCATCAAAAGCTGAAATGTTTAAATATAGCTGTTTTTCCTTTGAGATTTTTGACATATATAAAGACAAATACCACTATCTAGTAGCCGCATCGATGGGAGGAATACGCATAAGAAAGAGGACGCATAAGGAGCAAGGTGGCGTAAGGAGCACTTATTGGCCTATCCCTGATCCTATAATCTGGGGACAGGTCTACCTCTGATCTGATAACCCAACAGTGTATTTTATTGGCCTAGCCAATTATATTATATTATAAATTGAGACAGGTCTACCTCTAACCTGATAACACATACTAATAACTAAATTTATTATACATGCTATTTACGGATTCTGTCCTTCTGTGACGCCCGGCTCGTCCGATCCTCGTGTATGCCACGCCCCCTTCGTTACCTCGTGTTCATTCCTGATTGTACTCACCTGTTGCTTGTTGAAGTCAGCCTGTCTTGTGTATATTAATCCACGTCTGCCTTTGTTTCCCAGATCCGTCATTGTTGTGTCGTGTTTGTTAATGATTCCCCGGAATAAACTTCGTTTATTCGTATTCACGGCTTTGCTCGCCTGTTTCCCCACTCGCCTCGCACGCCCGGCGTCACACCTACTGTATGTTTATCATTTAAGACTGTAATGGTACATGCATCCATTGTGTACCATTCAGTACATTATCTTCAGTTTCAGTAGGCAAAATGAAACAAATTAATACATTGATTGACACGGGCAGAATCTAAATTCACAATTAACAGAGAAAACATACTAATTGTGGCTATGAGTTGGTTAAGGCTCATGCTGATTACAATTGGTCATAATCAGCAGTTGGGAATATTTTGGCTTCCCAATAAATTATCAGCATTAGAGAGGGAACAGATGATAAGACCAAGACTGTCAGCTCTCATTTGAGACAACATCATCCATTATTAGAAAACACATGAGTAGTACATTATGTTTGTTATGATGATGTTAATTTGTTTTATATATTTATTTTTACAATGTGCAAATAAGCATCTCTGGTTTTGTTAATCAGACACATCAACTGCCACATTGCCCTAGGTTTACAACTTGTGGCATCGGGTGGACTAAAGCATTGTGGGAGCAAAGAGAGACACGGAGACTCGCTTGCCAGGGAGAACACGCTCTTTATTGGCAGTCCTGAAAAGGCACCCAACGAGCACCGAACCAATTACACATAGGAAACACAAGGTTGTCAGACACCAAACTGTAAGATGCACACACGGTGGGAGATTTATGTAAGCTAAATGCACATGGGGGTCGGACCGGGTACACACAATACACAGGCAAACATACGCGCAACAATAAGGAAATGTAACCATTAACATTAACAACAACACAACAGGGCATATTTACAACTGCCACACGCCCCGCCAGTGCTACTAACTGTTCCTAATTGAGTTTGCATGTTTTATAATGAATATTTTCAAAACATAATCTGTTGTCCCCGCTATACCAAAACTTTACCAAACCGTGAACCCAAAACAGAGGTCTGTACCCAACCATGAATTTTGTGTACCATTATATCACTTTTATTCATTGTATGTCATATGCTGGAATCCACTGTGACAATTTTAACAAAAACTGGTACATTATAAAATAAAAAATCACTATGTTACACACTGATAAATCACTGTATGTTATAAATCAATATCCCTTGTATGTTAATGTTACTTCTGGATATTATACACTAATAACTCATTGTAGGTTACATCCTAAAAAGAGCTTATATTCCAATGACCTACAATATGCTAACACTTTGTGACTATACCATAATAATCTTTTTTACGCTAATGCTAAATACCCTTTGTGATTACACATTATACTTCAGTAAGGCACTTAACCCCACATCCTGCTGTAGGTCATTGGATAAATGGCTGACCCTGTGCCCTGACCCCAGGTTTTTCTCTCACCCATGTATGTGTCAGATGATGGTATATTCAAAATTAAGCAATCCCTATATACTCATATTATTAATAATCCACTAGTGCCCCATCCTGGGTTATTCCCTGCATTGCGCCCTTTGTTTCTGGGATAGGCTCTGGACCCTCAAGACCCTGCAAAGGACAAACAGCTATGGAAAATGAATGAATGATTAATAATAATTCACTATATGCTACAGCTAATTACCTACAACATTTAGCAATATATTTTCTTTTGTTTATGCAATGCTTTTTGCTTAATGAGCTGCAAGGTAAAGCACTTTGAATCGCCTGTGAATATGAAATGTGTTATACAAATAGCCTTGCCTTGCTTTCATATGATTTATGAAAGTTGGACAGTGATACCTTAATTCCTGCAAGATAGTTAATTCACTTACTCAGCTCGTAGTAATGTGACAATGTAAATGTATTCCAATCCTCTTTGACTGTCCTTTTTACACTCTAAGTTTAATTAAAACCATTGTGCCATGTTGAATTACCTGGCTTTTTCCTTACAGAATGTGAGCATATGAAGATTATCTCGCTGTCTGATCATAAATTGGGTTCAGTGGAAGTGCATATAATGCATTCATTTTACAAATTCTGTCTGTCACCTTTGCAAGCTCTCAGGAACACCTTTAGTTGAGTTGTCTGGTTGTAATAATAAAGTCAATCAATGGCTTCATTGTTTATTCATGCTACTCCTCATTAGCTTGGCCTGTGTGTGTGCAGTGAGTATAAGTTAGGGTGACCAGATAATCCGTCATCCTGGACACCTTGAGCTACCTTCAGGTTTTACAAACTACCTTAAAACCGAAAGGCTCCTGTGCTTGGCTAAACTGTTAAGTTCTTCTTGTGCTTTGACTGGTTTGTTTCCTTGACTGAAAGATTCATCCAACTGATTCACATTAACATTAGTGACATGTGCATGATTATTATAGGAGACTGACCAATCAGCACGCAACAAGAACTCAGTGGTTAAGTGAAATCCAGGTCCTTTTAATTGAAATGGTAGGTTACAAATCCTGTCCTAGCTCAAAGTGATCAGGATGACATGGATTATCTGGTCACCCAATATACGTGTTTGAAGTATCATTTAGGCAATTACAATGAGAGGGCTAGGTTGACACAGACAGTACCCTGGGAAGGTGTGAAGCCTTTTGTTTTTGCGGACAAGGCTACATTCTTGCTGAAAGGCACAATCACGCTCATTCATCTCACTTAGCAACTTGAGAGGTGGGTTACTCTAGATTGAGTGGAGGGCATAGGGCCAGCCCAGGGGCCAGGGGACCAGGGTACCACAAATTGGACTTTTAGGCTGAATCATCAACTGTATAAGAGCTACAGAGGTAGACCAGCTGTGGTTTTCAAACACCAGTACAGCATGGTTATAAGTTCATTAGCCACAATGTGTAAGGTTTAATTAAGCAACTGAACATAGTTACAGTTAAAGTCAGAATCATTAGCCCCCCAATGAAATCACACAAAACCCTTAACATTTCCATGGAAACGACCAAAACAAAAACTGTTAATACTTGTATTGCTTTCAAAAGAACAAAGATAAAATCTCCACAAAGTTTGATGAGATTGATGTGCTGAAAGTTAACAAGAAAACTGTAAGTAATTATTATCCCCCTGACATTTAACAGCCAAAAGTGTGGCCTCTCTGTCTTACAACTGACAACAACCTCTATCTGTAGTTCTTAACTAGGTTAGCACATGTCTCTTGAGGTATACGAGCTCACTCTTCCATACAAATCATTCCAGCTCATCCAGATTGCATGGGTTTCAAGCATGGACATTGATCTTTCAATGGGATTGAGATCTGGGCTCTGTGAGGGCCACTCCAGGACCCTGATTTTGATGTTCTTCAAAAAGTTTGTGACTGACTTGTAGGTATGCTTTGGGTCATTATCTTCCTGAAAGACCCAGCACCGACCAAAAGCAAAACTTGCAGCAGATTTCTTTAAATTATTCTTCAATGTGTCAACATACTGCTCTTTTTTCATGACCCCATGAACACGAATGAGTTTCCTAGTGCCTGAAGGAGCACAACAGCTCTACAACATGATGCTCCCACCACCAAGTTTAACAGTGGGAGCTGTGTTTTTAGGGTTGAAGGCCTCTCCCTTCCTTCTCCAAACAAAAGCAACATCCTTGTGTCCAAACAGCTCAAGTTTAGTCTCATTACTATGTTTCAAATATTCATGGGCAAACCTCAGTCGAGCATTGATGTGCCGTTGTTTCAGCAATGGAGTTTTCCTTGGACGGTGACCTCGAAGTCCTCCATGATGTAGAGCTCTCACAACTGTCTTCCTTGATACATCAACTCCAGAAGAGGCCAGTTCAGCAACAATCACCTTGGCAGAGACGTAGGGATCTTTGTTGACATCTCTGGTTATTTTTCTCTCTAAAGTTTTTGAATTCTTGTGCTTTTGGCCATGCCCAAGTTTGTTTGCAACAGATTTTGTCTCCTGGTGCTTTGCAATGATGGATCATACAACTGTTCTAGACAGAACAATGTTTGGAAATGGCAGTGTAGCTTTCACCCTCACGATGAGCATCTACTGTCCTCTTTCTGAGGTCCAGACTAATTTCTTTTTTTTTTTGCCATGATGAAATTCCTTCTTACCAAAAGTGTCAGAGTAGTCCAATTGCCACTGGCCCTGTTAACCAGAGTTCCTTATGTAAAGTTCAATGCTGTTTGATTACTGTTTGATTGGTGTGAAAGTTAATTGAATGGTCAGGTTTGTCTTGAAAGAGAAAAAAAACATGGGGGGGGACTAATAATTTTTCAGTTTTCTTGTTAAAATTCAGCACATCAATCGAATCTGAATCAAACTTTGTGGAGATTTTGTCTTTGTTCTTTTGTAAGCAATACAAGTATTAGCTTTTGTTATGATCATTTCCATGGAAATATTAAGGGTTTTGTGTGATTTCATTAGGGGGGGCTAATAATTTGGACCGTAACTGTACCAGAAGCTTTCACAAAGTAACTATGCTCATTTAGAAATAAATGCTCTTTTAACATACAAAAATATTATTAGCTGCTTAAAAGTAGCATTCTGATACTTTCAGATTTAAAGGATAGACCTGGTAGTTATACTCTATTAACTCTGACCTTCAGCTCAAAGTGACAGTGTAACTGCCAGTCAAAGATGGTGTCCTTCATCAGAGGCTGTGTGCTGTGGTGATCACTGTCACTTTATAACCAGTCACTTTCTGGTTTTGCTCCACTGATCCCAAAGCAAACACTGATGGCCGGCACAGCTCTGCGTGTTAGGGAATGTTTGAGAATGCAGGTCACGCAAAATGCAAAGTTAATATCACAGGATCATCAGCCATCCTTTGGACAAAAAAACAGTGTTTGTGGCAGCAATTTGTCATGATTTAGACTGCAGGCTTTTGTTTACCTGCTGTTTGTGAAGGTGACTTTGCAAAAGTTGTTCTGATAGTGTTTGATGAATTCCATACCGTTTGTTGAAAAAAGATTAATTAAAACTTATTTGAAAGATTTGTTTTATTTAATTAATGAATAATTTGCTGTTATAGATCAGTATTATGAAGTGTTAGAAGCACACTATAGACTGAAACTGATTTGTTGAGTCTTGAGTCTGGTCTCTAAATGTATGTTTCAGTGCATCATTAGCTGTGCAGTTTGATTCTGGTCAAAGGAAAAACCTGACCAATCAAGAACAAGTCACAGTTGATGACTAGCAAGCTTGGCCAAAAGGAGCAGTGTGAACTTCACCTCGCCCTGGACCCTAGCAATGTCAGATATTCACAGTTACTCTGCTTTTTTTTATAACCGCTCAGAGAAACTAATGAGCCTGAAAAGGAGATTTTACATCAGTTTCCTTCCCAACCCTGGTAAGGGTGTGTGCACCTTAACACCCTAATGACTTATGAAAAGGACTTTCATTCTCTGCTCTGTTTTCATGGAGTGGAAGCAGACCTGCAATCAGCATCCATTCAGGAAATTAAAGCACTTTTTGTACATGCATGGGCTGTTTTTGGGAGTCACAGGGGTGCCCTTTGGAGGAAGCCGTGGCAGCATGGCTGAGTGATTTATCGGCCTGTTTGGTTGAAATGGGGAGCCAGCCTCCAGTGCACTGATCTCTCCACATTGACCTGAAAGCTGCAGGGGATGACTGCTCCCACAGGAGTCCACATCAGGGAAGGACTCTGCACTGCACTGGCCTGTCCTGGGTGGAAAATCATTTCCAGGGAAAGAACAGCTTGAAGTCTAAGCCTAGGTTCAGGAGAAAGAATATCTCTTTCTGTTCCTTTGTGTCCAGCCCCCTTGTTTTGCAATCAACGCAGTTTGTTTAGTACTAACATGTAGCAGCTAAGCAAGCTAAGCTCTACAAACCTTTAAAATATATAATTTTATCAGCTTTAATAAAATTCACAGCTAAATAGTGCCAATTTATATAATCCGTGTATAACAAGTTGTTAGTGCATCATCAACTTTCAAGGATTTTCAAGGACTTTACCTTCCAAGCCCCACTTCATGGGAGTTTATCACCATTGCTCCTGTTCCGTGTTTTGAGTGAAATATGTTTCGTTATCCTTCTCCCGTCATTAGTGGTATGGTTATCTACGAGAAATGTCAGTTGCTAGGCTGAAGGAGAAGATAGAAGGATGTATCCAGATGTTACGGGACATTCAGGGGAGTGTTGGCAGCTCTGGATATGTCCACAATAGGTAGGCAGTCAGCAGGGCCTTCACAGCAAGGCAAGGGGGTGACAACCCGGCAGCATAGTTGTAAATTCAAATCTAACTTACACTGGCACCATTCACACATTCGCGTTTCCAACAGGTTCTCCCCACTCAGTGAAACATCCACTGAGCCACCTGTTTGAAAGCTCCCTGGAAATTGGCGATTCTATTTTAAGAAATGTTTGATCAGTGACTCGTGACCATAGTAAATTGTCTCCCTGGTGCCAGAGCAACTAACATCTTGGCAAATTTAAAAGTGCTGGCTAACAGTAAGTGTAAATATTCTCAGATTGTTATCCACGTTGACACTAATGATGTCTGAATGAGGCAATCAGACATCACGAAGACAAATTTCATAGAAGTGTGCAACCTTGCAAAGAAGATGTCTGTGTGAGTAACGTGCTCTGGCCCCATCACTGCTAGAAGTGGCGAGAAAATGTACAGCAGATTATCATTGCTGCATCGATCTCCTGTCCAAAAGCATAACTCATAGTCTCGAGGCCAGAGCCAGAGCCAAGTCTAGGCGGCAGGCAAACCGACATAACTGACCACCTGGTAATTGCTCACATTGTCACCTAGGGTTCATGTTACAAAGACTATGTCTGTTCCCCGCACTTTTAATCGTAGAGGTCTACTCCACCGTAGTGTATATCATAATAACTTAATAAGAAATTAACCAAATCCATTATTACATAATAGGTGTAATGCGAGGCTAAAACTTGTACTTTTGAATGTAAGATCACTGGCTCCTAATGCACTACTAATAAATGAAATTAGTAATTTTAGTCTTGGTGCCTTATGCCTTACAGAGACCTGGCTTAAACTGAATGAATTCATGGCACTAAATGAATCTACTCCAGCTGATTAGATATAAGCATAACCCTCGACCAAATGGCAAAGATAGTGGTGTTGCTGCAATATTTCAGTCTAACCTATGAGTGTCTGAGAAAAGGTTTTAGATTTAGCACATTTGAAATTCTTGTTCTTAGTCTTGCTGGCTCAACTCCTTGTACTTCTTCACCTCCAATCATTGTTATTGTGTATAGACCACCTGGTCTATACAGTAATTTTCTTAAGGACTTCTTTAACAAACCTGGTGGTCACTACTGACAAAGCCATGATTGTTGGTGATTTTAATATTCACATGGAGAATGACAGTGATCCTTTAACAACAACGTTTGCTGCTATTCTTGACTCTGTAGGTGTATGTCAGAATGTAATTGGGCCTACTCATGCCTTGATTTGATTCTTAGCCATGGTATCCTGGTGGAACACATATCTATTATCCCTCAGAATCCTCTGCTTCCAAATCATTCCTTGTTAACGTTTGAAATACAGTATAGCCTCCCTTCAGCCCAGGCTCCAAAGTACAGTATCAGATGTTCCATAGCCTCATGTTATGATCCGCTGAGCTCGGACCGGGGAAGCAGGCAAGGGACAAAGGCTGGGGCAAAAGGGGATTTAATGGGTGAACGGAAAGGCATACAGGGACAAAGCACATAACATTACAATGACGGGACTGGGGATACAAACTCTGATGTGGACTTAAATACACATGACTAAGGGACGGAAATGCAGAACAGCTGAGAACAATCAGGGATTCACATGAGGTAACGAGGGGGGTGTGGCACAAGGAAGGATCGTACGAGCAGGTCAAGACAGAACCTCCCCCCCCCAAAGGCGTGCACTCCAGGCTCTGCTCAGGGGAGGCAAAGGACGAGACGAAACCAGGAAGACAGGACCTGGAAAACAAGACCAAGAACATCAACGAGGTGCAATGAGCAATTGTCTGCTGTCTTTACAGACATTTTTAACACCTCGTTGCAGAGCTCAACTGTCCCCATCTGTTTTAAACGCACCACCATTGCACCAAGAACAAAGTGACCTGCCTGAATGACTTCAGACCCGTAGCATTGACATATATTGCTATGAAGTGTTTTGAGAGGCTGGTAATGGGTCACATTAAGAGCTCTATTTCAGACACCCTGGACCCTCTGCAGTTTGCTTACAGACACAATACAGCAACTGAGGACGCCATCTCACACACCATTCACACCACCCTGGCTCATCTGGACAATAAGAACTGCTATGCTAGACTGTTATTTGTGGATTACAGCTCTGCATTTAACATGGTCATCCCCTCCAAGCTTATCAAGAAGCTGCTGGGACTGGGACTCAGTGCTACTCTGTGCAACTGGGTTCTGGACTTCCTCACCAACAGACCGCAGCACGTGAGGATCAGCAAAAACATCTCCTCCACCCTGGTCCTCAACACAGGTACTCTGCAGGGAAGCGTCCAGAGCCCATTGCTGTACTCCTTGTTCACATATGACTGTGTGGCCAGGCACAGCACCAACACAATCATCAAGTTCGCTGACGACACCACCATTGTGGGCCTGATCACCAACAACGATGAAACGGCCTACAGAGAGGTGGTGAGACTCTTGACAGAGTGGTGCTTGGAGAACAACCTCTCTCTCAATGTCAGCAAAACTAAAGAGTTGGTAATGGACTTCAGGAGCAGAATGTGGCTCATTCCCCCATCTACAATCGGAGGAGATGCTGTGGAGTGGGTCAGCAGCTTCAGGTTTCTTGGGGTCACCCTCAGTGCCAGCCTCAAGTTTACAGAAAATGCTGCAGCTGTCACCAAAAAGGCCCACCAACGTCTTTACTTCCTCAGACGTCTGAAGAAAGCTAGGATGTCTACCTCAGTCCTCATAAGCTTCTACAGGTGTGCTGTGGAGTCCATCCTCTCGGGGAGCATCACATCCTGGTATGGTGGCTGCTCTGCACAAGACAAAAAGGCCTTGCAGAGAGTGGTGAAGACAGTGCAGAGGATCATCGGCACACCACTTTCTGCGATAAAGGACATTTACACCATGCGCTGTCTCAAAAAGACAAAGCGCATCATGGAGGACTGTAGTCACCCTGTACTGCCATTTCTCACTTTTCTGCCATCTGGCAGGAGAATCAGGACAATATATACACGCACAGCACAATTCAGGAACAGCTTTTACCCTAGTGCTGTAAGACTGTTCAACACCCAGTAACAGGCTTTTCTTTCTCTCTTTTTCTCTGGGCAATAAAATTTTTTTCTGCTCATACCATGTGCAATGCTGTAGCACACAACAGGAGCTGTGGCTGTAAGGTGGTCGGTGCTTGTGGCGGCAGCAATCCCCGAACCCACTGGTGGACACCGGCGGTGAGGGATGCCGTCAAGCTGAAGAAGGGCCTTTTTAGCCTGTGGGACTCCGGAGGCAGCTGATGAGTACCGGCGGGCCAAGCGGAACGCGGCTTCGGTGGTCGCTGAGGCAAAAACTCGGGTATGGGAGGAGTTTGGCGAGGCCATGGAGAACAACTTCCGGACGGCTTTGAGGAGATTCTGGTCCACCATCCGGCGTCTCAGGGCGGGAAAGCGGTGCAGCATCAACACTGTTTATGGTGGGAATGGTGCACTGCTGACCTCAGCTCGGGATGTTGTGAGTCGGTGGAAGGAATACTTCGAAGACCTCCTCAATCCCACCGACACGCCTTCCAATGAGGAGTCTGGGGACTTGGGGGAGGACACGCCTATCTCTGGGACAGAGGTCGCTGAGGTGGTTGAAAAGCTCCTTGGTGGCCGGGCCCCAGGGGTGGATGAGATCCGCCTGGAGTTCCTCAAGACTCTGGATGTTGCAGGGCTGTCTTGGTTGACACGCATCTGCGGCATCGCGTGGACATCGGGGGCGGTGCCTCTGGATTGGCAGACCGGGGT
>JAOYFF010000063.1:29323050-29339514 GCA_025773925.1 Cryptomyrus ogoouensis | reverse complement strand
ATGGGGTACCGGGCTGCCTTATAAGGGCTGTTCGGTCCCTGTACAACCGGTGCCAGAGCTTGGTCCGCATTGTCGGCTTTAAGGGGGCAGCTCTCTCTTGGTTTCACTCCTACTTATCTGATCCTTATCAGTTTGTCCACATGAACAAAGAATCTTCTAAGGCCACCAAAGTCAAATATGTTGTTCCACAGGGATCAGTGCTGGGCCTGCTACTGATCACTTTATATATGCTACGTCATTGTAGACATTATTAGAAATCATGGTACAGTGATACCTCAAAACTCGAAATTAATCCGTTCAGAACTCCGGACTGAATCCTAAAAAGTTCTAGTTCTGATCAAATTTTCCCCATAAGAAATAATGGAAAACCAATGAATTGGTAAAAAATTACACCGAAACATGTTTTTTTTAGCATTGAAACACAAAATGAACTGGACAAAACAAGAAAAGCATATACTGTACTAAACAAATCTAAGCACATTTATCAAAACGGAAATTTTTAAAGTAAGAAAATAAATGTATCCAAACAATTTGTAAAGTTAAAAAAAAAAAAAACGTGTCGTCCCGGTCGTCCGGTCCTTCTGTGTGCCACGCCCCCTCGTTAACCCTGTGTGATCAGCTGTTTCTGGCTGTTGGCATTAGTCCTCTGTATTTCGTTCGCGTTTCAATTTGTTTCCCCAGTCTGGTCATTGCATTGTCCGTCTGCGTTTTGCCTGCCTTACCTGTAATTAAACCCTGTATTCCCCGATACCCTGACGTCTGCGCCTTTGTCTCCGTTCCATCCCCGCTCTGCACGACAATATTATTATAATTAAATGTATTAATGGTTTATTATTAATATTAAAATTATGAATAAGAAATATTTATTTTTAAATGTATTTTACTATATAATAATAATTACTGTTATTGTCTATCATTGTCTAAATGTATTTTTACTGTCTAAATACATGTATTCAGTTAGTGTAAACATGCAAGGTGCTATCACAGTGAATGAGTGGCTGAGACTGAAGCGATACCCTCTGTTCCCCGCCCGTATAAGTTATCTTAGGTCAGCGTTCACGGTTTGACTTCTGAGATTCAGATCGAGTTCTAAGTAATTTTTTTTTTTCGAACTGGTTGGTTCGACTTTTAAGAAAGAGTTCTAATCAGTTCGAGAACTGAGGTACCACTGTATTTTGTTTCATTGTTATGCTGATACACAGTTGTATACATCTGTTAAGCCAGATGATGCATCACAGCTCTCTCGGTTAGGCTGCTAGATATCTCGTACTGGATGGCAAAAATATTCCTTATGTTAAACCCAGAAAAAACAGAAGAACTGTTACTTGGTCCCAAAGCTGCTCGAAATAGGTTTGACAACCTCAATCTCACTGGTCTTCCTACCCAACCTAACAGTGGTCAGAGATCTTGGTGTTCTGGTTGAATCAGATTTATGTTTCGATGCTCACATAAGTAATATTACTAGAACTGTGTTCTACCATCTTCAGATCATAGCCAAGCCTCAGAGAATGTTCTCCTTACATGATTCAGAAAAACTTATACATGCCTTTATAACTTCCAGACTGGACTACAATAATGCCCTGCTTTTTGAGTGTCCATTCAGATTCTTACTTAATCTTCAGCTTGTTTGAAATGCAGCAACCAGAGTTCTTACAAACAAAAAAAATTGGATCATATTAGCCCTGTTCTATGCTCCCTTCACTGGCTTCCAGGTAATTCTTAGATTGACTACAAAATACTGCTGTTAATTTATAAAGCACTGAATGGTCTTGCACCAGAATACTAGTAGATAAGATCTACTGGCCTCATACGACTCTCCTCCCTTGCTTTGACCAGACAGAGTAGGATATCTATTAGTATCTAGGGTAGAAAGAACTACGGCAGGCTGCAAAGCATTCTCTTACAGAGCTCCTCAGCTGTGGAAAGTCTTCCATCAGATGTGTGAGATTCAGGCTTGTTCTCAATATTCAGGTCTAGACTAAAAACACACTTATTTAGTCTAGCTTATAAGGACTCTAGTTCTAGCTCTAGCTAACTGCTCACTCCGAGTTAGACCTATAGTGTGAGGTATAGAGCTGGTTGGGGATCAGGGCCATTGGCTTTGGATGAACTGTCAGTGCTGTCACTCTAGCTTCACAACCCCTTGTGGAATTGGAGTGCTGATGTTTCAGGGACTTCGCATGCCTGTGTTCCCACTTGCCTCTCCCTCCTACTTATTCTGCTATAGCCATGTCTGCCAGAGCTTACAAATTGCACTCATCTAACTGTTTGTACTGCCTCTAGTCTCCCCTACTTTAGCTAATTGCATGTTATATTTCCCCTACTGCTCCTCGGGTGTGTTGCCTGGAGACCCCAAATTATCAAGATATCCTGCCTATCCTACTGCCTGCAACGTCTCCACTACCTGTGACATCTTTCCGGCCTGGTCACCCATCTGCCTATGATATTTTCCTGTGTGCTCTGCTGCTTTGCCATTGTTTATCCTGCCATCTGAAACAGCACCAGCAACTGCATGCCTTCACCTGCCACCCCCCTGCTTTGAGACTCAGATGTTAAAATTGGGACAGACTTCACAATCTTGCTCATTTGACTTCCTCTGCCGGACCCTGGAGGATGGGCTCCCCTTTGAGTCTCGTTCCTCCCAAACTTTCTTCCTTCTAGGTTGTTCTTCCTTGCCACTGTTGCCCCTGGCTTACTCACTGGGGGCTTTGGGTGGGGATGATGTAAAGCACTTTGAGACGATGTAATGTTGCGAAAACGCAATATACAAATAAAATTGAATTGAATTGAATTGAATAGCACTGTTCTGTATTAGTTTAAATGCTGTGAAAACCCTCCCCTTGTCATTTACTGTGTGTATGTCACACCCTGTTCCTGAGGGAATGCTACTTCATGCCACTGTATACCTATATATGGATAGTGTGACAATAAAGCCGACGTCACCTGACTTGATTGCAGTTTTGCGCACCATGACCCAGTCATACACCTCCTTGTATACAGAGAAAATAATCTGCAGTTCTTTATTTAAGTAGGTGGAGAAAAGAGTTGGAAATTGCAGAAGCCATCACACTGAATATGAGTTTTCTAAAGCACTTGTTCTGACTTTTTTTTCATCATTTTGCTTCACTGAGATTTCAAGGTGGGATTTGCACAGGAAGATAGCATTCTTCACCCAGAAAAGCATACCCTGCATCCTAAGACACGTTCTGTGACTAAAGGCAAGGCATCTCTCAGTGTCTGTGCCCAAGACTGAAGTAGTTTACTTTTTTTGGCCAAATGATTGACATTCTCCAAATTGTTGAGAAGGATGAATAGAGTAGAGCATATTAGCCTAAATCCCACACAGCCAAAAAATCACAATGTGCAGCTGACCCTCTGACAACATTGGCTACATTGTTAAAATCCAACCGCGTACATTTCCCTGGACTAATTTGCTTGTAAATAATCATTTTAAAAAGCTGAATTTGGAGCCCTGTTCTGCTTCAATGCAGACGGTCTCTTTTATTGAGGCTGGCTAACAGAGCTGAGCAACATGTGGCTCTAAAGTGAATTATCACAATTCAGTGCAAACAATTGCTATGCAAATCTTTGCAGTGCTGTTTCAAATGATGCATGAGAGCCAGCTGTGTGTTTGTTAATTGCTGTTTGTGTGTGCATAATCAGTAATCACAGATGTATCAGAAATGATAACAAACAGTACTGACTATACATAATATATATTACATCCCATCCATCCCTCTTCTAAACACTTAGCCTGGAGAGAATTGTGGGGGGCCTGGAGCCAATCCCAGGCAGAACAAAGAAAATGATGGTGATGCCATGGACAACACGGACAAAGCCATACACTATGGGACATTTAAATATGGCAATATGTTTTTGAAGAGAACCCATATGACATGGGGAGAACATGCAGACTCCACGCAAACACACAGAGAGAGAGAGAGAAAGAGAGAGAGAGAGAGAGAGAAAGAACTGAGGCAGGATTCAAACCCATGCCACACACTATTGTATAATATTAAAAATAAATTAATTACTGATTTTTCTGTTGTTTTCTTTAAAAAGACATAAGATAAAGATATAGACATGTTTTGTTTTTGTTTTTGCCCAGAGTCAAATTCCATGGAAAGCCATATCCATATGAATGTAATAGTTGTCCAAGGGATGTTACCTGTGCAGATCCTAAGGAGTCTTCGTGGTATAAATGAACATTTAAATGGCACGCAATGTAGGATTGCAGTGAGCTGTCAACCATTTAACCCAGGTTTAACCCAGGTTTAACCCAGGTTTAACCCAGTGTGAAGCAGATTAACCCTCAGTGATTTACGGCAAATGGTAAGCCCAGGTGCTGGGGTCTCCACTTGTCGATGGAATGCTGGGCGTATAGTATCTTGCATAGTATGAGAAAAAAAATACCATGTCTTGTACTGACACACAAAAATATGCGATGATTTGTTGCACATTTCCGTAGACAGTTTCCTCCCCCACCCCGGCTCAACAAGTGTTATCGTTGGGGACACCCTCACCTAAATTATTCTGCCAGTAATGTCAACACCCCCCCCCCCCACACACACACACACACACACACCTTTTACCGATCTGCGGATAGCAAAAGGTTTGGAACCCCTACACCACAGGACAGAGATATGCCTCCCAGTGGACCTCTAACTAACAAACCTCTTGTCTGAGTTATTGCAGGTTTTACATTCCCATTCCCCATTGTCTCTGTGTCAGGCAATCAGCACCAGCCGCAGGTGTTAGAAAGCAAGGCAAGCCCAGATGGCAGCAGATAAACACAAACATGTCAAAATTTGTGTTTTTCACAGGAGCACTGACTAATTTTCTCTTTTACCTTCTAGAAGGGAACAGCCGCATCAGTGAGGCTGGGAACACATTTAGTTGCTGAAGCTCCTTGTCTTAGCCACTCTAACTTTAAGTGAGATTGGAAACCTGCATCTGTGACCAAAGCCTGCTAGTCACTGTCATTTCGCATGAATGACGCTGAAGGAGAGGATTAAATGTGTGGAAATGCACTCCCATCAAATCTTAACGACCAGCATAATTCAAGTCTCCACAACAAGCTTGTGCAGCAATACTACTTCCCCTTTCAAAACATTGATCATAATGTCCTACGTCCTTATTTTCAGTCTATCGCACTTTCAGCAGAACACCCAAAAGCAGACATTGGGATTACACTGCCATACTTCTTCACTGCATGATTTATTTTTGTTTTTGACAAAAGGGTGCATTGATTTTACACTCTGAAGAGAAGTAACAACTGGAAGCAAGATCAGGGCTGTTGATGGAAAGTGTCTGGCAGAGTTTGGATGAGTAACGCATCTGTAACCAGTATAAAATAGAAAATTGGCAGGACTCTTGTTGACCTTCCCAGATAAACAAACCAGAGTGATCTCTTATCTCTGTAGTTTACTTAAATTACAGAGATGGCTCATCAATGCCAAATACCTCCAGGCATTCCCTTATATTCAGCCCTTCCCATGGAAAGCCCATGATAAGATGTGCATGCCAACTGATGCCATTACTTTCCACATTTTCAATCTGTGCCCACTAAGATCAGATGAAGAATTTCTGATGAAATCCTTAGATAAGTGTCAGATCTATGTGAGTAACTGGATTCTAAGACCAGCCTATACATTCAGAAAGGCATCTCTTACTGGATATACACCGCCTGATGTGATTCTCTGACAGTGGATTGAAAGCTTAATCACTTTTCTGCTGTATGTCTTGATTTTATTTATTAATAAAAAAAAAACTCCAGGCTAACAGAGGCCTATTCCTTAGGGAGCTCACTATACCACTACATTGACAGACTTTCCAAAGGTAATCCTTTGGGAGAAGATGATATGAGCACCAATTAGTGGCCTGTACTACGAAGCGGGGTTACTGGCTTATTGCGGTAACTTGTCGGATTTAAGGTAAATGGACTTCATATTCGTTCACTTACATTTTGCCCAGACTACCTTAAATCCGACAAGTTACCCAGATAAACCGTTAATCCCGCTTCGTTGTACAGGCCACAGCTGTTCAATTTAACCATGCTACATGATTGAGCAGTATTTCAGTGCTGAGGGCCCTGACAGTCTAGAAGTCTCTCTGATGAGTGCCCCACCTCACAGTATTTTTGTGGTTCCTTGGATCCTGTCCAATATTTCCCCTGACTTGGGATCTTAGCTTCCAGGGACTGGCTCCAGGTTCAATCCTGACTCTGAAGTGGATAAAGAGTATGGTAAACAAATCTCAGATAATTCCCTTTTGGGATTTCAATAGAAAACAAAATCATTTCAATATATGGACGTACCTACAAGAAGAAACTCTGGCTATGAATGTATACCTCCCTGCTCATTTGTTTATCCTACTCTTACATGATCAGGTCCCAGTTTTCTTGAGCACTGTGGTCTGTACTCAAAGCTTCTCTGCAGGTAGGAAGTTGTCCTGAAAAGGCTTCATCCACCATGCAGACTGTGATTTTAGGAAGTAATGTGTATAGTCAAATTGCAGCCTTCCTTCCTGATTGGCGAGTCTTTAATAGCCTTAAGGTTATGTGGGATGGGGGCATCCTCGGGTTATACCTCCCACCAAAATGGGTACCTTTTTTTGGCGTTTTCATGTTTGACAGATGAGGGATAAGGGGTTTAATTTGTTTATCGCCTGTAGCTTCAGCTAAGTTGCCCTATAATTAAAGTTTAAACACTTGATTCATCCATCTTTCAATTGAGTATCCTGGTTAGGGTTGTGGGGGGGGGGTGGTCTGGAGACTATCCCAGACAGCACAGGGTGTAAGTCTGTCACAGGGTAATAGACACCCATTTACACATAATCATACACCGTGGGTAATTCAGAAATGCTCATGATCCCAACAGCTCAATCTTTGGATTGCAGGAGGAAACTAGATTACCTAAAAGAAGCCTGCCTAACATCAGGATAACACACAGAGGGAAGGTATTATTCAAACCACCAACCCTGGAGGTGTGAGACAACAGTGCTACAATTTTAAACACTAAAATGACTAAATTGCTTTACATGAGCAGAATTAGCAATTGTTTTGATAAGAGCGCAGGTGGTTCCAGTTTTGTGGGAATTTTGACAGAAAGCAACACTTTCACAAAGAAGCTGCTGTGAAGTTATTTGTAAAAAGAGTAAATAGTCTGAGAAAATGATTTGGGAATATCTGTGCTAGTAAAATGGAGAAAAATCTCTTTGAAGTGCTTCAGCGCATTGATTCTGGGGAGTTTCTTAAAGCAAACTACAGGGTCTGTCCCTGGAGCATGTTGTTTGAAATGCATTTTGTACAATTTTTGAAGTAATTATTTGAAGAATGCTAAGTTCTGTGCACAGCCCAGTTGGCTGAATGAATGTCACCTCATTTTTGTCAGATAATTACAGTGAATCCACAGAGGCTGCTATGATGTGTGTGTGTGGCTTTTAACGAGGGGGGGGTTACAGCTAAATATTTGTTTTAATTTCATTTTGAAGCTACAGAAATTACAGTTAGCAGTTATGATTATCTGATGCTGTTGGCCTCATTGCAAAGCAGCACCCCATTTTTATAACCTGGAGACCATCTTTGTCCTTCCTGTCGCCTAGCTAGATTGTTTGTTGATGGCTCTCATTAGTAATTGCTTTTCCCGGGCTACAGTTCTCAGACATGCGTTAAATAAACATTTCATGAATGTGGCAGCACCCCTCTGAACTGATGAGCGATTACTCCTGAGGGAGGACGAGAGGCCCGAACACTCCAGCTTCTCCCTCAGCACTGACACAAGGATGGGGGTGGGAGGAATTCCAAGATGGCCATTCAAACACAACCGTCTGTCACCTGCAGAGCTGTATTGGCCTTTTTAAATATTCCCATAGGTGACAAAGCAGTCAGCTCCTGAAATGTGGGAGGAGGGCTCTGTGGGAAGGGGGGTGGGACATGAGCAAGGAGACGGGGAGCAGGAGAGCCAGCATAGAGATAGAGTGCATTAAAGGCTGAGCTGACAGGACTTCAAGGAGGGAGTGCTGCCTCTCTGTGACTAAGGCCCAGTAGCAGCTTCCACTGACGTGAAGCCTTGAGCTTTCTATTCCTGTGGTTTACATTTAGCAAAAAAACGGAACATGTACGTAATAATAATGTGACAAGACATACATAAGGAATACAAAACATTGATATCCTTCCACTTTTCCAAGTTAAGAATTTGAAACTGACTTAGTACTTTTCAAATAAGTTGAGTGAATGATTTTAGGATTAAAGACACCTGTGACGCTAATAAAAGAAAATATTTCGCATTTAACTATTAAATGGTTCCAATATTTTTGCCCATGCCATATTCATTTGTTATATTATCCAATAATATGTTAAGTCATAAAACAAAAGCTAAGCGTCTGCTCTATGGGATGTCTTCACACAACTTTATGAATAAAGTACAAAGCGAGGTACACTGACCCAGGCAGAAGGTCACAGCTAAAGGTCATACATCTCCGTAGGCAGGTCTTCTGGATGTCAAGCCTCTCCTCTTCAGCAAAGCACTCAATGCTGATGGGACCCAATAATATTCTTAGACTCTTAACGCCACTCTCAGGCCCATTCCACTTGGGTTGGTGAGAACAAAGAAACATGTCCTTTAACTTGTTTGGAAAAAAAATGTCCTACGCATATACTTCTTATTCTGTGTTTCATGATTGTCAATCTATTATAAATCTAAACGTTTAATATGTTCATTTTAATTTCTTTCCAGTTTAAAGTTTTACTGTTTATGCACAAAAGTTCACACAACAAAAACAGCATTTTGATCACTTTTAAAAATCTGAAGCATTCTTAATTTTAATTTAGTATTTTCAGTGATATGTTCGGACACATCTATTGCATTATCTATTCCATTATTCAGTAACATTTAGGGTACATCTTATGCTTAAGTAATGCTTAACTAATTCATGACTCATGATTATTTTATGGATGAATTAATAAAAGATGTATCATGAATTCCTGTTGCTCACAATCAACTAATCATGAAATCACAATGACTTTATGTGATTACTTCACCCTTACTAGATCATGAGTTAAGGAACTAATTAATAGTTACTTTGTTCATTAATTGATTTGCCACCAAATCAGCTGTATTTCAAGTAATGGTAGCCAGCGGGTACAGCATTGGGCAGCGACTAAACTTCATTCCCTGGCACCGTAAGAGACATGCTAGCAACAGACACTAGCAGCCATGGGTTTTAGCCTAGTTGCCTGCCTCCCATGCCTGAGGTTGCAACTTTAAATACAGTGTGTATTCGCGATATTGCAATATTTTATTCACACAATGCAGGTTACATCGACAAACTTTCATTTCGCATCCATGAATTTGATCAGCCTGCCTGTAAGTAGAACAGTACCTATTAATTAAACATAATTGTATATGGATTATTTTGTGCTGTCATATTACATATAATGTAGTTGATATGTGTAATTGGTGGATGTATGGCTACATTCAGTAGAACGGATGATGTGGGAGATGGCACATGCGGAGGTAAAAAATGTAAAAAGGGAGAGAAAATCTGTTCTCCCATGGTGAAAATTAAAAGTCACTTAAACAGGTTAATTCCTGATCCGTGTTCCTACATATTTATTTGCCGACGAGGATACTCCGGATTCAGCCCCGACGACAGCGGCTGTTTCTTTGTGTGTTTAAGTGTCTTTGCATTGCTCCCTAGAGTGCAAAGATGGGCAGTGTAATTGAGTGCTTACGAGTACACCATTCTCTACAAACCAGGTAAGAACAATGCCAACGCTGATGCCTTAAGCTAATAGCCAGTCCCTGAGGTTGTCCATGAGACCACAAAAGCTGATAAAGTTTTAATGATGGATACCATGGAGGGGAGACCTGTGTACATTGACCAGATCAGGCGTTGGACAGACAAGGATCTGACATAGTCCAGGATATAATAATGGTTTAGCTGAATGGGCAATTCAGAACTTTAAAGTAGGAATGAAGAAAATAAAGGGTGAAACACTGGAAATCAGATTGTTCTGGTTCCTGTTCAGCTACAGAATCACACCACAGACCAAAGGATTGTCTCCAGCCAAAATGATAATGGCTCGGTGGTTAGGTCAACATTTGATTTGCTTCAACCTGACATGAAGGCCAACGTGTAGCGAAAACAGCTTCAGCAGAAACAGGATCATGACAAGAACCCCCAAATGGGAAGTTTCTCGCCTGGTGATGAAGTCTATGTCCGGAATTACAGCTATGGTCCTAGGTGGGTTCCTGCGGTGATAACTAGCTGCATGAAAAAAGGTAAAGAAAGTTTGTTCCCCCTTGGTGAATATTAAAAGTCAAGTAATACTGGTAAATTCTTGGTCCGCGTTACTACAATAACTTTGTAAAATCATACTGGTCATCAGAGACAACGGGCCTACCCAGTAAATGAAGTGTTAATGAAACACATGAAGTGTTCATCATTACTTACCGTTAATACACTTTTACGTAACTGACTGATGTCACATTGTGATACTCATTTCTAGTTACTTAAAAACTCACTATGAGTAAGCCTTTACTAATTTTGAGTTAATTACCTAATGATTAGTTCAAGAAATATGTGGTCACAAAACCCTATATATAGGAATTGTTATATATATAGTATATAAAGTAATAAGTTGCTATTACTTCATTGTCTGTTCACTGATTTGTGTTGCCCTGAAACAAGAGCAAGCCCAAAGTTATTCAAATGAAACAGTACTTTATTACAAATAAAACATGCTATATTAGAAAGACATAGCTGGTCACCTGTTCTATTAATCGATACAAGGATTCACGTTACAGACAGGCTGATCAAATTCATGGATCTGAAATGAAAGTTTGCGGATATAACCAGCATTGTGTGGACAAGCACAATGCCACACTGTATTTGAAGTTGCAACCTCAGGCATGGGAGGCAGGCAAGGAGGCTAAAACCTATGGGTGCTAGTGTCTGTTGCTAGCATGTCTCTTGAAGTGTCAGGGAATGAGGTTTACTCGCTGCCCACTGCTGTACCCGCTGGCTGCCTTTACCTGGAATACAGCTAATTTGGTGGCATATCAATTAATGAATGAAGTAACTGTGAATTAACACTCCTTAACTGATGATCTACTAAGTGTGAAGTAGTCACATAAAGTCATTGTGATTAGTTCATGGCGAGCAACAGAAATTCATGATACATCCATTTAATCATCATGAGTCATAAATTAGTTAAGCATTACTTAAGTACATGATTTGTAACCTTATAAAGTGTTACCCATTATTCATTCTGGTTACATGAAATACATTTACATATTACTGAAGCATATCTGTTACACGATAATCATTTTATTCTTTTATTTTATTTAATTTTGCACATGTGGGTTATAAGTTTGGCGAGGCTTGAGAGTGACGAATTGTTCTGCGCATGCATAAACTGGAACAGGCCTGAAAGTGGCAGGGCCTGAGAGTGGTACCTGCAACAAGACACTATTCAAGGGACCCGGCTGGGAGGTACGGAGCTAGGGTGGTTAGGATGGACTCATTTTTAATTTGACCTTTAAAATGATCAGTTTAGCAGACGCCAGATAATTCTGATCATCAGACTTATAAGTTAGCACAGGGTGGACTGGACAAAACTAACAAAACTGGGGTGACTAGATTACAGCACATCTGTGCAGTGCTTTCCTGTTGTTCCTTTAATAGAAATTAAAATAGATAACAATAGGTTATGGTTTCTATCCCTTCTTTAATTACTGTGAATTTCATAAATATAACTGTATGGCTTCACAAAAGGCCTTTAAGTCTCCTTAAGCCATCTGTCAGTGTGAAGTGGTTGAGAGGTTCAATTAGGCTGTGACCTGTGATTAAACCTGAGCCAATCTCCCCCGCCTTGCCTTTGGGTAACCTGAGTGCTCTATGAGCTGGCAGGTCCTATAAACTCCTCTGATTTAACTGGCACCTGCACTGTGTCTGTGGACCCCAATATGTTATCACTGTTTTTAGCTGCATTGAATAATGAAAATAATAATACTTAGTCTCCTGTCAAAGAATGCTAATTAGCAGAATGATGTCATTATTGATATTTTTGCAGCTTTTATCTATTGATGCTATGCAGGTCTTTTAAAATGACATGTCGATATTTTATTCAAGTTTTTTGAAGCCCAAATAGGTATTTAAGCAGAGCTTGTGTAATAATGAAAGACTGAAATTGAAGAGAGCATTAATAATGTGAAACAGTGAGCATTTACCTGTACAGTAAGTGGTTTGTGGTTACCCAGGGGGCACTGGTTCAATCTCCTGCCTTTAAACATCTGCAGCCCAGGTCAGACATGTATTCTTTTCCTTGTGGGTGTAACGTAAAGACTCATGCAATGCTTTGAATTCAGCTTGGTCTGCTTCCACAAATGAACATTGTGATGGATGGGTTGGACTTCAAAGCTCCACCATTTCCAGTAGATCCCGGATGCTGTAAAACACTAAATTGAAGCATTCTTGCCAGACTTCTCATTCATTTATTTTGCTATATGATATTCATACATCATGCTGTATGGTGAAAACTGAATTTTATTGTGACAGCATGTACAATTATGGCAATTAGGCAGCTCTTTAAGCAATCAGAGATTAAGAACAGTCTTTGAATCTGCAATGTTCCTGCAGCATATGTAAAACAGCATACACTCACAAGCATGTTTCGAGGTTACCCATTGATGGTATAGAAAAGCTTCTTCAGTGTGGGGCTGCTCCGTCTCCACTGGTCAGCACTGTTTTATGCCTAACAGATTATTCAACCCCTCCCAGAAAGAACAACTCCACAATTATCAGATGTCCTAATTGACAAGTAACAAAAGACCATAAAGTCTCCAGTAATTATTAGTAGACATTTTTCCTTCACTACTACCCATCAGGGATTGAGGAGGATCAGAGCTTAACCCAAGATATTAGCCAATCACAAGCACCTAAAAACACTACAGGCAAGAAATTCATCTGAATGGCTTAGGAGGAGTAGTGAGGTAAAGTGACAAGCTCATCTGCAGGATCAGTTTTTTTCAGATGAACCTTTTTGTACTGTTGTAGGTGTCTTTATTTTTCTGTGACTCTAAGTAACGTATTAATTTGCTTCATAACTCATTCAAGCAGAAGTCCTTCATTACAGCATTCTTAACTTGACTCACTCAGACTCCATTATTACACCATTATTGACACACTGAGGCTTTCCTGAATGCCGAGGCTTCATTATGACAGCAATATTAACATGACTCACTGAGGCTTTCCTGAATGCTGAGGCTCCATTATTACAGCATTCTTAACTTGACTCATTGAGGCTTTCCTGAATGCTGAGGCTCCATTATTCCAGCATTCTTAAGTCATTGAAGCTTTTCTGAATGCTGAGGCTCCTAAATAACCATGTTCGTCACTTGACACATTCAGGCTTTCCTGAATGCTGAGTCTCTATTAGCATGTCACAGCTGCATGAATATTATAACACAGCAGTGATTTCAATGCCAAACTCTCTTGAAGATTTATTATTGTCTCTTCTGGATTATTGGATCGTCCTGTATTTCTCAGTGACACAGAGACTTTTAATGGTCTGAAACAAGGGTCAATATCACAATCTGTCTCTGTCAATTCTGTTGTGTTCCTGTGTGACTAGCAGAGGTCTCATTTCCTGCCCTTTTTTCCTGCCCCTAATCAGTCTCACCTCTTCCCAGTTATATGTAATACCTAGTGTCTGGATTGTTGTTAACAATTCACACCTGTCCCTTGTCTGGTCCTTGTTATCCATGTATATACTGTATGTACCTGCCTTTGCCCTTTACTGTAGTTTGGTTGTTGTTGCTGTTGTTTGTCTGTTCCTACTTGTGGTTAGCTAGTGCTCTCCATTATTGTCTTACCCAAGCTGTTCCTCTGTGTGGTAAGCCCTATTCCCTCCTGGCTATTCCCTTCTGCCTACTGTTTTGACTCCTCACAGTTTTTTTGTTTCCGTTTAAGTGTATTTTGGTTTTGAAATAAAGCCACTTCAGTTAATTACAAAACTGTGTGTGTAATGGTAAATTGAAAAAAGGAGTAGTTTTTTCTCCCTTTTTTTTTCTTCCTTTTCAACACCCTTCATTTCAATAAAATGTATTATGCAATTGACAATGCAAATGAACATTTTAGAGTGGCTGTGAGATGTCCTCAACCTTCTGTGCCCAAAATAAAGTGCCTTTGAGCAATCATAACAATAAAAATCTCCTTGCCAGCTATGGACTCCCCTTAATATTGCTAATTTGCTTTCTCTTCTTTCCACCCTATGGTTAGGTAGGACTTCACCTCTGTACTTTCTGATAAGATACATGAGCAGGCAATAGTGCAAAGGAACCAGTCAGATAAGGTGACTTTGCATTTTGGTTTTACCAAACTAAAATAACAATCCTTGCTTGTCATTCTTATCTTTCTGCTTCTTACTTTAGGTGACTGAAAGTGGACTTTTGATTTTCTATTCCATTAACCTTCTTATTTTTCCCTTTTCAGAATGCTTCTGTCAACCTCCTCAGAGTCAAAAGTTAGTTCTATCCATAATTATTATTTTTTTTGGTTCAGAATGAAATAACCTCCAGGTCAAAAAAAGAGTATTGTGCCCAATAGGACAAAATCAAGTTAATATAGGATTGTCAAACCACAGTTCACCACTGTGAGGTCAGTCTGTGAGGTCATTTCCAATGTCCTCCAGAAATTAGAAATGATTCCTTTCACAAATGTCTGTATTGTTCTTCCAAAAAAATGGGAATGAATCCCGGAGTCAGTGTGCCACACTCTGCTCTGTTTGATAGCTTCAGAAAATGGCCCCCGGGGGCAAACTGTGCCTGGGGAGGGACACTAAATCCGCTAAGCTTATTGACGGCAGTGGCAAACAGAAACAGGCTAAGATGGACAGAGTAAGATGCTGTTGGCTTAGGCAGTAAGGTGGGGGGTGGGGTTCTGTAGCCCCAGCCAGGAGGCATGGAGAGCCAGGAAGCTGCTCCATGAAAGCCTTCCCCCCAGGAGTTCCTGTGACCTGCTGTCCACAGGGTTCTGTCGATCAGAGCGTGGACTTCCACAGGAAACAGACGGGACGTTTTTCTAAAGGGAAAAATGCCAGGCTATCATTACCTCACCACTTTAACATTGAGTCAGCTGACAGGAAGGCAGGCTGGGCAGTGTTTTACATGTATTCTCAACCTTTCAGTGGGTAATGAAGAGCAGATGAGGAATTCATATTCCATCCAGCCATCCATCCATCTATCCTGTGCTCATCCTTCTCATTTGCTTGAATTGTTTAAGAGTCAGTCTGTTCAGCATGAGGATCAGCTTTGGAAATTATTCCTGATCTTGGGCCAGCCCACACATTTCTGCTCACCGCCCAAGCATGATGATTCAGTAACTGTCAGGCTGCTGTAAGCTGCTCAGTGGTCCAGTCAGGCAAATCCCCAGGGCAGCTATTCTCATGGAGAATTGGGGTCCTGGTTGTGGTAGATCTCATGTTCGCTGAGTCTGTACTCTGCGACTGAGCAGGTAAAGTCCATGCCAAGTCATGCTTGAAAACTGTTTGGTTGCTGATTGGCTGTATAGTTTTTAAAAGGATGGTGGTGATGTCTCCTCATGACATCACCTTCAGCTTGGCCTTTGTGTCAGTCGTGGGTGTGACAGATTCAGGAGGGGGTCTCCAGTCTCACGGCTAAGCTTCCTGCTAGAAGAGCAAGCAGGTACCCCGTCCAAGAAACAATCATATCCTGAGTAACAGTGGCAGTCCAGAGTAAAGCTCTGTAATAAAAATAATTTAACCACCAGACATGGAAAAATGGCAGATTTTTGGCAAACACATTCCCTTCATACAAGTGTTTTTCTCCTCTCACTTTATAAAAACCAAAGTGATAGAGTGAGACGACAGACATGAAGCAGGTAAGACGAGCTTAACGAGGGGTGTGGCCCCCATCACCTAGGTCCAGCTCCCCCCCCCCAGGTACATAACCCAGAAGCAGGGAATGGAAGCATTGTTTGAACTACCAACAGCAGCATAAAAGAGCGGTGTGGGAGTGAGGGGGCGGTGCGCTGCTCCCAGGATCTCTGTAGGAGCGTGTAGGCCCAGCCTCTGCTGTCACCATCCTGCAGCTCATGTCTCACTTTATTAAAAAGAAAAGTCTGGGCCATTTCAAACTCACCAAACCAGAGCATATCTCACCCTCCTGTTTGTTTTTGCTGTCCACAAATATCTGTTGTCTGAAACATTGGAGTGCATTGTGATGGAAATGTACTGTACAGGAAAAAGATACAAACAGTTTAGATGATGATGAAGGGTACATATGAAGTAAAGGGTGTAGACTCTTGTAATTGGTATATATCGGATACATGGTGTAGAACAGGGTTGCCCAACTCCAGTCCTGGAGGGCCAGAGCCCTGCACATTTTTGGGTTTCTCCTCATTTAACACACCTGATTCAACTCCTTGTGCTAATTACCACAC
>JAOYFF010000063.1:29274611-29290476 GCA_025773925.1 Cryptomyrus ogoouensis | reverse complement strand
TCCGGACAAAGTAAATGGGGATGGAATATTATCAATTAATTTTTTCACTATTTCTTTGCAGCTTACATTAAGGTAAATATAGCGAATCAAAGCCTTACCCCCCCCCCCCCCAAAAAAAAAAAAGTTAAAACTTCACTTGTTCGCTTAAATTTCCATAAATATTGATCCCAGACACGCCCAATTTCAGTTTGGTTAGGTACTCTTGTGACAAATCAGCATTTTTGACAATGAGGTCCAAAAGCATCAGGTAGTTCTGCATTTGCTCCAGCCTGAAGAAAATGTAGCCATAATCAGTGTTGAAAAGTTGGCCTGAAGAGGTGAAGGGCTGCATGTTCTAAAGAAAAGGAGTCACGACTAGCAATTTTACTGTGTGTTCGCTCCCTCCTCCACTGATTGACAGGCTCCCTGACCAATCAGTAACAAGCACATGATGATTAGTGGGTACATACCCTTTCTGTTTTTAGTGCCGCTAATGTTGTAGTGTTTTTGCTTTTGCTGGTTTCCTAATTTGCTGTTGTCTCCTAATTTGCTGTCGTGTTTTCATTTTTGCTGTTGTGTTTTCATAAATGCTGGTGTGTTTTTGCTTTTGCTGGCGTGTTTTCGTTTTTGCTGGCTTGTTTTCGAATTTGCTGGCGTGTTTTTATTTTTGCTGTTGTGTTTTTGAATTTGCTGTTGTGTTTTCGTTTTTGCTGGTGTGTTTTCATATTTGCTGGTGTGTTATTGAATTTGCTGTTGTGTTCTCGCTTTTGCTGGTGTGTTTTCGCTTTTGCTGGCGTGTTTTCGAATTTGCTGTTGTGTTTTGCCCTTCAAGGCTTTTGTAGTCAAGTACACATATTGAGATACACCACTGGTCTCTGCAGTGCGTAGGGTAGCAGGCATTTCATGAAACATGTTCCTGAACATATGACCTGGAAAAGCCGAACTCACCCTTCTTTAACCAATATGGATAAGCAAATGCTGACACATTAGGGGCATGTCAGTATATACATGTGCCTTTATTCATACTTTGTGAGGAAGACTCCTCTCTGTTATTAGATTACGGCGAAAAGTCGAGTCCCAGGGGTGGCCTGTGACAACATGATAAATGTCGTCACTAGCAACCTGTCTAAGAATACTGTCTTGCAGGCTACGGCTCGTTAAGCTCATAAATTTACCAGTTAACCTCTGTGTAAAGGAACCCCACTATTGCCTGTTCTGTGTATCCCACTGTTAAGTGACAGTTTTGGGTGCTGGGTAATGTAGGATGGAGGCATCTCTCTGTCTGTTTGAATGCTGGTTTATATGGGTTTCTGGGCTAGTTAGTTAGGGTGCACAGTGATGTAGTGCTGGGACGATACATCATTGTAATCAATTATGTAAATATGTCTCTTAATGTTATCACAAACTTTGAAGGGAGCAAGATGGTGGTGATTAATAATGACGATCCTTTATATAAAAGACCATGGACATCAAAAGTCTGGGAATTTTAAGGAAAAAAGCAAACAATACGGTAGTGGTGCACCAATGTGGGAATTTTGTTTAATAATAAATATTTTTTAATTTAATATTGTCAATGTCAATAACTGGCTAAACTGTAAGATTCTTGCTGAGCTGGGAGAGGGCATTGCCAGCACAGGTTAACAGAATAACATTAGGCCCAGCATCATTTTTTATTCTGCGGAAAATGAAAGATTGATCTGCAGGCTGGATTGAATAATAAATTACAAACATATTGCTGGCCTGTACTTAAAGCAAAGAATGAGCCGAAGAAATCCCTTGTCCGTCACTACGCAAAATGGCTGATCATCCAATGCAATAATTTTCATTATTTTAGAATTTTGGTCTTTAGCTCTGGTGCAGCTAACTTTAAATATTCATGACATTTAAATATTGGCTAGTATCTTGATTTTTAATTAACATAGACCAATGTTTATACAGTAAGCTGTGTTCAGATATTACTTAAACTGACTTAAAATATTGGGCTGCTGAACAGAGCTTATATGCATGTTTTAAACAATAATCGTCAGATTACTCAATACAAAATAATCATTAGGTGCAGCTCTACTGGTGTATGTGTACCTCCTTTTGTTGTGTAGCCCTATTTACTAGGGCTGGCAGATTTTAGGTTGTGATGTTGCACGGAATCCAAGAATTCAGAGCTAAAATCTAAACATTGTTAGAATCTCATGGGGATGCAGGTGTTACCTGGCTTAATTCTTTTTTAAAAATTGCCATATGGAGGCATATGCCATATTTGTTTTATTTCATTGAAAGCTTTTCCCTCAAAATCTTTTTTTAGAGCTGCAGTGTTTGATTAGAATTTTTTTTTTATCCCTACTCATAATATGGCAGCTTCTCTTTTCTTATTGCCATCTGTTCATCATGCCTTTTTGAAAACATTGAAATTTAGCTTGTACTTGTTGATCCATTTCTAACAAAAATAAAATCTTTACATCACAAGTTAAGCTAAAGCATTAAACGAATATTAAAATATCAACCGTAATAAGTTGTATTATTTGAGTCACTATAAAAATGAGAGATAATGAATATATTACACTAATGAATTCATGACCATGACCAATATGCTCTCCTTTGTGTTAAACCTACATTAGTTTGGGGATTCATTGTTTAAATATTTGATAAGTTTTAATGTTAAATGTGATTATTCATGATTAATCAGATAACTGTAAGATTAAAGAGTTGCAACACTCTGATTCTTTTTCTTTTTCAGCCTTCTTTTACAAGCATTCTGTTGTAGATTTGCTGGTGTGCTTGGGATCATTGTCCTGTTGCATGACGCAGTTTGGCCAAGCTTTAGCTATTGAACAGATGGCCTTCCATTTGACTCTACAATACTTTGGAATACAGAGGAGTTTGTGGTGCCCAAGTCCAGTGGCTGAAAAACAAGCCCAAATCATCACCCCTCGAACACCATGCTTGACAGTTGGTATGAGGTGTTTCTGCTGATATGTTTGGTTTTCACCAAATGTGGTGCTATGCATTGTGGCCAAACATTTCCACGTTGGTCTCGGTTTTTGTGCAAAGGACATTGTTACAAGTAGGGCTGGGCGATATCATATCGATATTATATCATGCATGCGCAATAATCACCAGGGATTCAGATGACAGACGAAGTATATGGTCATGCGCCAGCTTTTCGGTGAAATACGGACATTTATTTAGGCCCTCAATTTAAACAGTTTAGTAGTATGGCTAAAATATTAATAAGGCTTTGTATGACGTCCAAAAGTCATTATTAGTATAAATACGGCATATCCTTATGTTTCATAAATGTGTCAGACTTTGAACTGCAAAAAGTACCACCACACCGCCGACGTCTTTTTATATTGTTTATCCAAAAGATCTCCTCTTTAAAAAGATATTGTGGCTCCTCTTCACCGCAACTTTAGTGCATATTGCACTGAGGTATACCAAACCGTAGTATACCAAAACAGTATTTTGTGGGGTGTTCTGCTAATCGAATTTAAGAAACAAAAAGTTTATACAGATTACTAACTTTTGGGTATCACAAAACACATCTCATTAATATTTTAGCCATACTACTAATCCTCTTACCAAATTATCGGCGTAAATTAATGTCCGTATTTCACCGAAAAGCTGGCGTCCGGCCAAATGCTTCGTCTGTCATCTGAAGCCCTGGTGATTATTGCGCTTGTGCGATATAATGTCGATATGATATCGCCCAGCCCTAGTCTTGTAGCTTGTTTAGACGCAACTTTGGAAACCTAAGCTATGCTGCGGTGTTCATTTTAGAGAGAAATTTTAGAGAGGCTTTCTGGTGGCAACCCTTCCAAACAAGCCATACTTGTTCAGTCTTTTTCTAGTTGTATTGTCATGAACTTGAACATTTAACATGCAAACTGAGGTCTGTAGAATCTGAGATGTAGCTCTTGGGTTTTTTGTAGTTTCTCTGAGCATGGCATTGTGTTGACGCACACCTGAACTCGAGTGAGTCAGTGGCATCCCATGTAGGGTAAAGCCATTGGTTACCACCATGTGTTCCAGGCCTGAACTTCTGCCAAAACTTATGCTTTTATAGAGGTGGCCACACTTGCTGATGACCAATTAATCGTGCATTAGATTAGCAGCACCTGGCTGCTACTTACCCTCTTAATTCCTATGGAAGCAGTAATGGTGACCTTAATTTTTCACACACTTCTGCATTTTTACTTTGTTTTTATTAAATAAATAATGACACATAAAACTGGGTATTGTGAAATAATAAGCTTTTTTTTTCCAAACCTGAGTCATATGTCATGTGTTATTGTTCATTTGAGGTATTTACCTCATTTTAAGACCTGCTAAGGACCAAATGATTTTTTCATTAATCAGTTAAAGGTGCTTGTCCAAACAGTTGTATGGTGCATATGTAGTCGATTCTTGAAAACTGAAGGTGTAAAAATATTTTGATAGTTAATTTCATATTCATGCATCCATCCATCTTCTTGCTGCAGATCCAACTTGGTTGGGGGCCTGGAGGATTTCAGTCCTAACATTCATGTGTAATGTTAAAATGTGCATACATAGCTTCTGATTTCAGCAGTGTTTTCCCTCTTCAATATGTTGAATTAATCAGTGCCAAGACACACGTACAGGGGCAGAAACACACAAACACTCAATGGGTTCCAGCTGCACCAAATTGCCAGTGTTCTCATGTCTGCACTGTCTTTCTGTTTTTATAGCTTAGTGCCAAAAGCCACACAGATTAAGAGCTTCAGTCCAGACTGCCACAGTATCCTTCACCCGGGCCCTCCACTCCTATTTCTGGAGCCTTGGGCACCTGCCCTTGGGCTTTCCATGTTAGCAGCCTTCTTCTACCAGCTTATTCAGACCTAGAACATATGGCGGTAACCAATGACTTCAGCCTACGTGGGATGCCACTGACCCACTCAAATTACACCCCCAAGGGGAATGGAATGGTTCTGTGCCACTTAGATTCTGAAAGAGGTGCAGCTGAGCCCATCAGCATGCCGGTTTAACAGTACCAGGGAACACTGGGTCAATAATTACACAACCCCCAGAGTCTTTTTCTACTGGCAGCCCCCTTTCATAGCATATCCTCCCCACAGAGATGTCAGACAGGTGAAGACCCCTAAGTCCAGCACCCCTGCCAGCAGATGTTGCTCCACCCAGGCCCCATGATCTACCACCTAACTTCAGGATGTTTATGTGAAATAATGAGGTTTTTTTCAAGCCTGAGTCATTTGAGTCATAAATCACTAGTATTAGTGATGTTTATCATAATTTCATTCAGTTTATCACTTGGTGTATCTGGTATCAAGTGTCATGTTTGGGTGAAACAAACTGTAGTTCAACTTGTTTATACATCTGGAGTCTTTGGCCTAATTTTGATCTAATTTTTGTGTGGCATAGACCTTTAGCAGACAGAAAATAGCTTGCTTATTACCAGCAGTTTGGGTGTTTTGGATTGTCACAGCTTCTTTACTGTGAAATTACTACCATCTAGTGGATATTCTGAGGTATTGCTCTGCTAACAGCTGCAATACCAGTGGTAGTTTGAGTCTTGCAGATTGGGTATTTTGAATAACGTTTAGAATGAAAATGGCCCATTCTTCTGCTAGTGTTACAGATTTTCACCTGTAGAAACTAGGTATCAGTGATATAACCTTTTGACAGGTTTTACTGGCATGATTTTGCACCCAGAAGTGCCTTTAATTTTGTGATTACTGATTGTTAACCTTGTGGGTGGGGTGACAGAAAAACAGTAGGGATTTATGCATAACATTAGCTTCAATGAGTCTGTTTTAGCATACATTTTTAGTTTTATGTGATGTTAAAGAACCTTTTCTAGCTATCTGTGGAATGACTTTAGAAACATCAGTTGGCTTAACGTGCAACATAAAATAGAAAAAAACATTTAAATGAATGTGGAAGTGTACAAAATTCCTTGATTAATTTTGGTAGCATGATAATTTAGCCAAAATACTGCCTAGGGCAGGGGTATCCAATGTTATCCGCAAAGGGCCGGTGTGTATGCGGGTTTTCACTGCAACTCCCTAATTGGATTACCAATCAGAGGACTGATTGGCTGAAATAATCTTCACAGCTGGGTTAGAACAGCTGACCTACAAGTTATCCCAAAAACCTGCATACACACCGGTCGTTTGCGGATAAGATTGGGTACCCCTGGCCTAGGGTAATTCTTTCTTCGTGTCTTCGGGATGTACTCCTGGTCACCTCTAGGAGGAGTCAGATGCCAAGTCAAAGCATGGGTTCACCACATTTACCTGAAAGGGACCTGCATTGTATTTAGGAAAATGGGTAGTTTGTTTTCTTTAGCTCCCTTTGGTCTTTTGCTAGAATCAGACAAAATTCACATAAGTAAAGAAAGATTAAAACCAAAGTTAGCCGAAAAGTTTCTGAAAGAGGTTTCCAAATGGGTTTAGATGTTGTCTATGATTATTTTAACAGCTAGTGTAAAGGTGGAGATTTGATGGTTCTTCGAGATTAACGTGATTGCAAGGAGTGATGTAATCCATGTGATACCATGGTAACTAGCATATAGGATGTGAGAGCTGGAAAATGAAATTCCTCCACCCTACTTTCCTAACCACCATTATCCCCTAGCCAACCCGAGGAAAAAATAAATACCCACTATGATTTCTAATTGCTAATTACCAAGCTGGGCTGTCAGACCTCATGTTTCAAATACATACCTGTTTGCAGCTCATCAATGTTCGTCTCAAGGAAACATGCCGAGAATGTGCCAGAAGCACTGGGCTTGCGCTTCAAAGCTGACTGTCCTGAGTGTCTGTGGAGCCTCCATCGGCTGTGGGGTCCAGGCAGGCTCCTGATGTTGGCACGGCTCGCCGACTGTCAATGACCTTGGTCATTCCAGCTGGACTGCCTCTTTGCCCAGTCCTCCAGATTTTGGTACTTAATGCTCTCCCCCCTTTTCCGGCCCCCTCCATATTCAGTGATGGAGGTGAGGGGTCACTGGTGGACCAGGTCTGCAAGATTCCACTAGACTCAACTCTCTTTTGCATAGCGAAGCGCAGCTTATTGCAAGGTGTGTTCGTTAACAGAATCTCTGTTTTACTTCTCTGAAGGGTGAGGGGATTAAATGTAGTTGTTGCAGGTGTTACGAACCCCAGTCTAGGGTTGGGGCATAACAGAGTGGAAGGGAAAGGGGAAAGGGAACTGGGGAAACACAGGGTGTGGTGCAGGAGGGAACACACGTGGACAAAGGGGTATATTTTTATAGATTTTTCTGATTTTATTAAGACGCGACAAACACAGAGTAACAAACCTGGTGCAAAAGCTTCAGGAGTGAATATAGCCAAAACAACAAACAAAAACCCAACTACCGAACGTAACCCAAATCTAACTGGACTAGTGAAAATAAAGAACACAGTAACAACAAGTTCTACACCTTACTCCCTAACTAAATCACAGTATACACAGAGTCTTTCAAACAAAACGGCAATCACTCCCTACGCACCAGACACACACACAGCACGTACACAGAGCAAAGTGTCAGAGTCTGAGGGGCGCGCGAAGACGTAAACAAAAAACTGGGCGAAAGATCGAAAACCAGAAAGCAAACAAACCAGGGCAGAAGTACAGAGAAAGGGCAAAGCGAGAAATCGTAATCCGAGAAACCAAAACCATCATACACAAGTAATCAATCACAGAAAGCAAGCCAATCAAAAAACCTAAAGTCGAGCAGAGCTCCTGACGTTTCCTGTTGTCGAGCCTTTCAGCATCCCGGGACGGAAATGACGAAGACGTTGCCTCATCTCGTGGGCGGAGTCGAACGGGTAGGCAGAGCAAGGCTGGGCTGAGCTGACTTGTCCGTGGGCAGGGTCCAATGAAGAGCAGCGCGTAACACAGGAGGGAGTGAAGATGGAGGCAACTCCCACAGCCTCGCTGCAGACCTGCGGTCACATATGCAGCTTGTAGGCCCAGTTAAACATGGACTTAATATGGTCAGTCCCCCAGTTTCCTGGCAGTGATGGGGCCCGACCATGCTCTGGTGGTCCCTGATTCCCACTTATATAAGGCTCATACTTCTGCTATTGCTGTCGTCATCCCTACAGGAAGAAATTCTTGAGGTGGTAATCTCAGATGGCTGCTTCATTAGTGCCTCCTACAGGCCTGACAAGTATTTCCCAGTTGCATTTGAGGAACGGATCCACCTGGGAGGGCTGTATCTGAGGAATGGACCCACCTAGGAGGGCTGTATCTGAGGTTGTTGAGGGCAGGGAATTATAATAAATTGGTCCTGAAAACAGGTATAGGGGCTCCTTTTAAAATTAGGAAATAATCTTCGTAATGAGGGTAATGGGTCATTTATGGCAGGATAAAAATAGGTATTTACCTGCTGGCTGGAAGGCCCAATTTCCTCCATATGTAGCCTGTTCAGCAGTGAGCCTTTTGGAGATTTGAGCTTGTGTGAGACTCATGAAAGTCAGCAACCTGTAGAATTTTTCCCGAATTACCCGTAGTACCCTGACTGACAAGAAGGAGGCAGTAATCTCACAGTAATCTGACAGTTATGCATTTCTGGTACAAAGTTTCACCATGCCATATCTCTTAATATGGACCGACTAGTGCTAGTGTTCTATCCTTTGTTTGAGGCTGAAGTGAAGACTTCTGGAACATTCTGTCAGGTCAGTTGGGGCTGTTTCCACCATATGGCATGGTTGGGGCTGACCACGCTGGGCAGCTCTCGTAATAGCAGCCAAGACATTGGATTGAGGCCATATCAGAGATACACTTCTGTGAAAGGACAGTGGTTTTTCAGGCTCAGCTGTAGATAAGGATGATGCTGGAGCCCATGACAGGAAAAGAATCAGTTTTTTGTCTCTTTTTTTTATTTTTTTTTTTACTTTTAATACTGCAGAGAGATTGACTTCCTCATAGGTCCTCTCCCAACAAGATTCTTGCAGAGCTGGAGGGACATGCAGTGTTTTATTGGAAGGGCGAAGCAGAAGGACACACTCACCCAAAACCCTGATGGAGGGGAAGATGATGGCTCTTTGATGTCCGAAGCTCACATGCCAGCTCACTCGTTTGCCTCTTTGTCTCTGTCCTGCCCTTGCAGGTAACTGAGCCCTGCAGTCAAGCTGCAATCTGTCTGTGTGATTAGAATCACATCGGCCATGAATGGCTGATTAGACAGGAAGCAGCAGAAAGGAGCGTCTTTATATCCGAGGGTCGTGTATCAGGAGTGCCAATTATTTACCAGTTTTTCTTGGAGAATATCAATCAGATTTCTGCGGCACACTGTGAGGCTTATTGTGAATGGAGCTGTACTGGGTACCCATCCATTTAACAGTGGATCCAGTGAAAGGGTGCAGAAACTGGGAGCTGGTGGACGGTGGTTATCGGGGGTAACCTAAACAAGCTTGCTGCCCTTTGACCTTTGGGACGGAGGCCCTGTTACCCTGGAGACTTGTGGTTTGTGTGGGTTAATCATTGCTAATGCTGCTCAGGCATCTGCAGTGCTGTCACCTCGGTGACCAGTGGCCGGGGGAGGTGGTGTGTTCTGTTCAAGGCCAGCCAGTTGATGCAAACGTGCAATTAATTTGACATTGTACATAAAAAAGACAAATGTGAGAAATCAGGGTACATTATGAGTATGTGGAAAGATGTACCAATAAACATATATACTGTATACATTATGAGTAAAAGTTGCTGCGATTGCCCACATAAGCCTGTCAAAACAGTATCCAAAGATTACATACAAAGAGAGCCGGGAGAGAAATAGTGTATATAGTATTGTGTGTTGCCTAGTAACATGAAAAGTGCAGCAATTTGTAATCGGCAGAATGAAGAAGCCAGCTAGTGTACTGAAAGAACTAATGCAAATAGTCTTAGGTGAATACTTCAAACAAAGGTTTTCATTGGCCATGGAAGACACTTAATTTTGAAGCTAAAATTAATTTAGTCCAGTATTTTAATTTTAAAATTTGTCTTATGAGATTTGTCTCGCCTGCAGCAGATCTCTTCATTTTTTTTCAATATTGTGCCTAATTGTATTATTTATTTCGCATTATGAAACATATAATCAATAATAAATGTACTTCATAAATGCATGGAGAGTGATAAAAAAAAACTCTTGCATGTTTTTTAGAAGAGTCAATGCATGTGCACTGAAAGCCAATGGTTTGTGACTGGGGGCTGATGAGTGCCCCATATTTTAGCTCCCATGACTAAAGCGGGGATCTCCGTGAATTGGGGCAAGTGTTGATCTTTGGGGGGCATTTCACAGGAGCCTCTCTTACAGTTCTCCTGGAATTGTGGTTATCTGTAAGGATACTTAAGATGATGAAAAGACATCCTCCTCCAACTTTAAAGTAATGCATCAGGTTTAAATGTAAAGCAAAACAAAGAAGCGAATCCGTATGTACTGACTGCAAATGTCAGTGTAAGATGTAAAAAAGCAGTGGGACAAAGAATGAGCCACTGGGTGGAGAGCATTATATTGAGTGATCACATCTGCTCTGTGGTGAAGCGTTTCTGACTGGAATCTTCCAGAATCATCTTGATGCCACGGGGAAGGACCTGAAGTGGTTACTGAATGGCGACGGAAAGCATTACAAACCATATGCCCAATCTATCAGCATATCCTCTCACACCGGAGTGTTTTGCACCCACATTAAACACCAAATTATGGTGTATTCTAGTAGGGGTCATATAATTCAAGTGACTTATGTATTACGGTGGTTCAACACTTTAGACAATTGCTTGCTTTTTTTCATATTTATATGAGTGTAATTGTAATGTAATGGAGTACAAGCACCTCCACAGATACTTTTTTGGGTCAGTGTCTATAAGTGAACCAGAGCAAAAACATCCGGACTTTCCATTTTCTCAATTTCTTTTCTTCTGCTTCCGTATCATCTTTGAAATATGTTTGCAAGTTCAAATAGGGTTGTTTTATTGGTTTTTCTGTGTCTTTTAGCCCTTCTTATTGTAATTAAGATTAATCTATTTCCATTGGGCAGGCCTCAACTTGAAGTGGTACAATGCATTGCCTGAAAGAGGCAGGGGCCAGGAGGATGGTTCTTGTTTAATATGGGCTGTTTGGGCCATGTTCTGGCTGAGCTATTTTTATGTGTTTGCTTGTCAGCTATTGTTTGTTAGTGTCCTGCTTTGGACTAAAAAAAGTGAAAGTTTTTCCATGCCTCTGGCCATGGTTACCCTTTACCCATGGCTCAGTTTATATGCAGACATCATACAAAAGACATCAGTTTTGACAAGACCCAGATTTGTGACTGTTTTTTTAATTTCCTTTTATGTTTTTCTTGCTAAAATCTACATTTATTTACTCTAAATGTGCACAAAACAGGAAAGAGAAGCTAAAACAAGTTGCCAGTCTTTAAAATATTACCTTTTAAATGCCTCTTTGTTTTTCCTACTGCTCATCGACTGGCAGCTTATAGCGAGTTTTAAAATGCTAATTTACAACATCTTATAGCGGCAGGAATCTGGAGGGTGAGGTTTTAACATGTCCATGCAAATGTCCATGTAGTTTTATGATTTAATGTGATGCATGAATAAACATTTTAATGGAGCGCACATAATGTGTTATCTACACATCCTTCAATAAGGTCCAATTAAGTAAGGTTGTGAAAACCTTCAGTACTGCTAACTGCTCATTAAACATTTTCACTGACTCTTGCACTGAGGTCAATACTTTGTCACAAACCAATATTTACTTAATAATGTATTGAAAATACAAGTTAAAGTTTTGGTGGACACTTTTTTGGAAATTCAGATTTATAGGATATGGGACACCACACAGAGACGCAACTTTCTAGAAGCCAGAAAGTTCCGCATTTATACCTGAACTATACACAATTCTATTTTATAAACTGGGACTGTCCATTTTGGACTTCCTCTGCAGGCCCAGGGAGGATAGGCTCCACCTTTCAGTCTGGTTCCTCCCAAGGTTTCTGCCTATGAGTGAGTTTTCCTTGCCACTGTCACCTCAGGCTTACTTTGTGGGGGCATTGGACAGGGATAAATGTAAAGCTGTTTGAGATAATGTAATGTCATGAAAATGCATTACATGTATATAAAGATTGGTTGGTTGATTGACTGATTGATTGATTTGTGTCCATGGCTGAGCGTGGGCCTTTTGCAGCCCTGTAAACCAGGCTTCTGAACAAGGACAGAAACAACCATTAAAATAAAAGCCTCAGATATCTAACTACATACAGCCACGGAAAAAATTGAGACCGCTCTATATTCTTAAACAAATCTGCATTTTTAAATCCTGGCTTAATCATGGTACACAAGAATAAGGTGAAGCTGCAGGTACCGGAAAGCCAGGTAGAGGGCGGAAGCAATTTTATGATGCCAGAGATGACCATTAACTTGTGCAACAGTTTCTCATGAATCGGAGGATAACATCAAGTGACTTTCAAAGGGAATGGCAAACATTAAGTGCAGGTATGAAGTGCACTGCTAGGTTAGTTTGCATCAGGCTCCTAGAAGCAGGACTGAAGTCCCATAAAGCAAGAAAGAAGCCCTTTATTAATGATAAACAGGGAAGAATCCAGCTTCAGTTTGCAAAAAAAGTATACATTATTCACAGCTGCACACCCATGAATTAAGAAATGAGTGAAACAAAAAAATAGAGCTGTGGTCTCTTATTTTGTTCCATGGCTGTTTATGTATCCAGTAATGCCCATCCGAAAACCCCCAAACCTAAGACCCAGACACCACCATAGCCTGGAAGCTTCACCCATCTGGCCTCCAGAACAGGATGCCATAAAGGGGGGAGGGGGGAATTAGAATGATTCCAAGGCCCACTGTGTGACAGGAGCCTTAAAAAATTTTAAACATAATTTGATTGGTCTGGATTGGTGGCCCAATATTATATGCATTCATGGGACCTAAAATTTCAAGCGGCACTCCTGCCCCAGAAGTCTCACACCTGGCCTTCTTATGTTTGTTATCTCATGGGACAGAGAGATCAGCAGGCAGGCTCTTCCCTGCATCATACAGCTGAGACCTGACACTCAGGAGGTCCAGAGTTGTCCAGGTCAGCTGCCTGCACTTATGTGGCATGGGGGACTTACAAAAGTGGTGATGTCTGGTTTTGTTGGTTAGGACTCTGTGCCTGTAATTGGAAGGTTGCGAGTTCAAATCCCATGACTGGCCCTTGAGCAGGGTCGTTATCTCCAATTGCTCCCAGGACACTGTCTGACCCCTCTGTCTGATCTTCATGTGTATGTCAGTTTGGATAAAAGCATATGTTAAATAGATAAATATAAAGCTTGTCCCTGTGCCATAAAATGAGAGTTGGGTTAGGCGTTTGGACACATGACTACTAAATAAAGCTAAAATTGCAGTGATTCACATTGCGTTACTGTGGAGAGCTTCCACACTGCCCAAGTCATGCCACCCACAAGGAGCTGGTGGACCAGTTTCCCCTGAGGTCATTCTTACAGTTATCATTAGTGAGACCTCTATCTGTCACCTTCTGAAAACAATGCTGTAAAACTCTTCAGTAGTGCTATACAATCACATTTCAGAATGTCTACCCTCACGCATGCCTGAGGATGGGTTTTGTTCCCTGAGTTTGTCATATGTGAAGGAAGTGAAGGAAGGAGTATCTGAAAAGTGATATTCTCCACAGTGTTGTTCTCACTCACTGATGCATGTGATGCTGGGCAAGGCCTGCCTGGTGTGGCAGATATTTCTGTGAGAGCTGAAGGTTCTTGATGTGTGAAGTACTGGGTCGTCTCTCTCTAGCTCTGGGGTTTTTGCATTTAAAGCAGCTTGTGCTCTTATTTCAGACCAGAGGGCTGCTGGTCTGACCGTGTGATATCCTCAGATCTGAGGAGCATCTCCACAGCCACCCCATCCCACCCTCCATCCTCCCCACACACATGGCACCTCCATCCAATCAGACCTCAGGGCTACCAGGTTGAGAGAGTTATCTACAAAAATTGGCTTGTAGTGGGAGTGTGTGTGTGTGTGTCTGTTAGACCCCCACCAAACATAAGATAATGGACTGTGTTTAAACTGTGATCTTGGATGTCTGCTGGTAAGGGATCTGTTTTGGATGAATTGGCTTAACTCTGTACAAGAGGGCACTCATGGTCGTCTTCTTTATTGGACTGTATGTGATAGAATGTAGTACTATTGGTTTTGTTAAAATTGAATTTCCTCGGAGTCTTTGTGTGGGCGGCTCAGTCTTGTCCCCACTCCCTTGCTGAGCAGGCATGAGGATGTACTCGGTACCCCCCAGGGCACCGAGGCCCAGTGGCACTTCTCAGGTGAGGATGCCCAGGAGCATACCTAGCAGTTTCAGCCATACTGGCGTTAATTTGAGAAAACCTCAGGGGTGGGGTGTTTTGAGAACTTCAGTCTTATCAAGACGTCCTGCGGTAGGCATGCTGGAAAAAGAAGCTTGAATGTCTCACAATGAATGTAAAGGCTGTTGAGATTCTGCATTACCACAGAGGATGGAGGGGGGATGGCAAGGGCACTGGGGACACTGGAATCTTGATCCCAGATGTTACAGATTGCACAGTCCATCAGGAGATAGGCCCATGGATTGTGCCAAGTTCAGTGGTTGGCTGCTGATCATGCGGATCAGCCCATCTGGCAGCTGCTGTTCAAACTGAAGGGAAGAGTGAGACAGGTACTCTTTGGTGTCTGAGGTGCTGATCTTCTTGGGATGCCAAAATTTTGTACATTTCTCCGGTCACTCATTCTTATATTGGTAGGGAACAGAGAGGGTGTAGGTTTGTTTTCAACATTGGTAGGGACCAAACCGCCGCAAACGCCACATCCCCCTAAACACACACAGTACGCCCACAATATTGGTAGGGACATTTCCATACCATCCATACCCAAACCTACACATTTGGGGAGCAGAGAGCTTTGAAGCTTGCAATGAAATCAGCTTTTTTCACTTTGTCAAGTACCCAGCCCAGGGTGGCTTGTGAACATGCTGTTTGAATTGCGTCAGACACATCGACTCATCTGTTATGACCTGCCCCGTTCAAAAGTCAAAGCAGCAGTGGGATTATGGGGCATGGCGATGGAATTCTGCGTTTGGCATTAGTGTTACCTCTCTGTAGGATTCCTCTGAGGTAGCACAGCAAACGGTGAATGACAGATGAATCCCATGACAGGTGCAGCTTCTGAATTTGTCACTGGCAATGAAATCGCCCAGTGCTGCACCGGAATATGCTTTGTTTTATGCTCGCCCGTTGATTCATTTACCTCCAATACCTCTGGAATAACGGTTGCAGCGGGAGACGGTCATCATGGGTCACATCTTAATTACTACCCATATATTCCTTTATATGAAATATATGTGTTGAAGATGGCACTTGGAGCCCATTAATAAAGGATGTTATTAAAACTCATTTACGGAGCACTGGTGGCTGTTCTTTGCTGCTTGGGGGATCAGAGGTAATGGAACAATCATGATGATCAAGCACTGGGCATTAGAGGTGCACCAGGTGATATAATATCTCCCCGTGGTTTTATATACCTCTCCTTTGGTGCAAATAAACATGGAAATTAGCACCTACCCAGATTGCAGGTGTTAATTATGCATGCATCAGGTGTTTTGGCCAGAGCATGCATCTGTGTATATGCACGCATGTGTGCGTGAGCATCTGTGTGTGTGCGTGTGTGTGTGTGTGCGTGTGTGTATGCCAGAGTACTGCAACGGGTCGGGTACCCGCAGATAGTTGCTGAAACGGGCGGATTTTAATGTTCTGGAATTTTACGGGCGGGTATGCGGCGGGTAATTCATTACACATGGGCGGGTAGCAGGTCAATCAAAACAGTATTGTAGCCTGCAAAAATAACATATAAGTGAAAATATCTATGTATTAGACTATCATGTACAAATTGTCATCATCAC
>JAOYFF010000063.1:29227512-29241269 GCA_025773925.1 Cryptomyrus ogoouensis | reverse complement strand
GTCCACACAGCCCTGAAAAGATCAGATCTGTGTCACATTAAGGCAAAAAATCCGATTTGAGTCACTTCAGCATGGCATTGTGAACATAGCCTAAATATGTTTGCATTCTGCCATGCTACCCACCATGGCTGATTGTATAAACTACTTTAGCTTTTGGGCCTGTTTTGCTTACATCCCTTTTCTGTCCTAGTGCTTTTCATTTCCCTGTTGACCCCAGTGAGATTAAGGCCCAATCGCCCCCTCATTCGCCCTCCAGAAGGCCAGCCCTACAAAACTGTTGTAAGGGCACTTACAACAAGGATTGAATGCACCGATCCTGGGCCGGGCTTATGTTCAGCATCCTTTGGACAGTGTTTGCCAAATCAAGCTGTGCTTGATTTGTTGTCCTAGTTGTCACTAGGGTAGCTTGCATGTATCTCCTGAGCTAATAGGGTTTTCCTGCGAGTTTCCCACTCCAGAGGCAGGCCCTCTAAATGCGGTCACTGGCCTTACCCATAGCTGTCAAGTCTCCCGTAGTTGGCCGGGAAACTGCTGTATTTTACCCCTCTTTCCCGCCGTCGTCCCGTATTAGTATTTTCCCGTAAATCTCCCATAGTATCATAAAAAATTTCCTCTGCCTCTCCAAACTGAACTGTCAGTAGCCTCGCGAGAACTGGCACCTGCAGTAGTCTGCCGGTCATTTACAACATTAACCAGGTCATAAATGTGGAGGTTAAAATGACAATGCTGTGTGCCAAAAACAACGTTACTTTTTTTGCAGCTTGGTTGGGGGGGTGGGATGGCTTGCGGTGGGTGCCGGAAAATTTCCCTTATTTTCAAATCCAAAACTTGACAGGTATGGCCTTACCATCCAAATTGATCACTTTCTGCATGGCTGAGTTTGATGCTAATCAGTTTCTGATTGGCTGGTTGGGGTGTTGGGTGAGGTCTGCAAAGATAGCTCCTTGTGGAAGGGGCTGTAGGTGCTCTAAGTATCCACTTTGATATTAAATTCAAGGTTTTTGAATTTGCAGTAATTTTCTCCACTTGTGACCTGTTTCTGTGTTTCAGGGCTGTATAACTTACCCAGCATTTGGGTTGCTAAAGAGTCCCATGGGCTAGTACCAAAGTATCCCCACCTACCTGCCTTTTGGGATCAACCTTACCCGTCTCGCGCTTCTGCTTATGTCAGTGAAGCTGGGCAGGAGTGCAGGTGGTTCCTTAGGTAGCTTTTAAAATATTTTTGATCCATATGGGTCCCTTCATGTAGCAGATCTCTTTACTGTTCACTTTACCTGTATGGTCCTTGGTTGATACTCCTACATTTTTGACAACGTTTTGGGATCATAAGCTCTTTTAACTTCCTTTAATGGTCTGTGGGTTGGGACGATAATAGACTCCCTCAGTGACACCCCCACTTCTGACCATAGGGGGATAAGAGCTGTAACAGCAAGCAGTGTTGCCATTATTGAATGGAAGACCAAGTCTGTGTAGGGGGTACCTGGATCAATCAGCTTCTTTTCTTCTGGCTTTCCTGGTTAATTAATTTGTCTAAATGTCATTTGAGTAGACACAAAGGAATGACATGTTGTTAGAGGTTTGGCCTGATGTGTCCATGTCCTACTAGAAATGAGCTCCCTGCCATTTTCTGTTTCAGTTGAGATGAGTGTGGATGAAAAGTGCAAGAAGTAATCATAATCTTACATAAGAGATCGGTGTTTTGCCCTAAGACTTATGGAATGGCCGTGCCAATCAGGTATCGTCAGTTCCCGCTTTCTGAGTCAGCTTTGAAACATTTATTCATGCCTCTGTATCTCCTGACAGACGTCAAATTGTGATAGCAGACTTCTGAAGTGGAATAGTCAGTTTACCATTGTCTATCCATCTGGCTGTTTTTATGAGTATATTTTTTCCTTCCGAAAATGGGGTCCTGCTCTTTTAAAATGTTTCCTTGTGAATGGTGGACTGGAAGTTACACCAACCAAAAAAACTCACTGGCATGAACTGAGAGCTGTCAAACCTGCTTCCTCCCATAGTTTGCATGGCTGCCACATGATAAAGCCTGCAGGATATCTCTAGTTGTTCTGTTTGGGTTGGGATGCTCCTGAGACTCTGCTCAGAAGCATCTCATATCGCCACAGTGATGGTGGTTTGTCTGTGACATCCAACCTAAGATCTGGCTTCCAGCAGCCAGGCTTTCTTATGCTATGCATGTTTGCTGTGCATAGGTCTATGTGTATGGGTGTGTGTCTGTGTGTGCATGTGTGTGTACACTAAATCTTTCAGGTATAGGATTATTCATCAGAGGACTGAGAGATGTATTACCGAGACCAAAAGAACTAAGTAATATTCAGGGAGGTTTAATTACTATGTTCATTGATCTACTAAGCTGATTGCATAAGATAAAAGGATTAGATTAAATTAAATATTAACCCCACTCAAAAAAAACCTTTTATACTAAAGTGCTTGAAAAATACATTTCATTTGAAAAATATAGAACGTTTTTGATGATAACTCTGTCATGGATTTCTTACATTCAGACAGATTCTAGTAGCAAAAAGTCCGCATATTTACATGTATTAGTGTGCTTTTTTGCTTGATACAGCACTGTAGGTCTTCTGAGTTTGATGTCTATTCCCTCTGTGACAGTGCCTCTTGCCTAAAAGAGAAAATCCATGAAGATTATAGAGTGCATTGTGGGTATTTCAGGACTCCTCTATATTATGGGGCTTTCTAATTCAATTAAAGGTGAAAAAATAGATGTAAGAACACTAGTGAAGTAACCAGTAGAGTAGCCATGTAAGGTATGCTTTGCTTCGTCTGGGATGTGTGTCTCATATGGTTAAATTAGCCATGGTTGTGTTGCTGTCTGGGAAACTGGATGTAAATTGCAGCAGGACCGAATCATAGAAGGTGTCTGTGGGAATGCAGTGTGACCTCATGTGGGCCAGGCTGGGCTAAATCAGGCCAGACGTGTACATAAACTCCACAGTGACCCTATCAGGTCCCTGCACCTGCTCACCCAGTGTTACTGTGAGCAAGGTACCCTTCCAAGGGCCCTTGAGAGACCTGCCAGCCGCTTCTATGTGAGGAGTTTCCCACTCTTTGGGGGTCCCTCAGCCCTCTCTGAGTGACAGGGTAGAGCAGCAGGCATCACTGGGCCAGGCAGCTGTGTGTTTTGGTGCTGTCCATTATACTTTACAGCCACACTTCCAGAATCTTCCCCATACCGGCTATTTGTTTGATTTTTCAAAAATACTGGTCTTGCTAATGCCGTTTTCAGCCAGCATGTTGGTGCCATGAGGGCACATGTAGTACCCCCATGGTCTCGGTGTCATGGTGTAAATATATCCACCTGATCAGCTGAGAGTCTCACTGGGCTTCAGATGACCTCAGTGCCTTCAGGGGTAACTGCGGGCACTAGGTGACTCTCTCCAGGCTGCAGATCCACATCCACACACACATTCATACACCAGTGGCAAAGGCTGCAACCCTCTGGTTGCCGAACAATAGCACTACCTCCTGCACCAGCAGCACCACCATCTTCCCGTATAGGTAATATAGGTAATTTAAAGACTCCAGTTAATCTGTGGAGAAGATTCAAACTGCATGCTCCTCAATGAGAGAGGAGATGGGATTCAAATTAGAGGTCGACTGTCATGGGTTTTTCCAATAGCCGATATTTGTTGCCGATTTTTTTTGGCCGATAATTGGACGTTTTCCCCTCTATTTGCATGGTAAAATATCACACTAATAATAACAAACGATACACAAAATTTCTCAACTTAGCATTTATTGAATACTTACTTGTGTAAATTTAAATATAAACTTAACAAATTACAGAGAAAAACACAATACAACTTGTAAACAATAACTTCAACTTATAAACAATAAAAATAGCAGCATCAGAATCTCTTCTAATGTAGCAGCAAACTCCTCATTTCTGAGGGAAGAAAAATTTGTAAACAATACAAAAAGGAAGGTGCATGTTATCTTCAGTTTTCATCCCACCTGCAGCTGCTTCTTTTTCTTTCTGTGCATCTTTATACGTCTGGAGGTGATGACACTTCAGGTGACTCCTCAAATGTGTGGTGTTTTTTTTTACCTTCTTCAGCTCCCAAGCTCACCAGTCTGCTGCAGATATTGCACCTGGCTTTTCCTGGTGTTGGCTTGGTGAAATGCTTTTTTTTCAGCCATCAGATAGCAATTACTAAAACAGAAGAAAAATAATGCAAGGTTAGTATTTTTATTATAGTGCCTTCATCTTCAATTCATTCTACAATTCCAGTATTCCATGCACATTAAAACAATTACACTAATACATTTTGAAAGTAAAAAAACACTATTAACTAAGTGCATCACGGTATGAGTAGTGTACAAGGCGAAACCTTTCACTAACATGTTGTTTATGTTGTTAGCAGACAGCTTACAAGCCAAATTCACAATCAGAATCTAGCGATCGCAGAAAATAAGAAAATAGCTTTGTCGTATTACACAGCATTGTATGCAAGGACAATGTAAGCCCCTAGTGATTGTGACGTTGTCGACGGATAAGTCTGTATAAAGGACAGACATGTTTAGTGAGGAAAATAACTGCGCAAAGTTGTGCACTTTTTTATCTAGGCGTCTGACAAATTGTTCGAATCTCCGCTCTCAAATTTAAACAACTGCACAGAAAGACCATTGTCAGCATCAGCTCAAGTGAATGCTAACCACGCTTTCGAACAAAGTTTTCTTCGCCATGCATTGTTCTTAGCAGCTCTGTGTCTCCGAGGACGGTGCTGTCTGTGATCAAGGCAGAGTAACGCAACTCTCACACACGCTGCAGTGAGTGAGAGCTGCCTCCTCCGCCCCACAGACACAGAGTGAAACTCTCCGACGCAAGGAAAAAAACTGAACTGATAACATCGGGCTGATATGGTAATAATAAAAATTTTAACAATTAAAATGATTTTTAACGATTAAAGAAAGTCTGTGAGCCCACCAACAAGCGCACAAAACTGTCAGAATCAATGATCCTTAACGTTACCTGTAAGCTACAGTTGGTTGAAGGCTCATTATCATTACGCCAGTTCCCGACAGCGTAATTCGCGTTATCTTTCAAAAGCGCTCGCCTTTTCTTTTAAAGCAACATTTCATAGCAAACCAGTTAAATAAGTATTTGAAAGATCAGAATTTAAGCCTTACCGTTTTCTCCCAGGACCCTTCCAAAACTTCTGGCTGGAGTCCTGCACAAGGCAGCATGGGTCACATGTTCCACAGCAAGAATAACACTGGGCTGCCCGCAGACGTGCCTGTCTGTAAATCGGCGTACTACATTCAGATATCGGCCGATGTCGATACATTAAAAAATGCCAAATATCGGGCCGATATATCGGCCGGCAGATATATCGGTCGAACTGCTTAAATAACATGACTTCATATACAAGTACAAATTACAACACAATTGTGAAAAAAGTAGAGTTATGGCTGATAATTACAGGGGCCTCACTGATTGTGGGTGGCCCAGCTGGGCTAGTCAGAGTGAGCTGTACCAATGTGTGGATCCATTCTATAGACCCTGTCTAAAGCTGCCAGCAATCTGGAGCTATTTAACCTTAGGAGGCAAAATGACAAATTTGACTGATATGCCCTTAAATTGTATAGGAATAATCCAGAAACACAAAACAACCATGTCTTTAACTGTGGAAAAAAACACTTCTGACTTTACCCTTCAATGGTTTCATATCCTCTGGCTTCTTAAAGTTATACCTTCTCTCACATTTTACGTCATTGTTTTTGTTGGGAAGCAAGAACATATATCAGCTCTTAATGAGAGGACTTTGGGCTACAACAGAAATGTTTCTATTTCAATTGCTATTTTGCACTGATCAAAAGCAAACAATCAGACATATAGTGCTTATATGGGAAGGGAGTGTGATATGACCTCATTTGTAGCCGCTCTATTTTTGAGCAAATGTGAAGTTTTCATCCTGACTTCATGAATATTGCATAAAGGCAAAAATTGGACTTGACACAAAAAATAACAGACCGAATAATCAAGTGTTTCAGATAATATTACAGCCATACATTGTAGTCAGTAGCAGAGTTTTGAGGTCATTTGTTTTAGCTTTTTTACATTGGATGATGAGACATAAAAGGTGGTGTCGCAGGACCCCTGTGCCTGAGAGCATATCTGGGGCCTGACGTGGTCCCCAGGAGTACAGTGCATGCCATGGGGGCGTGAGAACTTGTGGAGAGGAAAGAGGAAAAGGAAAGCAATAATTTGTGCCTGGAACTTCTTGACTGATTTATCTTGACACTCTCCCATCTGCCTTGGGCTGGACAGGACCCCATTCAAAGTTCTCATGAAGCTAGCATAGCAGGATGCCTGGCATTGTATTCCCTCGAGGGTGTTGCTGAGAGGCTAGCATAGTCATGACAGGAGGGTCTGTGATGGGCTCTGGACATGTGTAAGCACTCAGTAGATGGTCTCGCACAAATGGGAATGATTTCCCGGTTACCGTTTTTCCAATGCTTTCTTGGGCAAGGTTGAGGCTTCTCTGGCTGAACACTGCTAGGTGTCCCTGTCCTCTCTGACCACCTGTACCAACATGCTGTGTGTTTTCCACAGAGGTAGATTAAGTATGATTCTTTCACAACTCAATGACAAGGACAATATCCACCTCAGGGTTGGACAGACCACTTCCTCACAGGATTCTTACTGTATGTTTGACAAATGTTCTCGCATCTTCCAGTGGCACAAGATCCTGGATGTTCTAGGACAAGTATTGGTGGGGTGGTGTATCCACTAATGGTTTAGCCTAGGTACTTGGGAGTCCAGTAATTTTATGGCAGTGATCCTTAGGCTTTCCAAAGACACTGGATGATTGTCATTTTTTGTTACGAAACTACCACCCCAGATCAAGAAAGGATGATCCTAGAGCACATGACAACCCAGAGCACACACTATAGCATGCTTTTTTTATGACCTGTCTAGTTGGCCTTCAGTCACTTTCATAAATTTGCCTTGTTATCCTAAGCAGACAATATCCACAGGCAAATACCATGCATATCCTCATTTAATCTTAACAAATTACACCAAAATTGCATGGGCATCTCCAGTTCCATAATCAGTCCTCTAATTAAAAGTAAGATTGATGTTTTTTCTCTTTGATGTTGTACATAAAATCATAAAATGGAAAAATAACCTAATTAGCTTAGAAACCTGGGTTGTAGGGCTGGTCAGAAGCATCCTTAAATATTTGATGATGTTTCTCTGTGGTGCTTTGAGATGCTCCCGGCTTCGAGTTTTAATTTCTAAGCAAAGTGTCTTGGTTCTGAGAGTCAGCTGTCATCAGATCTATGGTACTGTCCCTGGTGATAAAGATGACACAGTGGAATGTAGCGGATGTGCGTAAAGGGGCTCTGGGCAACTGTCTGTGTCTCCCTGCCCTTAGAGCTTTAATTGACAGTGGAGGCAGCCATGTTCAGGTCATACGACTTACTGACGTTATCAGTTAGTCACATTCACATGCAGCAACCTTTTTTTTTTTCATTAATCACTTTAAGACAATTACCTCAACTGTTTGATTTACCTTTGTTAGAAAAGAAGGAGGCACAGATTAAGGGCTTCTTCGTAATATATAGTTCTGAAGTGTAAACACTTATCTCTGGTGTGCTATGAAAGATAACCAATGCTTTATTTTTATTTTTAATGTTTTTAATTTTCATTGGTTTATCAGTCCTTCAAGGACAATGATATTCCGTTGGTCTGTGCTGGCACAGAGCTGACCGCCCTGCCTCAGAAGTATGAATATGAGGTTGGATAATATTTCAGTCCAAGGTCTTGGGCAATAATGGGACATTGTGTATCAGGGTTACAGCACGTGTGCGTCTCACCATAATGGCCAAATAGCCTTCTTGGGTTCTCTCCTAGTCATCAGTGTCCCCTGTTCTAATGAAATACAGATGTCAAGCATGTCTCTGTGTAAACAGGCAATCCAGTACTCAACATCCCGCAGCCTAGACAGTTCTGTCAGCCTGTGAGTGACCAGTAAAGATCTTCCCATTGTTGTTCCTTCATCATGCTACTATAAAACATGACCTTGCCACAAGTGTTTAGCTGAGCTGACCGCAGATTGGAAATGTGACCCAAGATCTCTGTGGCTAAGTTTATCTCTGGGAGGTGTTTGTGGCCTTTGAGGTAAATGAACAAAACCCTTCCTCTGCCGACCACATATGCCTTCACTTCCAGCTGACTTTGTTGTGTGAGAAAATCAGTGCTGCATTACTTCAAATTTGAGGCATTAGTTTAGTTTGGCACATCCTGAGTCTGGAACATGGTTTTGTCTAACTGGTATAGCTATTATTAGTGAGCGTGGGCAGGAGTTTGAGGGGATTCTGTAGTGCTTATTGATGTGATGGGCTTATATTAGAACAGCCAAGGAAATGGCCCTTACATGTTCCTCCCCCAGCTAGCTGCACCTTCAAATTCTTTCATCTTTGTCCAGTGACCCTCTATAATTGTCAGGTAAACCCCATTGATTTCTCGTCACTGTCTGGGAAGTAGGCTTTGTACACTGTCATCAGCTATTAAGTGGAAGTTCATCGCTTACACCGCCCACACACCTTCAATGGCTGTCAAATTGCGCCCCGGGTAGCTGGCATGTCACATAACTATAGCCTGCAATGCTTCTGATAGTGAGGTTTGACATTCTCCAAAAAAAGGAAGAATTAATAAATATCTATAGAGGGTCTTTTAGTTCACATTGTGCAATTTTCTACTTTGACAAACTGCTGCTTGTACATCCTCTGGGTATGGCTGACAGTTGTAGGTATGTGTATTTGTCTGAGGAGTTAAATCTGCTGTGCATTTAAGATTGCAGTGTGGAATTCTCTGTTTGAGTTTCACATTTGAGCTCTTTGTCGGCTGGTCATTAGTTGGAAGCTCAGCCTGGCTTCACTTGTGGCCTCTTGACAGCTGCACTCTTGTCTTGTACTGTCTGCCTCACTTATACCCTCATTTGGACAAAAGCTGCTAAATAAACCGATGTAAATATGGAGCCATGGGCTTATATTGAGACCCAATTCAGTGACTCTCTCTGGGATAGTCTCAGAACCTTTTCACAGCTTGCCTGCGGGTTGACAGATGGAACTCTTTGGTTCTCTGCATTAAGAACCTTTACCTTGATTTTTCTTGTTGAGGCTCTGCAATCCATGCTATGCCTGAAGTCATCAACATCGTGTAGTCTGCAATCTCGGATGAGGTTAAGCAGCCTCTCTTACCCTGGGGAAGCATCGTTTTAGTTAAAGCTTCTAACTTCAAGTGATGTTTAAGCTTCTGCACGTATATTAAGTTCTGTGAAGCTCCTGTGGTATGGTTAGCTTAAAAGCTGTACCATAGTCCTCTGCACTGGGAGGAAACCCATATTAAATAGGACGTCATGCCTTTCTTTGCTGGCACTCTCAGCCTGTGAGGTCTCTGCGAATGTAATGATGGCTTGGATGTGTGACTTCCTGTACGAAACCTGCTGGCTGTGAGCCGTGTGGGAGGAGAGAGGGAGAAAGAGGGAGGTGTGACTTCCGTTCTGGGCACAGAAGGGCAAAGTCTGCTGTTGACTTCACCGGGACTTTTGGGGGTTCTGGAATCTGCAGAGTGGCACAATCAGTGATAAGGATTCCACTACCAAACCCACCACATCCCTTCTCTTTTGGAGCTTGTGCAGGGTGTCAGCTTGGCATCTGGCTCCTGGAAGACATGAGATCGCTCTGCATTCTTCTATCGATAGTGAATCACTTTGACAGTAACGGGTTCCCAGGCTTGGCTGAGGAGCTGGGAAGATTCCAAAGATACAGGACTAGCTTAAGAGACCTTGGTCCTGGTTGGTATATTGAAAGCCATCTTCTTATGGATGCCTGGGATGAGTAAATTCATATGTTATTGCAGCATGTTAATGCAACATCAGCAGATGTGCTGTTAACTGGCACTGTGCTTTTAGTGACTGTGACAGGGAGGCTGTCTGGACCAGCAATGAAAACAATCTGTTTTTATATTCCAGCAGATGAGCATCACGTGGTTAAACAAGCTCTGCATCTTATGTAAGACTCAGTCAATTCTTATATATCATATGTATCAGTATGATAACAGTCAGAATTCTGACATCTTTTAAACAGCTTGAATTGACCTGGGATTCATAACTACCCTGAAAGAACCTTATCATCCTGTCCTTTAAACAGAATTCTGCTCCATTAAAGATCCCTGTGAGATTCCTTCTCACAGATGAAAACTTTTATCGCACAGTATTACTGACAAATACGATCCACTCTTCTGTACTTTAATGTAATGCTTTACATCAGTCTCAGTGTAGTGGGATATTGGTTTCTTCTGAATAGCTGTCCTAAGGCTACATTTACATTTACTGTAAACTATCAGCCCCTGGCAAACCTGAATGGTGGCACTGGATGAGAAGCCCTTTCTAGTAGGTACATGGTAGGTACCTTTTGTTTTCCATTTAAGGCTGTTGTTATGTAATAGGGTGGGTGTTTGACATGGTTTGAAAGCTTGGATAACCAATAAGTAACACTGGTCTTCTCTAATATGTATATTTTTCCTGGGAAGAGTCTTAGTTATAAGGATTGTGGACAACATCTGTAGCTGCTTGCCAAGCTCCAAGGCAGAGCCACATTAACAGTTCACAGGGAGGCCGAACTAAAGGAGAGAAGTTTGCTCCCACATGTCTGTGACTAAATAGGCCACTGAACACCTTCAGACACTACACTGACTTTAATGGGTCGTTACCTGCTCGCTTCTAGTTAGGGCATCCACCTCCTTAAGGGAAGAGGATAAGCAGGAGCTTGTGACAGTCCCCACCCAGGAGATGTATATACTTGAGGTAAAATATGGGTGGGACTGTCATGAATAGTTTAATTCCCCACCTATTGTTCACTTATTTGTTTTTGTTTGGGATAAAGCAGGCAGCAATTCACAAAGTTCGCTAATCCCACCCACCATGGCTTTTGGAGTTTTTATTTGCATAAATTGTGATGGCTTCTCTTTTCAGATACAGCACTACCCAAATTCTCTTCATCAACAAACCCAAAGGCCTACAGCTAACAGAACCCAGGCTTTTTAAATTGCTCGGTGTTCTGGTTTTGTAGGCCTTCACCAATATCAAGTAAGAGTGTCTTTGGAAATGTGACCCAAGATCTCTGTGGCTAAGTTTTATCTCTGGGAGGTGTTTGTGGCCTTTGAGGTGAATGAACAAAGCCCTTCCTCTGCCGAACACATTTGCCTTCACTTCCAGCTGACTTTGTTGTGTGAGAAAATCAGTGCTGCATTATTTCAAATTTGAGGCATTAGTTTAGTTTGGCACATCCTGAATCTGGAACATGGTTTTGTGTAACTGGTATAGCTATTATTAGTGAGCGTGGGCAGGAGTTTGAGGAGATTCATTAGTGCTTATTGATGTGGTGAGCTTATATTAGAACAGCCAAGGAAATGGCTAATCCCACCCACGATGGCTTTTGAAGTTTATATTTGCATAAATTGTGATGGCTTTTTTGTCAGCTATACCAGTACCCTAATTCTCTTCATCAACAAACCCAAAGGCCTACAGCTAACAGAACCCAGGTTTTGCAGGCCTTCACCAATATCAAGTAAGAGTGTCAAGAGATTTACATGTTGACGTATGTTTTGTTGAGTTTTTCTCAGATAAATCTATTAATGTTCAGGAAAAGTAAAAATTATGCAATGGAAATGAAGTATAAGAATCTCCAGCCTTTGGCTCTAAAATAGAACTGGAAAGTTAAGTGACTCGTGCATGTTCCTTTTTTTATATCTTAAAATCTTTATTCAACAAACATTTTAAGTTAATCTCTTCATCAACAAACCCAAAGGCCTACAACTAACAGAACCCAGGCCCCTAAAAGCAAAATTTTGTCATGCCCCTTCCTCACATTATTTAAAATTTCTCTTCTTGGTTTTTTATTTACAGTTGCTATCGTCAGACTTTGGAACCAGAATGGTTTTATTTGCATATTATATGAGCAAGCAGCGTATTTGCATTCACAATTTATGGTCATTTGTGGGCAAGATCTCAGGCACATTTACAAGATACTTCTGACTTTTCTGAGAGGAATTGTTTGCACGCTAGATTTGATAAATCAGATTTGTTTTGTGCGTACACATTTTTTCTTTTTGTGCATATGCATTTTTTCACAATGACAGTTACATATAGTTTGATAAATGAGGCCCTTGTTGTGTATGTACATTACTGTGCAACTCTTACGCAGCCAAAGAAAATGACGTTTAAATGATCTTCATGTTGGTGTAAAACTAAACGTTTATGGCTGTCAAATTGTGTTAGCTTGACCGTTTCGAAATTTCTGCTAAAATCAACCCAATATTTGCAGCAACCATCCAATACACGCTTGTAATTTTTTGACTTTATCACTAGCATACCTTGTACAGTTAATCAATATCTCATTGAGTTTTCTTTTTAACTAATTATATGAATTAACTGTGATGGTGGTGAAATTTAATCAATACATGGAAAGGCTGGGGTGCCCCTAAGGAGAGATTTAGGAACTGAAGTGGTGTTCATCTAGCCATTCAACTAGACATCAGTAAATTTTTTGGATCACAGAAGAAATTCATACTAGTTTTTGTTTTCTTACTCTTAATGTGCATGTGTTCCAATGCTAAATTGTGTTTTTTATTCTGAGCAAAAGTCAGATAAATAGCTTTAAACATTTCTTTTGTCTGCCTAAGGCCTTTGTTACCTGTTACACTATGAAATATGTAACATCAACAAAACCAAATTAATGTATATGAACAAGTATACTGTAAAAATCCCCCTTTCACACTTTGATATGGCCTGTTTACTATATAAAGGTTCAGTATTACATTCTGCTTAGTAGTGATAGATTTCTTCAATGAAACCTCAGGTTCTTTTAGTTGAATGATGAGGCAGGTTCCTTAAGCTTAAGCAGTTTATTAAGACAGAATGAAGATGTTACAGAAAGATATTTCACACGGCCGGTTCAGTGTCTGTCTGTGTCTGTCTCTGCTCCCACTGAGGGAAGCAGGCCCTTTATCTATGGTCTTTGTACAGACTCCTGGAGCCAGGGGGGTCAGATGGCCTTGGTGAGAGTACGTTGTATGAGATAGGCAAAGAACATGATGAGTGAAAAGCAAGGACAGAAAGACATATAAAAATAAGAAGTATGAAAGCTATAAATTAATGAACTAAATGAACATAATTAAATAACTACAAATTAACTAGGGAAATCCCTCAGTCCCCCTATGATTCTATGGAAAACAAAACACATTGAATCATCACGAGTAATTAATCACAACAAGTAAATGACCGATCAGGATATAACTGTAAAAATTCAGCATAAAGCCTTTAATCTACACTATGTTCTAAAAACCAAGTGAGGCACCTTGCATAAACGTAGCAAAATAAAGTAAAAAATAAACCCATATCCTGTTAATCTATCACAATTAATCAATCATAATCATCACCATCAGTTTTGGCAATTGTGTTTCCATAAACATATTTGCACAGACTACCAGGAAAGCAAATGAAAAGCTTGACAATCCACAATATATGTTTGTATGTGTATGTTGCAGTGGTTAGCATGAATCCATCTGCTTTTACCACACACTTTAACTGCTGCATTTGTTATTATCAGTACCTGATATGGGCCCTCCCACTTAGCCCCAAGCGGTCCTTTCTGGGGTTTCTTGATCAGTACCCACTCACCAGGTACCAGAGTGTGACCTCCGTCGACGG
>JAOYFF010000063.1:29215352-29227412 GCA_025773925.1 Cryptomyrus ogoouensis | reverse complement strand
ATATGTACAAATACAAGTACATTTTGACCCATTGCACCAAAGTCCAACCACATTTTAGGCACACAAAAAAGGTAAAAATGTGCACCTAAAAAAAAAAAAACTTTGATCGCGTTGTGGAACCTGAAAATATGAACATATTTCAAAGATATTTTGCACGTTTAATAACGAGGTCCATTGACAACTTTTCCACACTATTAGACATTGCTATTAGAAATTTTGATTTTTTTCACCCCACCCTAATGGACATGGTCTCAAAGCTGAAATGGCCAGCATAAACCCAGAAACCTCCTGGCCAGGCCTGAAGCTGCAGAGAGTTTGGCTCAGATTGGTGTTAAGTTCACCTTGATTTTATCAGGGTCTTGAAGCTCCTACAAACATGTGCCTACTGTGTCTTGGGAAACTGATACACAGGAAAGGTGCCCTGTAGCTGAACGCTACCCTAATCTGACAAGTGGTGTTCTTAGGCAACCTCATGATGCAGACCCCCAATTACTGTGTTCCACACCACTATTCCCCATCTTTTTCTGCTGTGCATTTTTGCTTTGAGTGTAAAGACACAAATTAATCATACAGCTGGGTACTGGCCTTTTGTTTGGTTGAAGCTGAAGAAAACTAAATTCTTATTGTGTTGGGATGAATCTGGCTCTAATGCAGTTGCATATTCTTATAGTGGTCTTTTTCTATATAAACCATGTCCTGTGTATGTGACACCCTATTAGATACAAGGATAGCTTGGGAACAAAGATGTTTCTAAAGACCCATGCAGAAGAAGATGAGTGGTAGGTCACCTCCATGAGTCCAAGTCCTCACTGAAACAAAAGCACTGAGAGTAAAGAGTGTCCAAATGGACATGTTGTCCTGTTGTCTCACTGAGTGTAGTAATGGTAATTGTTGTTTTTGTTGTTGCAGATTGTTGTCACAATTAGTTCATGGAGCAGTAGAGGTGCTTATCAAGGACACAGATGCAATGGCTGCAGGTTCATGTTCTAGGAGGGACCTTGTTTAAGACCTTCAGCCCATGACTGCTTCCAGTCAAACGCTAGTTAAAACATGTATGACACTTTGGGTCACATGGCTAGCTGAGTGATTCCTGGGAAAAGTGACCCCCCCCCAGGCATGGAACCCCAACCAGTTCTATCACATCACAAACTTTGAATTTGCTCAGTTTTTAATGTTCTCTTGAATTCCCGTCAACAAGAGATATGACCACATCTGACCTGCTTCACAATTTTGTGTTATGACAAGACTACACTGGGTGTTTTATCCTTGCAGGGGAAGTGGAAATCTCTCTGCTAATTCCTTGACCAATATTTCACTCTGTCTCCTGTTTGGACTGGTGCTCTGTTTGCTCTGCCTCTTTGATGGATGGGAGTAAAATTTGCAGCTCCGAGGCTCAGCTCCGGCTGTGCCACGTGCTCTCTGCTGTTATACAGCCAGTTAAGGGAATGCAGTGGCCCCTGCAGACCGTTCACGCATCCATAATGTATGTCTATGGCAGAATATTAATAAGCAAAGAGCTGATTGCGAGGACCACCAACCTCCAGTCGAGCTCTTCCCACCTTAATGGATTAATTACGCACCATAATTAGTGAAAATGGTCCTCTTATTCGAGGTGTAATTGATGGCCCTCTGTTGGGACTCTGATGGACAGGGTTGACAGAAACATCCATTTTACAAAGCCATGGTCACAGACACAACATGCCTCTGCAGTGTTAACCTCCTATTCCTCCTTGGCCATTTGGCATTCTGGTTTTATATGTGCTCTTGAAAAGCTCCGCATGACCCCAGGTGTGATGGAATTCTACTGCATAGGCATCAGTACTAGAAGCTGGAGGTTAGTCCTCAGAAGAAATTAACATGAATAAAGTGTTAATTCTTCATTATCCTGAACTTGCGCATATGCAAAATTTACTGCCTAACAGTTTTCAGGTCTGCGTGAGAAGTCAACGAGAGCTCAGACAGAAACTTTATCGCAATCACCCCAGGCTCTTTGCCATTCTATTATACAGTCTTTTACTGAACAGCTGCATGTTTACAGTTCAATATATGGGTTCCTAGGGAAAAAAAACACCACTTTGACACTGACATTGTGGTATTTATTATCTTTTATTATTATATGTATGTCTGTACATTTTTGTAACTTTGCAGTTTTTGTTTGCTTTTAATAAAGTTGTACGTTTTTATTATGAGATAAAGTATAATTGTTCCTGATTCGTAAAACAGCACTCTGCCCGCTTCTGTCTTGCAGCTATGTGGGTGTGGCCTTCTTGGCGTTGGAATATGGCTCTCCGTGTCACAGGGCAGCTTCGCCACCTTCTCACCCTCCTTTCCCTCACTTTCTGCCGCCAACCTGGTCATTACCATCGGTGCCATCGTAATGGTGACTGGCTTCCTCGGCTGCCTGGGCGCCATTAAGGAGAACAAGTGCCTACTCCTGAGTGTGAGTCTCGTCGTGCGTATTACTCTTTCTGCCACACTTCCCATCTCCCACAATTCTGTGCCTGTAGAGTGGCAAATGAGCCAGGCTAATGAGCCTTTGGCAATTAGTTGACACTTGACCTACATTTGAAATGGGGGCTCAGATGAAGGCCTGTGATATCACAGGGTCATTCCCACAGCCTGAAAGGTGACATCATGAGGACTATAAACCCCCTAACATCTTGCTGTTCATTAATACTTAAGAACCAAAATAAAATAGGTCATTCTGTATATGGGTACATTAATTTGTAACATATTAAGAGTACCCTTGTATAACATGTTGTCAAATTAATACTTGTTAAAAAAATGCACAAAAACCCTTTTAAAGCAGATATAGATAGTAGCCGCAGTGCAGAGATGGCAGGGTGGGGATTTAATGCTTGTGTTTGCTGTGGAACATCAACAATCCGACTGAATTGATCAGTCTTCAAATTGCTAAACACCACATCATGTACAGCAGCCCGAAGGATATGAACACGCCACCAAAACAGAAAAATAAAGGTTATACTACTGTGGACAATTCTAGACTCTAGAATTGAGCTTTTCATAGGATATGTCTCTGAACATCCATCTTATTTTCCTGGGCAGGATGTCAGCCCATCACAGGACACATGCACTACGGGCAATTTCGAGATGCCTATTACCTTAATCGCTTGTCTTTGGACTGCGGGAGATACCCCACATTATAGAACATGCAAAATCCACACGCAAAGTAGTAGTGTGATTCAAACCCTGATCCGTGGAGGTGTGATGCTACAATTCTACCCAACGTACCACTCATCTCCAAGGCATGGTTCTCTAAATAACTCCTCATACTGTTATTTAGTGTTTGCCACAAAGATCAGTTTCTGTCTAAGTAGTGCTTACCATTGTTAGTCAATTGCCGGTGTTGCAGCACCAAGCAGAAAGGTGGCTGACAATTGAAGGCAGCTGAGCTGTGTTTAAAAGCACGTTAATCTCAACAGACTGCCTTTCATCAATACGTACAGCACTAAGGTGTTCTACCGATTAGCCTGATTAGCCTCAACTTTAACAGTACCACTGAAGGTAATTGTTTCAAATTCTATTTAATATCTTTGTAAGCAATTGAAACAAAATTTCCACTTCAATTAGAGTGAATGGGCTGTTTAAAATTCTCTAGCTCTAAGATGCAAATTTTGAGAAGACAGCATAGTTTTCTCTATGAATTACAAATTATGGCCTAAGAATGATTTATCCATGGTCAAAGCAATACATAGCATTGTAAACTAGGTTTTTACATTTATCAAACATGAGCTTGAGAATTGAGGTTATTAACATTCATGTGATTGAATGTCTTCCTTTGGAAATAATCAAATGACAGGTATATCATTAGGCAGTTTCTGAGATCCCCTACAAAGGTGTTCTCTTTTGAGTGGCACAAAGGCTTCCAACATGTGATACTAAAATGTGTACAAACAGTGTTAAGTTTCACCATCCTAATTTAAGGAAATTATTTAAGAAAATGGCAAGAAGTGAACTGTATCATCACTCTTACCCTGTGCCAGTCGAATGCTTAGCACTAATTTATGTACATTTGAAACAAAGAAAGTACTGGTATTTGTGGATGAGTTCAGCTGCTCCTCTGTCGTTCTCCAACTCAAAGGTCACTTTCTCACTGTCTCTTTTGCAGTTCTTCATTGTGTTGTTGGCTATTCTTCTGGCGGAGTTGATCCTACTCATCCTCTTCTTCACCTATAAGGATAAGGTAAACATTGTTATCAATCCTGTAACTGCCAGCTGCTTGCATACGCCATGCACGTCTTCATCCAGTATCTGCAGGGCAGTCAAATGCTAAAGCTGTGCTATGAAATTGAGTGATGATGTATTGATGTACATGGTAATGGTACTTCTAAGTCCCCTTCTTTGAATCTGTTAATTACTTCTTGTTGACAGGTGAAAGGTCAATCCAAACAATTTAGTTAGTTGTTTAGATCTGTGCCCATCATGTGAGTTGACTGGGAGTGAATCAGGATTGCTTGCTGTTATGCATGGTGGTCTACAGACCAGCCCAAGCCTGACAACTTACATAAGACACCAGGGTCTACTTGGGGCTGTCACAACATCAATGTAGGGGCACAGGGAACACAAAAGGTCCCATATCAGGCTGTGAAGGACTGAATTTAAATTAAAAGTATCATGTGCTTTAAATTTAATCTGGAGTTAGATAAAAAGCCTTTTGTTTCTCTTTTGGGGGTTAATGTTAATTTAGTGCTTATTTTTACATGCAAAGTCTTTCAATAAGATCTGAAAGTGTATTTACCCCTTATTTTCAAATTATTTATTTGTATTCTTCGCCAAAAGGTTGCCGGGGCCTGTTTTGTTGTTTAATCTCATTATGATAGCATTTCATAATGTGCTTATAAGTTTTAATGAACTTAATGTAGAGAGATCTTGAATTCCTTAAATTATGCATCTCACAATTTAATTTTACTGGAATTCATCTGCATGTCCCTCACACCAACAGACTTGTCCATGGTGTCAGACTAGTGATGAATGACTGCCAGTTTAATAGTGGATCAGTGAGTTTTGGCTTAGGTTAATCAATTTGTTTCCGAGCACAGTGAGCTGCCCGATGGCACAGATGGGATCATTACTGTGTAGAACCACTGGACATTAATCAGTGACAGTTTTAGTGTGGTGAAATGGACTTTCCATTTCTGTAATCTTAGGATGTCTCTGAAACCTGGCTGTCCATGATTCACTGTTTAACCATGGGTTATTGATATGATTATTGTACATACACTCACAAGCCGATTCCTCACATATGTTAGTATGGCAAATAGCCGACTAGATTTGTGTTGTCATTTGTCTGTCCACAACAGACTCTAAACAGGGTACATATTTATTTACAATTTTGAACCTGAAAGTTGAGGAGGGAAAAAGTTGTTTTAAGACATCAATGGAATCTTACCCAGAAACCTCTACTGTTCCATCAGCAGGGTAGTATAGTTTGATTATTTTGATGTTGATGCTGATTTCCAGTCCTTTTCAACACAATCCTCTCACACTCTCCATGTCTTTTTATCGCTGGAGTGAGGGACCATCTGACTATAGCAGATGGCAAGGCCAAAGACCAGATTTAGAAGAACAGCCCTTGACGTCATGCTCCCAATCCAAGGTGCTCTGAATCCACGGTCTGCCTGTAGACCTGCTGTTTTAACAAAAAAACAAGCTAAAAATTCGCTGTTTGCAGGTGTCCAGGTGTGTTGACAGCCATTGTGTTCTGGTGCTTTGTGCTGAAGGGAGTGTGGCACTAGTGCTTGTTAATATGATCCTCATCCAGTGGTTAGTATGACATGAAGGCCCCATAGGACTCCTTCCTTTGAGGGTCACCTCGTCTGGTCCCTGAGAGGGTGGGGGGCAGTTGAAACCCAGCAGAGTGAGAGCTAACAGCTTACCATCCACCCAGGGCTGCACAAAGCAGGGATTTGACTGCTGGCTGTACCCCCCCCAGCCCGGGCCAATCTGTCCAGTTCCCATCACAGCAGGGACAGCCTGTGCACGTCAAATGAAGTAGAGCGTAACTAATGTGGGGCGGTGGGCTCATATGTAAAGACCTACTGCTGCTCAGGGTAACAAAATGGGCACCAATGACTCATTGCAGAGCTGGAGCGAGTGCAACCTGTGGTCTGTGGCCACACACTCAGGGCTAGTTGTCCAATCTACAGAGCAAAGTTCAAAGTTCATTATTACCCCAAACACTTCACACTATTAAAGAGAACAGGATGTCATCAGCCAGGCAAAGGGCCAGGTTTCTGTTAGCAATAAGTTGAGAACCATCAGAACCTTGGCTAGAACTAATAGGATCCTGTCTAAGATCATAACAGCCAATAGAAGTCTGTCCAGGACATTCACGGCCAATACGATCCTGTCCAGGGCCATCACAGCTAATTGGCTCTTAACCAGGTTCAGCACAGCCAATAGGAGTCTGTCTAGGACTGTCACAACCAATAGCATGCTGGCCAGGGCCATCTCAGCTAATAGGGTCCTGTACAGAATTATCACAGCTGATAGGATCCTGTCCAGCACTTTCACAGCCAATAGGATCCTGTCCAACACCATCACAGCTAATAGGATTCTGTTCCGGACAATCACAGCTAATAGGTTCCTGTCCAGGACTGTCAAAAGCAATAGGATCCTGCCTAGGACCATCCACATTCAGTCTGTAGCTATAGCCAAGTTACCCTCTACCCACGCCCAAACAGTCCAAGGGCTTCTCTCCACTGATAGATGTGTACTCTGTCTCGGCAAGGTGAGATACAAGCCTTCTGTGACAGCTCCAACCAGAGAACATAAGGCTGCACGTTGTGAACGCAATGTGTCCTGCCACCCCTTAGAGAAGATGTGACAGATCCTGGAGGGGCTGCTGCTTCGTTTTTATAGAGGAGCCAAGCTCCGTGTTGATTTAAAATGGAAGTTTGTTCAGGTGCTTCATAGCTGGAATCACTATAAGTGAAACATAACACTATACCACAAGGCTTCTTCCCATTTCCATAGTAATGTACTGTATTATAGTCTATGAGGCTGTATCTGCATGTTCCAGTGTGCAAACAGAAAAGCACATAGTTATTTTTGCTATAAAAACAAGTTTATGATGACAGTAGTAAAAAGAAAATAATCCTCCAGACTGCCACATTGTCAGATCATATGCCAGTTATTGGTTCTTCTCTTCTTTTTGCCATTTTAACTTTGCATATTTGGTTAAAGCATTTGCTTACTCCTAGCTGACTCCCTTATGTATTCTATTGAAGATCACATCAGAAGAATATTTTTAAAATGTTCTGGCATTTGCCAATCTAAGAAGAAAGTGTTTTTTTCTGGCCTATCCCCCATCCTTTCCTGCTATGCCCAGTCAGTAATTTGGTATTAGGTGTATTGTTTTATCCTTGCTATATCCTTCACCATCAAAAATAATTTCTGGTGATTTCTTGGAGGTGGTGGGGTGGAGAGTGATATGTGTGAAAGAATGAGATATGTACAATTCCCCAGACAGTCCCAAACCACTATAGAATAGTATACAGAGTCCTCTCACATCTTTGCCGAGGTTCAAACTGATGACCAACATTACAAAAGTGGGATACACTGTACAGCAGCACAGCTGAATAATAATGAACACTCACCTGTGGCCCTCATGGTTTTCTGCATTTCACCAGTAGCCCAAGGAAAGCTCACGTCACCTGCTTTTCCCAGGACACCAACCATCCAAGTTATAACCTGGCCCAACTGCATCTAGCTTCTGAGATCAGATCAGAATGGATTCAGCCAGAGTGACATGGGCCTCACGAAGTATCATGCTTTGAAACCATTTGCATATTGTGAGGAGATTTGGGTTTAAATTACAGCAATTTATGATTTTAAAGTTTGCAGCACTGTCTCTGACAGCATTCTTCGGATAGATAATTAGAAAACAGCCAATCCCAGCCTTCCACAATTAGACCCTTATGGAAATGCAGTAGCATTGGTGATAGTGTCATGGATTTTCAGTATTTGGATTGATCAGGGCCTTCTTACATGACCAAAAGGTTAAGCATAGTGGGCCAAGGAACAATCACACACACCATAATTCTGAACATAATAAGTCCACATCAGAATAAACAAGAACAAAGAAAGATCTGTGGATGGTTTCATGACTGACTGCTCACTGTCTAGGCTATTGACTGTCTCTGATGAATATAATATTACTAGTGATACTGTTTCCCCAGGGGGGGCATTTTGTGTTGTATAGCTTTCTTTACTATGTATTACATATTACACAAATTACATTAGTAAATGTGTGTTCAATTAGGCGCCTTTTATTTGCTATTCTGTATTAGTTGAAGATCCAATAAAATTCAGTATCTCAAAAATGCAAAGACTGCAGACGGAGTAAATACATTCCCATTGTATTGAAAAATCCTCCACAAAAAGTTGAAATCTGTACAGACTGAATTTACTGATGCTTCAGCTGCATGCGTCATTGTGTTGTAGCAGTCTCATCAGCAAAGCCCCAACAGCCATGCCGGGGTCAAGCATAGCTGCCTGTTTCACTAGAGAGATGTGGAGCTCAATTGCTTGGCTTTGGTCCGTCCAGCAGAGACCAACACTGTATCACTATAAACATTTCTGTCAACTGATACTGTGTAAAACCTTGGAGTCCTTCCTCATTGCTCTGCAAGAAACACCATCAGACATGAGCAACATGATGAACGTGAGCTGTTGGGAATTAGCTGCTTTTATAGACCTCAACCTTGAGGTGCTCAAACACCTTTACATTGGAGATGGAGCTTGTCATGCGCCTGCTTTCAAATGTACTGGATTTTCTTTTGCTGAAATAATTCTCAACTTGCAGAAGACAGGCAGTTCTAACAGTGTCATTTTCACCATAATTGCTTCTATCTTCCAGCTAAGGACTGGAAGTTCCTGAGCTCACAGGGTACAAGAGTCGCTCAGCTAACCTGTAATCTTATATCTCATTATGCTGTCTCCTCGAATATTTATCCTTTCTTATTACACTGAGCTGAAAACACAACCTCTCTGAACACATAGAGCCCTCCTTACTACCACACTATAACCAGCAGTTATACTGCACTTACACCGATCAGTCATAACATTAAAACCACTGACAGGTGAGAGGTTAGAATCATTTTCTTGTCAAAATGACACCTGTCAATGTTACCTGCCATTATATATTAGTTAAATGAACAGTCATTTTTTTTAAGTTAATGTGTTGGAAGCAGGAAAAATAGACAAGTGTAAGAATCTGAGCAACTTTGACAGGGGTCAAGTTGTGATGGTGGGTCATGTGGGGTGTTCCCAGTATGCAGAGGTCAGTACCTACCAAAAAAAGTCTAAGGAAGACCAACCGGTGAACCAGTGATGGGATCAAGGATGCTCAAGATTCACTAATGCGCATGGGGAGCGAAGGCTAACCCATCTGTTCTAATCTCACAGGAGATTTGCAAAAATTGAAAAAGTTAATGCTGGCTAGGATAAAAAGGTGTCAGAACACACAGTGCATTGTCGTTTGCTGCATATGGGACTACGTAGCCACAGACTGGTGACGGTGCCTATGCTGACCCCTGTCCACTGGCAAAAGCAGATACAATGGGCACTTGAGTATCAGAACTGGACCAAGGAGCAATTGAAGCCCTGGTGGCCTGATCTGATGAGTCATATTTTCTGTTACACCATGTGTGTCACACCCGGCTCGTACGATCCTCCTGTGCGCCACGCCCCCCTTGCTAACCTTGTATGGAATCCCTACGTTCACCGGCTGTTTTCAATCCTGTGTAATTGAGTCTTTGTATTTAAGTCCCCGTTCAAGTAAGTTTCCCCAGTCCTGTCATTGACGTTGTTAGCTGTGTGTTGCCTCGTCTGCTTGTTCAACTTAATAAATCCCGTATTCCCCGACTTTCCTTCTCCCTGCTTCTGATTTCCTGCTCACCCGATGGCGCTTCTGACAATGTGGATGGCCAGGTACGTTTGCTTCATTTACCTGGGAAGGAGAAGGCACCAGGATGTACTATGGGGAAAAAGGCAAGCCAACAAAGGCAGTATGATATTCTGGCCAACTGTTGAATTCTCAAAAATGATTGGTCAAGGTATTGATTAATTTTCTGTAATGGTACACGTAGAGCCAGCCAGGCAAATCACAGCAGTAAATCATTGCGCTGTTATAATAATTATAACTAATGTTCCTTAAAATTCCAGAAGTAGAACACAATTTAAAATTAACAGAAATTATATCTTAAAATATTGGTGGAAGAAAGTAGTTATTCTGATAAATGTATTTTTGGCTTGTAAACATGAAAATATTGTATATAGGTACAAACTTGTAAGCGTGTGAATTGTGTAGTAACCGTGTAATAAGCAGGTTCATGCACTCCAACCTGTGTATTATACATTGTAAACGCACTCCACTGCATATCCAGTGGTTCTTTGCCTTCTTCACCGTGTGTTTAAAAATGTGTAATGCATGGCATGTCATGCATTAGTCCTTATTTATAAAAGTCCTCTTCAGACGCGTTAGGAGCTGGTGTTACTGGCAGCTAGCGATGTCATCAGTGGGCAGGGTTCCGCTAATCTTCTAACCGCTAATTAAGAAAGCTAACTTCTTTTTTAGTGGATTAGTGTTTCCAATAACTTTAAAAACCATTAGCGGAATTAGCTTCTGTTGAATTTATTTCCGCTAACTATAAGTCCACTCATATTTTTTCACATGAATAACTGAATGAAGTTAAATGGGCCAAAAGAATTTGTAAACCCTAAAATCATACATATTTATTCCTATCTGCTGACAGCATGTCTGCATCAGTCTATCTGACACACTGTTGGCTGACTGCATGTAAATACAAAATTAACTTGTCAGATTTAAGGTAGTCTGGGCTAAATGTAAGTGAATGAAAATAAAGTGCATTTGAGTTAGGGTACCCTGAACTAAGCTGGGAACAGGGGCCTATATCACTAAGTTGGATGTCTTGCTTAACCAGGTATCTCGTTGGATTTAAGGTACCCTAGTTTAAACGGACTTTATCATTGTTCACATACCTTTATCCCAGATTACCTTAAATCCGAGCAAGAAATCCTGCTTCATCATACAGGCCCCCAGTTGTATTGGGTTCTGTTTAACAAAGCTATAGAGCATTAAAGATCTGAGACCCTCCTTCATAGTTCTGAATAAAAGGCACCATGTTTGTAGACCCCAAGCAGCTCCACTCAGGGCAAAATATCAGCCAGTTGTGAAATAGGGCTTCTCTATCTCATAAAAAGAATATCATAGAAAGAATATTTCAATGCAGATTTATTCCAGAGACTCTACAGAATGAACAATACCCAGTTGGGTAAGTCCTCATGGGTAATATCCCCTGGTAATTGCTGTAGTCCGACAGATGGAACTTCAGTGTTAAACAGGTATGATGAATAAAATAGTGGAACCACGGTTTCACTTACCCGGACGTAGGTCACTGGGCCCCCCCCCCCTGGAGCCAGGCCTGGGGGTGGGGCTCGATGGCGAATGCCTGGTGGCCAGGCTTGTACTCATGGGACCTGGTCGGGCACAGCCCGAACAAGGCATGTGGGTCCCCCCTCCAATGGGCTCACCACTTATAGAAGGGGCCATAGGGGTCGGGTGCGATGTGAGCTGGGCAGTGGCCAAAGGCAGGGACCTTGGCACTCTGATCCTCGGCTGCAGAAGCTAGCTCTTGGGACATGGAATATCACCTCTCTGATGTGGAAGGAGCCTGGGCTGATGCGTGAGGTTGTGAAGTTCCGGCTAGATATACTCGGGCTCACCTCGACGCACGGCTTGGGCTCTGGAACCAGTTGGTCGGTTGGACCCTCTTCCATTCTGGAGCTGCCCGCGGGGAGAGGCACCGAGCAGGGGTGCGCATACTTATTGCCCGCTGGCTGGGCGCCGGTACATTGGGGTTTATCGCAGTGGACGAGAGGGTAGCCTGCCTTCGCCTTCGGGTGGGAGGACGGGTCCTGACTGTTGTTTACGCTTATACGCCAAGCGGCAGTTCAGAATACCCACTCTTTTTGGAGTCCTTGGAAGGGGTGTTGGAGAGCACTCCTCCTGGGGAC
>JAOYFF010000063.1:29203793-29215252 GCA_025773925.1 Cryptomyrus ogoouensis | reverse complement strand
TCGGGATTCCCCCAGAGGAGCTGGATAAAGTGGCCAGGGAGAGGGAAGTCTGGGTTTCCCTGCTGAGACTGCTGCCCCCGCGACCCGACCTCGGATTCAGTGGGAGATAATGGATGGATGGATGGATGTTAAACAGGTTAAAAACATTGCTCTCTAGGTATGTTTTTAAGGTTTTCAGCACCAAAAACCAAACCAAAGCTAAATTCATATAATGAATGAATTGTTAGATTATGCGATTATGCGATTTTTTTTAGTGATTTAATGGTTTAGCTTTATCAAATTAACCTTTGGAGTTAGCAGACTAGCAGTTATCAAAGCAAAATTTTTGGTTAGCTCTGCCCACCACTGAATGTCACTCATCTAATCAGGGCTAAATGCTCACCTGTGGTAAGCGGTGCATGGTTTTGTGGAAAGAGTGGTGTTTGTGATTGTTGTCCAATCTGTTGTCTGCTTATGGGTGGGTAGGCTTCATGAGTGATTGTGACACATGGATGCTTTAGGGAGACAGTCTAGGGAAAGGATGTCTTATTTTTTAAATCATTGTGATTTTGAGATTATGCCTCCATCTGTAGACCATGTTAAACATGAAATATTAGCAATTCAAGCTTGCTGTATATAAACAATATGTAAATGATTTATAAAGAATGCATTTTCTGTCTGTTGGGTCCTTGTCACATAATGTAGACCACAGTGATCAGTATTGATTGTCCAAGTCCTGGAGATGCCCCTCCCATTGTTGGGGTGAATTGTTTACACATTTAGCAGCCCAATTTACACAAATAGCCATTAAGTCTTTGACACAGATGCAGTCATGAGACGGCCCTGAAAAGTACCCCGGGCTGAGAGGTCAAAGTGTGTCGTTAATTCTTTCTCCAGACAAAAGGTCACCAGTCTTTGAAAACATCACCCAGAATAAGTCACAGATGCCAAAACCATCCCTCCCCTTCAGACATTTTTGTCTTTTTTTGTCCTTGTTCTTAACAGGTCAGAGAGAATGCCAAGCAGGACCTGAAGGATGGGCTTGCTCTGTACAACACTGATAATAATGTTGGTCTGAGGAATGCCTGGAACATCATTCAGGCAGAGGTATGGGCTTCCAGCCAACGCTGATGTCTTCATTTGCTGGATTCATGTGTACATGACAGCAAATTTGAAACAGCTAGATCCTAAATATGATCAAATGACAGAACATGAATTCTGAGAGAGACCAGCCATACTGATTGATCAAGTTCTAATGGCCAAGAGTGCTCAGGATAAGCACTGAACGAATGTGTGAACATGCCTGTGTGTATAGTGGAAGTGCTGTGGTGTGACGGGCTACACAGACTGGCATGAGGCCCTGCAGGAGAGAATGGTCCCTGACCGCTGCTGCCAGGAGCACTACAAGGAGTGTGGCCGGAATGTCACCAACATGTTCTGGAACCGAGTGAGTGTCACTATAGCAACAGGTGTGACAGATTATCTCGTTCTCCTGTTCATTCTTTGTATGGATTGGAACCGTCTGAGCAAAATTCACTTTTAATTTTAGTAAGTTTGTTTTCTAGTCACGCTGTGGCTTTTTTATGTGTAAGGAGGTGAATGTTTCTAAATGTAACAAACATACGTTTTCGTACATGAAGGTTTATTGTTTATTTTTTAAGGCTTGGCGCATAATAAACTAATTCCTCAACATTCTTAGGGCTTTGTAATGAAATATTTTACAAATTATTCCTCTTTCTCTATTGTACATACTGTCCTGACTCCTGCAGTGTAGAATGTAGCACATTTTCTTAGATTTTCCTGTGATAAAGATCCCAAATTAAGCGTTTAATGGCTCAACTGCAGCCCTTCTACACATGCACACTTGAGTCATGTTTTCCATCCTCCACAGGGTTGTTACGAGAAGGTGGAGGAATGGCTACGTGACAACAGACACCTCCTGGGCACCATTGGCATGTGCATACTGGTAGTACAGGTGAGGAGAGATGGCTAGAAATGTCCACCAACTCTTTATGCCAAATGAGCTGAATCAGCAAAAAAGCTTGCAAAGAGCACTTCCTGAAAATTGCTTTCTGTGCTAGCTTTTTGTTTATACCCAAGCTTTATTCCTTGTTTAGGACTGACTTTTGTGGGAATTGTAGTTAAATGCAAGACATTAAGCACAAGTAACGATGCATGCCAAAGAAGCAGTGTCGCTTGTCATCGGTCACGGGTGTATTAATCACTACAGAGCAACGATGCATGTAGGTGGCACGGCTGGGATTGGGGGCAAGGCTTTTATGAAAGATGGGGTCATTTTTGCATCAGGAAGACCATCAGGGGGTGTCTGAGGAGCCATCTCTGCTTCAGACAGAAGGCAATCACTATGGAACAGTGAAGAGTGCCTTCCAGAGAGCGGATGACTGGCTTTCTCACTCACTACATTTACATGTACACTAAAATAATCTAATTATTGTGTTAGCCACACTAAACCGGACTTTTAAAGTACATGTAAACATATCAGTAAATCATACTAAATCGAATTTCTCTTAGTCAGACTAAGACACTCAGATAATGCGATCGGGAGTTGATTGACTCTTGCATGAGTACGTTCAATCGGACTCAGACTGGCCTAGGCGCTCTGCTCTGCAGTCCCCCTCGGGCTTTGTCCCGGAAGGAATAGAAGAAGCATGGGGCATAGCAGAGAAAGTACATGTAAACATACAGACTGTGTTAGTCATGCTTTGGTTTGGGCCTGGAGCAGTAGGATGATCAGCCCTGGGGGTTTTTAACCAGACTATGTGTGACTTATGGAATTGGGTGTTTTAATGTTTGTCTCTGGCTATGTCCACACTAATGCGTTAAAAAAAACGCATTACGGGAGTTTCCAAAAGAAAACATCAGTGTCCGCACTACCATTATCACTAGCGTTGGAAAAAAACTTCTACATTCACACTGCTCTGTGTAAAAGTCAAATCGTGTAGTGACTACACCAATATTTAGCTTTAGCATTTGTGTAATGGTATATATTGTGTATGAGTGGTTGTTGTTGTATATATTTTCTGTAATTTTTCATTTGCACATTTATCCAAAGCTTTTTTGTGATACATTTTTTGAAGGGTCGCACTTTGTTTTGTTTGTTGTAGCACGAGCACAACATGTCATTTTCATGTTTTTTGTCCAACCAATTTTTTTTTTATAATTCTAGAAGTAGCGACATATATATTTTGAATAATTAATTTTGACTTTGATTAGTAATAAAGTTCAGTTTTTATAAACGCTTGACTGTTGATTAATCTCACACACAACCATGTGTTTAAAGTAAATGTAACTATCACAGCAACAACACAGGGATCCAGATATTTAGTTACACACATCCCTCTCTTTTCCCATCATTTTCAGTGCACTCTTGTCTTACTGTATATCAGGAAAGGGTCACGAACCAATCAGAGGTCACTGATGTAGACGTAACAAAATTGTAACGTTTATGAGCATTCACACTAATGCATTTACAGAAGGATTTACTTTTTTACAGCACTGAAATTTTCTCAATTTCAGGGAAAAAAAGATCTGCATCATCTACAGATCCCCTAAAGGGACCTGTGCACGACTGTTGCATACGCACAGGATACTTTCCATGCATACAAGATAATTTCGCGTGCGCACATGAAAGTAAGAGCTTTTTTTTTTTGCATCCCTTCAAGGACTCCATAGATGGAAGATCAGAAAAAAATGTTTGCGTTATTAAATGAAAACGTATTACTGCGGACGTACCCTCTGTATGTTTTTGTGTTTTGTGGGGCTGAGGGTGTGTGTGTGTGTGGATTATGTTTACGTTACATTGTGGGGATCAAATGTTCCCCCACAAAGTAGTAAAAACCTGGTATTTCGACATTGCGGGGACCATTTTTCAAGTCCCAACAAAGATTTGTGAATGCAATCAAGGGGGTGGAGGTTATATATGTGTGTGTTTTAGAACACAGGGGGTTTACATGCATATGTTTCTGTGCTTTAGGGAGTTGAGTGTGTGTGTGTGTGTGCGTGTGTGTGTGTGTGTTTTACAGCATGAGGAGCATTTGTGCCTCTTCAGTACAGGGGGTTGTGGGTTATATGTGCAGGAACTGCCACATCCCCCTCCCAGCCTGCCAGCTGTGACACACTCCTTCACTTCACAGATATGTCTGCCATATCTGCTGGGAGCACATGGGCCCTCCCTAATGAAAGCAGGTGTATTCCAGCCTGGCTGCCCTTGATAAAGGCACTGCTACCTGACTCTGTGTGATGCCACACTGTCCTGTTCATGTCAGGTTTCAGCTTATTAAAATCTCAAAGAACTTTTTAGAGACTGCAAGAATTGTGTTGCCTCTCTTTTATCACACAATTATAAATTTATCATGTTGAATTTCCCTCCAAAAAAATCTGCTGGTCTAATTCAGTCACTCAGATTCGTGTGAAGAGTGCTATGATTACAGAAGCGCATTTTCCAAGCATTCACAGTGCCTATGTTGATTATGAATTGCATATAACATGTTTTACAGATGCTTTGGAATATCCTTCATATTTTTGCACAAAACTAATACAGCTGTCTGTGTGACTTACAGCTGTACACAGTCATGACTGTTGTACATAACACTGACGTGTTTTATAAACAAGGGTACACACACATTACACTGAACATGTGTCATAAACAGGTACATGCAATCACTAGCACGTTCCACATGCACGTTCCCAGGACTACAAATTCATGCTTGGATCTGTCCCAGTGCACACACCTGAATGCTGAAACTTCCTGTTTCTCCAGCTCCTGGGGATGGCGTTTTCCATGACGCTGTTCCAGCAGATCCACCGGACTGGCAAGAAGTACCATGCCTAGATGGGCCTGGTAGAGCTGAGCCCGATGTGGGGGGACTGCGCTGGACTCCATGGCCTGGCCTATCCTGTCTCAGGCCAAGCACCTATCAGCAGTGCCCCCCCTCCCTTTATTTGCTGTTCTCAATTTAATTTGCCAAAGAAAAATCAGTCAGGAAAGATGAAGGGCATTGACTTTGGGGAAGGGGCACTTCTTGGCAATTTTTTATTGTGTCTTGTCTTTTTCTTTCCCCTTGGACTGACACTGTGGGAAGCTGGAGATATGAAAGCACTGCTTTTCTGAAGGCCAGGTTTGCCCCACAGGGCACAAGAAATCAATACAGAGGCAGCTCTCATACTGTAACCCCATATGAGGTGAAAGGATTCAATTACCCATGACTGCTGATGGCAGCTCCCACTCTTAGTATAAAGGCAGAACCTAAATATAGCATGCTGAAGTATATATATATTTTTCGACTCAGTGGATAACTGTCTTATTTAAATATAAAAACATACCCCACACACACACACACACAACTGTGATTTGTTAAAATCCTTGAAAGCATATTGATACCTTGTTGAGGATCGGTGCATGTGATTGGTGGTCATGAGCTGTGGAAAGGGGGACGGCCCTGACCTAACCCCCATGTGGGGGAGACAGAGGGCAGGCTCTGAGTTGGGTGCTACCCGTCCAGGTACACACCCACACAATGGCAGCCTGCAGCTTTCTTCACCAAAGCTGGTGAAGCAGTTTCAATTGGTGTCTGAGTATGATACATCTGACTATGTGTTGTTCTGTTTGGTGTGTGACATTTTCAGCACAGCAGGGACACCTCCACACATTTTGACTCCTCTTTGATTCTGCTTTGGGTCCCATAAGATTGACTCTTTGCGACAACGGGTGTCTTGTGTTTCTGGTTTGTAGACACTCACTTGGTTCTGTTGTCGCTGTTTGTTGTGCAGGAGTAGTCATTCTGATTGTCTCTGTTTTGACGCTCTGGGTTTTCCAACTGTTGCAGCAGAAAGGAAATCTAATGTCTGATAAGTCCATATTTCCATCAGCATCTCCAAATGGGATCCTTCCTGCCTGGTGCGGGTTCTCCTCAGCTACACGTGAGGCTCAGTGCAAGGTGCCTGATAGAGGGGGTATCAGTCCTCTTCACACATCAACCTAATGGTGCTTCTGTCCATAGAGCTTTGGTCCCATAGTCATTTAGAAATATCATAAGATGTAAAGCCACTTTGGATAACGAGTGTTAAACAACTGAAATACTCCATCTTTAAGAGATTTCTGAGCTGTGAGGTGAGAAGGCTGGGGCTGGCAGGATTTTAGGGTGATGTTTAGGGCTGGAATAATACTAGAAGCAGATATGAGATCTGTTGCATGTTGAATGGCATTTTGAGGTAAGGACACTCTGTGTATTCCAAAATGTGTAACTGAACATCATGTAAAAGCATCACATATATATATATACATACTAAAATTTCATGAACATTCCCCAAATATTGTGAGACGGCACCAACTTACCAAGCTTACTGTAGCAACTGCCCCCTGCAGCGAGCCTCACACCAGGCCTCTGACAACCAACCGCCCTCCCACCCTGGATTTTGCCACATGCACAGAATTGGGTGGTACAGTTTGCTGGGGGAGGGCACCAGTGGTGAGGCTTGCCATCAAGGAATTAAAGCAATTGTTATTTTAGGCCCCCATTACTTTATTGTGCTTGAGTTCTGGCTCCACATAGGCTTCAACTGCCCCTGTTCATAAAATTTGAGTGGAAACTGGAGTGTGTTTGCTGGTGACACTTATTGAGTGCAGATTTCTACAGTGTGAACATTAGCAACCCCCCCATAGTGAGCCTCACACCAGGCTTTTTAGAGTGGAAGAGACTGCCACATACACAGGGCTCCCATATACAGCGTGAGCACCCCACAGTTTTACTCATGGCTAATATGTTGGCACATAAAATGATGACAATGTGTGTTCACCCTCAGTGCCCTGGCAGACTCTGCAGAATTGGAGCACGTTAACCCCGGATTGTCAAGTGTGCTATCCTTGCATTACCGCAACACACCATTGGCCTATAGGGCTGCTTACTTTGCAGGCTGTACCCGCCATCATGTGCATTGACATTGTGAGGGGTGGTCTGCACTTCCTGCATCTGAAGGTTGCCCTTTCCCACAGTAGACAATGGTTGTGTTTTGAATTGGCAGTCTGGAAAGAGACATGTCATTATTTATGTGGATGAAAAACAGGTGCAACATCAAAAAAAAGTTAACATTACCTGTGTGAACAGATTTAATTTAAAGTAGTTCTTCATTTTAATTTGTGTGCAAAATTGTTCACTTTAAACCATTAAAACTGTAATATAAAAAATAAGAAGAATCTAATATCGAATCCGTTAGGCAACATTTTTATATATTATATAAAACCATGCATTTCGTATAACAGTTGCTGATGGATTGATTTGTTTTGTCTCTGGGGAGATTCTTTTTTTTGTTTTAATTCACTAGACTGAACACTGGTATTAAGCAGGTTGGCTGTGATACCCACAAAGTAACCCATAAGTCTTAAATTGCGCAAATATTTTAATAATGGAGTAAATATGAAGTTTTGAGTGTGGAGAGAACGGCAATTTGGAAGGTGACTCTCTGTGGATTTGTCTCTACGTGACTTTGACCTTTGGCTCTCCCTCACAAACTTGGCGGAATCTTTATGATTGTGCCACTTCTCTTAAAGCTTGTAAGGAGATCCGTCACCATGTTGGAAATTTCACCCCATCCTGCTGCAGATAATCTTTGGTCCTGTAAAATGCTCTGACATTTAGTAACTGACATGCTGTCAGACTTGTCCAAACAGTCCTCCACTGTTAATCCACCGGTTTGTACAGGGCATAAGGCATTCTCCACTGCTCTGCTCTGTCCCACCAGAGGACTGCTATGCTGTCTTTGTTATACGGTCTCATGTTTCATAACATTCACTGGATTTTTTGTACTTTTTAATTCAGTGATTGTCACGTCTATTAAATGCTTGGTGGTTTCATTTAATGTGTACTTCATATTATAGTGAAATGGAATATTTTATAAATTTTGTCAGATTTTGTCCTATATGGTGTTATACAACCTTGTGAGAGGCTGTGAGTGTGTGTGTGTGTGTGTGTGTGTGTGTGTGTGTCTCCCAGTGCTTTTCGATTGCTATTCAACCTGGGCCGGGGGTTGTAGTGCTACAAGAGTCTGCCTCCCATTTCACTAAGGTCTGAACATAAGACCATCTTATTTTACTTAATCTGGTTTAAATCTTCATCTATTTCCTAATAAAACTAAATCCCAACCTCCCAGAGCACTGTGTGTTCACTGTCATTCCCATAATGTTTTTTTTAAGATTAATCCGTTGTTCACTATGTTAGTTGTTGCCTTTGGTGAATTGTTTCATTTGGATTGAAACAATTATCTGCCTAGTGACATATTACGTATGTATAACTGGATTTTGGTGGATTCGCTCTTGTGGCAGCTGCTTTGTGATCTCCTCCAGCAGGGGGTAGGATTTCAGCTCTAACACACATTGAAATGTTTAATAGAAATGCAAAATTTCAGTCACTGTGATTTCTAATGGAAGACTGTGATATGTTCCCTTGTGTTATAACCTGATTTGAATTTGTACTGTTGAAGCTTTCCACCCTCCTTCAATGCAAAAAAAAATACATTAGACTTTGTATAGACTACTTTGTACCATTTAACATGTAAATAAAACCCATAGAAACCACAGTGAGGTAGAGATTTTTTTTTCCTTTTTAAAGCTTTATTGTGAACTGAGTTATGGATGACTGCTTCAGAAGACAGGTGGGTTTACCAGCTCTGATCCAGCTACACATGGTCTGCAATACATCCCCCAGGGGAGACTCTCACTTTACTGACTTAAGGAACTTTTACTTCTAAATTTACAATTTTCTTAGCTATTATACGGGCTGTTTAGGTGAAATAAAAACCATCATTACACAAGCATCACACTATCGCAAGAAGCTGTACACCCAGAAAATGCCATCTGGGTACCAAGAAAGTCAGGGGGAGAGCAGACCCCAAACAGGACGCTGAGTCTGTCCTTTTGGAAAGACCAGAAACCTGAAATGTTTATTAAATTAGGGCATAACCTCCCAAAGGGAAAATGGTGAGGGATAACAGGTAAACACAGTTCAGTTCCTCTTAACACTTCAGAGGATGTGGAGTAGAGAGAGGACAAAGCTGAAAAGGAAACGCATCATGCCTGGAGAGGACGACAGTAGTCACCAGTCAGCAGGTCAGACTGCGGCTGAGGGTGTCTCAGCTACCTAACCTTCCCTTCCAAAGAGGTAAGGAAGGGCAGTTTTACGTTGTTGATAGCAGGATTCAATTAAAATATTAAGTACTTAAGCTTTCAGTGTGATAGTTTATGTTTACAAGCATGCCTGTGAGTGTCAGTGGGCTGAAGTTACTGCTTCTCAGTTTAATAGCAGCATTCCTGATGTTTCTGTTTATTTTAGGAATGTTTGTGTCTCAGTTGCGTAGCAATGCCTGCCAAAGGTGAAAATTCATCCTACCCTGCAGCTTCTGATCTAAACCAGTATGTTAATCTACAGAATATCCATCCATCATTTTCTATTATAATGCAAATGTAAAATTGTTTTGGAAGACTTATGCCTCTTGCATAATAGAAGCCTTGAGTTTTTTTACATTTTCTATATGTAATGAGTCTCTTGTCTGTGATCTTATGTGTAAATGTAAGTTATTTTGGTACTGGTGTTGCAATTGTCTGTTTTGGATCAACTATCCGCATTCCTGTTCATGCAAATGTGCAGGCCTGTAACTTTAATGATGTTCCAGCAAGTTTTTAAGAAAATATTGTGCAATTAACCAAAGAGATATGGGCTCGTTCCCACTATATGCGTGTTGCATTGTACTGTACTTTCCATCAACAAACACATTCTGTGATTTGCTAGAAAATGCACTGCTGCATGCATTTCTCTGCCCTGCTCTGGATACAAACGCATTCCAATGCATTTTTTACTGCATCTTTTTCCCCACAAACACTAGAGACAATTATTGAAACAGCTAATACAATACAACATTTAAAAAGTAATAAAGATGCACAAAAACATGAGCAAACACAAGATGGAAACATAAAAAAATACATGTGAATTTTTTTTTTAAATAACGCCATATAACTTGTTGCGTTTTACATTGCATTTTTGGCTTCCCTAGTATGAACATATCCTAATACATAAAAAAGCCATTAGTCACATTGTCCAAACATCCAAGGAAAAGTACCAATGTTTATTTGAAGCATTCTGAGTAAATTATCCTAAAAATATCACACATATGCAAGATAAATGGCCATCCCCACATCACATCAGCATTATCTGGAAAATTTAATATTTAATATTTCCACCAAAGCCAAGTGAGTATAAATACCGGCGGAATCCTGCTGTGGAAGGTGGTTATTTGATGGCCGATGGGCTAGGGGGGTCTCATCCACTTACCGTTGGCTAAAGCTTTGATAAGCCTCACAGTGTAATTTTATATCTCACAAACTAGCAACTGAATGTTCTTCCCCTGTGCTATCTTTCTGTTAGGTTCTGTAGGTGATGCAGGTGTCATGGATATGGACGATGAGAGCATGGCGGAGTGGGCTTTAGTCTGAGAGAGAAGGGGCACATTCATCTGATTATTGTTATGGCTTAAGGAGAAGGATTTGAAACTGCAAAAATCTACACAACACAAAAATAATCTTAATCTTCTAGGAAATGCTTCCTTCCCTCCAATTGTCGCTGCCCAAAAACTCCTGACTTGACACTCTCGTCTTCACCTTACTCAGCCCTCCCTAAAGCCTTACCAAAAAACTTATGGTTTTAATTTTTCTCTGGAAATCTACAAACAATGAGTAGCTGGGAACTAGTGGCAAAGCTAGAAAATTGACTTTGAGTGTGCCATGGGAAAATAAGGCTTGCAAGAAGTCAAGCATAATAAAGTAATGTCTGTCTATAATATCCACTGCTTTAATTCCTTGAAGGCCAAGCCTATGACCACTGTTACATTGTAGTTAGGGTTGGCACTTTCTAACTGAATAATTAAGGGAAATAAAATTCGCCAAGCAGGGGGGTGATTTCTAACAATAACATTTCCTGGGTCAGAAGGTGCTGGGGGGGGTGGTTACAATAGAGCACAAATATTTTCATTTGGCTGTGCAAGCTGACGTTTTGGTTTTGGGTGGCATTTGCACACCCTCACACACCCTTGGCCATGGCACAGCTGGGAATGACTTTGAATGATCTGTAAAAATGTTTTCCTTGTTTCCAAGCTGGCGAGGGTTGTAACAGCGGAGGCCTTGTGTTTAATTTGATGCAAAAAGAAGTTCAAATTAGGAAGCTAATTTATAAATACACGTCTGATGGCTCCTACACTAAATGTCAGAAATGCCCTGTATTCGGTCTTTCAAAGGGTTTGAAAAGCAAAGTTATGCATGCCTAAATACACATCATTGCAGCAGTCTGGGCCTTATGCTCATATTCTCATTACTTTAAGTTTGAAAACATCCATCCATCCATCCATCCATCGTCCAACCCGCTTATCCTACTGGGTCACGGGGGGTCCGGAGCCTATCCCGGAAGCAATGGGCACGA
>JAOYFF010000063.1:29143206-29169113 GCA_025773925.1 Cryptomyrus ogoouensis | reverse complement strand
AGTATGTCTGGAAATATAGATTTATTTGAAGCTTCTTGGAGGCCTCTTTTCAATCACCTGTTAAAAATTTCTGATAAACGCAACACTACTTGAAACCTTGTAGTCGTAGTGTCGGTGTTAATACACCATTTTTTTTTTTTTTTCTGTTTGTTTTCTCTCTTAATCTCTTGTTAAAGTTACCGATAGTGCTGACAAATCTTTTTGCTCTCTATTTTTATTTTTACTTCCCCTATCATTCTTGCTTTAAGTACCTGGGTGATTATAAATTAATATTTGTATTTTTATTGTCATTATTATTCACAATGTCTCATTGAGTAAAAATCTATTTATTTTTTTTTACCTTTTTTGCCTTTACACAGCGATGTGGGTGACTGCTGAATTGAATCTATCTGAAAGAGATGTGTTTTGTCTTGTTCTGTGATTGTTTTTTTTTTTCCTGTATGTCTGAAATTCGAAAAATTACCTCAATAAATATAATTAGAAAAAAAAAAAAAAAAGGTATTAGGTCAACCAATCTAATGCTACTGGTTGTACCAAGGTCCAGGCTTAAAAGCAAAGGAGATCAAGCCTTTACAGCAGCTGCTCCAACTCTGGAATCAAAGTCAATTCACCTGGCGAATCTCCGCTCTTCGTCCATCAAGATGGATGAGCTGCTTCTCCTAAATGGAACTAATAAGGACTTTGCGTGCTCTGCTGCCCTTTGTTTCACTGAAACCTGACTCAGTGAAATGATCTCCAATAACGGATTGCAACTGCCAGGCTTTCATCTGCTCTGTGCGGATCGGAGCTATCGAGAAAGATGAGGGGCAGGCGGCATCTGTTTCTACATAAACGAAGGTTGGTGTACATATTTCACTGTACTAACCAAACATTGCAAAAAGGACTTGGAGACACTGTTCATCAACTGCAAGGCATTTTATTCACCACGGTAGTTCTCCTCCTTCATCCTGGTTGGTGTGTACATTCCACCTCAGGCCAGCGTGAAGGATGCACTGCAAACCCTGGCCGAGCAGAAGCACTCAGACTCCCTCTTCATCATCCATTCGGACTTCAACAGAGCTAAATTAAACCACGAACTACCAAAATACAGACAGCATATTAACTGTCCCACCAGGGACAATAAAACATTGGACCACTGCTACACAGTCCTTAAAGATGCATATCACTCTGCTCCCTGGGCAGCTCTGGGGCACTCCGATCACTGTCTGGTCCATCTCATCCCTACGTACAGGCAGAAACTGAAATTAGCTAAGCCTGTGGTCAAGACAGTAAAAAAAATGGACTAATGAGGTGAAGCAGGAACTACAGGACTGCTTTGACTGCACTGACTGGAGCATTTTTAGAGCTGCAACCAACAACCTGGACGATTGGTCTGACACTGTGACATCATATATCAGTTTCTGTGAAGACACAAGTTTCCCATCCAAGACAATAACAAGCCATGGTTCACAGCAAGTCTACGTCAACCTCCCCCCTCAGATACACAGGCTACACTCAAGATATGCTAAAAGGATGCGACCCAGCTCTTCTGGAAACAGAAAACCAGGAAAGCTCAAGATCTAGACGATGTCTCCCCCTCCTGTCTCAAAGTCTTTGCTGATCAACTGGCTACAGTCTTCATGCAGATCTTCAACAGACCCCTAGAGCTGTGTGCTAGCCCACCTGAAGAACACCACTGATCATCTGCTCAATCCCCTGCAGTTTGTCTACTGGACAAACAGGTCAGGGGACGACTCAATCAACATGGGTATGCACTTGATCCTGAAACGCTTGGACTACTCAGGGGCTTATGCACGGATCCCGTTTGTGGACTTCAGTTTGGCTTTTAATACAATCATTCTTGAAATCCTTTCCTCCAAACTCTCACAACTCCATGTTTCCCCTGCCATCTGCAAGTGAATCACCAGCTTCCTAACAAACAGGAAGCAGCATGTGAGGCTAGGGGACGTGTGTTCTGGTACACGGACAGTCAGCACCAGTGCTCCCCAGGGCTGTGTTCTCTCCCCACTGCTCTTCTCCCTCTACACAAATGACTGCACCTCCAATGACCAAAAACGGTCAAATTCCTAAAGTTTGCAGATGACACTACAGTCATCGGGCTTATCCAAGATGGTGACGAGTCTGCATATCAGCGGGAGGTTGACCGGCTGGTGTTCGGGTGCAGTCAGAACAACCTGGAGCTTAACACGCTCAAGAATGTGGAGATGACAGTGAACTTCAGGAGGCACCGTCAGACACTTCTTCCTCTCACTATATCCAACAGCTCTGTGGCAACGGTGGAGACCTTCAAGTTTCTGGGAACAACCATTTCCCAAGACTTGAAGTGGGAGAGCCGTCACACCCCGGACACAATTTTTTCCAGCTCCTCCCCTCTGGCAGGTGCTACAGAACTCTGTACACAAAAACCACCAGACATAAGAGCAATTTCTTCCCTCAGGCCATCACCCTCATAAACAGATTAGCTGTGCCACCTGCAGGGTTGGGGCCATTCCGGAATGCATTGATCAATTCCAGTCCAAATCAGGAAATGGAACTGGAGCTGGAATTGGAAAAAAAACTACGGGGAACAGAATTGGAGTTGAATTTGAATTTCAGGGAGATTTAAGTTCCAACTCCAGTTCTATTTCCTGATTTGGACTGGAATTGATCAATGCATTCCGGAATGGCCCCAACCCTGGTCACCTGCCTTCTGTCAATTTCCCCCCTTAAACTCTGTTTGCACTCAACCTCGCACTTTATACTTTGTACAGTGGGTTACGCATGTGTGTATAATTCAAATTTTGTTTAAATTTGTGTATAGTGTAACTTATTGTTTGTATAGTGTCATTTATTGTCTGCGTACTAAAGAGTCTCAAGCAGCCGGAAGCAAATTCCTTGTGTGCCCAGCACACTTGGCGAATAAAGCTGATGCTGATTCTGAACAACCTTTTTCTTTGTTACTGCTCAAATTTTATTGTATTTTATACCTGCCTACTTGTTTTTGTTTTGCTACTTGATGTTAAGCCTGTGCAGGTGGTTGTTTTCAACAGGCTATACAAATAAATTTTGATTTAATTTGATCTGATTTTGATTTGAATATGGACATCTTGAAAAGCCAGCCTCACCTTCCACAGCCATTCGTTCCCTCAAGACTTGCTGAAGTCGGCTTTGCCGGTCTTCTAGCTCAAGTTCACGAGCACTAGGGGGCAGAGGGCAAGGTTTTAACTGCCTAGTTAGGAGGAACGTCTCAGGTTTCAAGTTACAGCAAAGCTGTTCAAATAAAGGCCAAAAAGTGGCCAGAACAGCTTACTTTAACTTTAATACCAAAAACATGCATGGATGGCTCACAATATCATCAGCTCAGATTCGTAGCGGACCAAGGCGTTCTTCTCTTGGACCAGCTTGAACCATTCTTGCATGAGCTTGGGGTCGTCTTTCTTGCCCATTCCTGGGAGAGCCAAGGGAGAGAGGAGGTATGAGATGCAGGTAGCGGGGTAAAATCTCTTCAGGCTGACAGTGAAACACAATGGATGCAAAGGTGACAATGAGTGATGCAGCTCAACTGGGACAGAAGATGAAGTGGGGGCAGATTTTGGCTAGAGAAAAGCTGACAATGCAAGCTGGGATACCAGTCCTGATCTTTGGTGGAACTTTACAGGTCAGAACCTACATCCTATACAGGAAAGTTTCTAACCTCACCAAGACTGTCAGAATTTGTACCAAACCAGCCAATAACAACATCAGAGTTAGTTTTCTGGAATAATCTATCAGTTTAGATTGTGGGATTCAAGCACACTCCACATTGAAATATAATTAAAAACCAACAATAGTTAATATACCCTTTAGTCAACTGTATAGACTGAAAGATGGATATTGATCACAGAGCTGTTTGTGGGCCAGGAAGTCAGTGTTGATACCCTACTATCACATGAGTCCCTTTTAGATGTTCCAAGCTTTGTTTAGGTGTTGACTTCTGAGTTCATTCTGCTGATTTTGCTTCTAATTGCTTCCACCAAACCACTAAACCATTTTTTTTCTTGCTCAGTGTGGCTCCAGAAGTCTGCATCATTTTAATGCCAGAACTCACGTTCAGAAACTCGACATTCGCCCAGTGAGAGTCAATAATGATCAATAGACTTACACCAGTACAAGGCCTGTCATTTACACGAAGTATTACTCAATGACTTGTGGCAGAACTGCTTCCCCAGAAATGGGTTTTCTGTTTATATGTTTTGTATGTTTTATGAAGATCACTTTTTGTGCTTGAGAAAACTTAAAACTGAATGAATATGGTCCTACAGAATGTTGTTTTAAGATACCATTGTTTTCATCACAGCTGAATGGGTACAAATGGACATGTCCTCGTACTCCATTCATAATACAGGTTGAAACTGGAGAGGTGGGGTTCTGGGAGCATGCAGCGCTGAAGACATGCGGTGCAGAGATTTGTAGTTTATCCTTCCTGCCTACGGCACACAGACGGAGCTAAGCAGGTCAAGTGAGACATGGCGGGGAGGAGGGCGTGGCTCTCAGGTGCATTTGCTTAGAGGTTCGGAGACATAAAGAGCATGGAAAGCAGGATGGGGTTCATGTGGCATCTGGAACTCGCCCTTGCTTGTCTATAGTCCAGGAGGCCCCCCTGAGACCAGTCCAAAAGCAGGCTCATGTACCTCTCGTCTTGCATTCTGCCAAAAAGTTGACCCTTCCACCCTCTTGTCCACCCCCACCCACCTCATAAACACAAACAAGACACAATTAGCATGTGACAAAGATAAAACACCAGCCTCAATGGCACCAATCAGACAGGAATGTACATTCTCACTCTTGGCCTAGAGACATCACTGCTGAAGCAACAAGGAGACCACAAGGTGGAACAGAGCACTCAAGAAGTGTTTTGACTTTTTCAGGTTCTCCTGTGTTGTTATGCACAGAGTATGTCAAAGAGATGCACTCGATATTTAAAAAAAAATCGACCTGCAGGCACTACGTTTCTTCACTGTGCAACACTGCTCAAAACACACACTTATCTAATTCTCAAACCCTAAGTAGGGCTGGTATGGTCCATGGATCCATTTTTGTGTCCATATATGACCTGGAAGTTTGGCCTCACCAACAAAGCTTTGATCATGAACCACAGGCGGTGCACACAGATATGCTGGGCACAAGCCTTCCTCATTCTGGCTGCAGATCAAGGTTATGTGCCTCTTGCCCATCTCCAAGTCTCATCACTCATCAGCACACATCATGGACCATGTGGCTTCACTAATCAGCATTCTGAGTATGTCAGTCTACCTCCTTTCATTTGGAAGACTAAACCCCCCTCCCCCCCAACTTGTGTGTTCCAGACCAGTGGGTGTGGTGCTTTGTGTGGTGAGGTACGTCATAGCAGATACCGAACCATCACATCGCGGGGGAGTCTACCCAGCCGTGCCACACACGGGGAGAGGAGCGTGGGCTTCGGACACACGGGCGGCCGCTTGGCTGGTTGCCAGGGTAACCATGCTGTGGCCAGGGGCAGGACAGGCGGGGCTACATTACCTTCGGAGGAACAGCAATGGCAGAAGGTGACAGGTCTCCGACGAGGGGCCCCCACAATGGGCTCCACTTCCAAAAGACAGGCAAAGAGTGCAGAGCAGTGGGGTGGCGGAGGCGTGAAGGAGAGAGAAACAGAGAGAAAGAGGAAGAGACAGGAAGGCAATGGGCAGAGAGCGAGTGAGAGAGAGAGAGAGAGAGAGAGAGAGACAGCGAGGGACAGAGTGTAGAAGACAGGTAAGAGATGGCAGGTGGCGTGAAGGGAGAAGAAGAGGGAGACAAAATCAAAGGCAGTCTATGGGAAATTTGGGATGTATAGCCAGGTTGAGAGGGGCCACACACAAGGTGTGAGTGTGTGCAGGTGGGGGTGTGCTCTGCAGGACAGGAAGTCCTCTGTCGCTGGAGAAACTGTCCAGGCTGCCTACTGCAGCTTTGCTCCCCCTGGCTACTGGACAGAGACTGGCATGTGGATGATCCACCACCATGTCTACTAGCATCTAACATGCTTTCAGCAGTCTCCACTAATCCCACTATAGCTCCACTGTACTGCACTCTAATCATAGAGACTCACGCAGGTTCTTATCCCTCTAAATGGAGATCTATCCATCCCCAAATCGGTCTTAAAGTGATATGCACACCTTTATTTACGTAGAGATTTATCTCAGGAGGGGCTTAAGAACATGGTCTGTCTAATCTATGTTACCAATGGAAATAAATGTAAAAACATTTAAAAATAAAAGGGAGAGCAGAATCATGGGAAGAGAAAGGAAAACAAGTGAAAAGTACAGAGGTATTTGAAAGAGGTGTGTAACACTAAAGACAGGAAACAGACAGCATGTACCCACAGTTCCATAGGGCGAAAGAGCTGGGAGAGAGGGATGCTGGGTTATTTGCCACAAGGGACTATCACAGACAAGGTGGGGGGAGGTGTGTCCCGGGGTGCACTTCATGGACAGCAACGGGTACACGAATTACACCTTGGTGCTGGTGGTAATGGCTCGTTTTCAGTGTGAGCTCCACCACTTAGCGGTTTGTGCAGTATGTCAAGGCCACAAAGAACACCTACCTTCAGAAGCAGCGTAACTGGCAAAACACAAAGAACAACAACCATTCAGACACCCAAAGAGCCATGGCCTGCTTCGTTTTCAGGCCTGAGGGGTCCCCCCACAGGTACCACAGGTACACCCTAAAGAAAATCCAAGGATGGGATTCGCACCGTGTTCTGTTACCCGAAACCCAGAAGGCTGGGGATTAGTTAAGCACATCTGTATCTTTAGGAGGCTCAATTCTGAGGGGAAGGGTGGCACTCTGCTCCGACCTGCCCTCATCCCTGTGTTTCACCAGTGATACTTACCCCCAGGATTCAGGCCTTCAACACCCTTCCTCTAAAAAATTGCTTCATGTTCAGACTTTGCTTTTAATAGCAACACTTGTTCTTTAAGAGCATCTCTTGCCCTTTAAGATTGTCACCTCCCTTTAAGAGCATAACTTTTCTTTAAACAACGGGTGCAGGAACCTTCAGACTTCTGTGTGCTTTTTTTTGTTTTTAAAAGAAATGGAAGCCCAAAAACAGTCAAAACCCCTGGCTCACACACATGTAAAATGAAGAGCGACTCCTACAGAAACACAGATTGATGTCATTGACCATTTCAGAGTCTCCCAAGCTTGCAGTCAGCAGTGCAGGCCAGCTCCTGCTTGATGGACAGCTACAGAATGATGGCACACAAAGTGAACAGCAGGAGCACAGTCTGCAGACGGGTCACATGACACCACACAACGAGACATGACATCACATGGCCTTCTACAGAAGTCTGAGGTCGTGGATCGGGTGAGATGGAGGAGAGCCTTTGAACATAACGACATGAACATGAGCTACATCAGGACTGACAGCTAGCTACTCCTGGCTGACAAAGGATTGGTCCAATAAGGACCACAGGGGGGTGGGGCTAAGTTTGTTCAGTACAGACCAAACACCTCTTTCCAGTTCCAGGGTTGAATAAAAACATAAATTAACTGCAAATGGAGGGGGGGCAAACAGTGAAAAAGCTGAGGAGGTGTGGAATGCAAACTCTGTCCTTTGTGTCAGGTGTAATTTCAAACCATGATGTCCAAGGCCACGTGACACACAAGATATAAATAAAACCAGGTCATGCAGCCACATGCAAGTCTTACATCTCCATGGGACTTCTGAATGGGATGCCTGACTATCGCCCTAAGACTACCATTGTTGAACTAGAAAGGGTGGGGCCATTAGTATTCAGGGGGTGAAGAATTAAAGGTAAAGGCACCACATCTAGTGCTATGCCAGGGAAGGTGCAGGGTTAGTGGTTAGCTGGGTCAAAGCGACAGGTTTGAAATACATACCACCCAGATGTAAGTCCAGGACTTCAGTGTAATTAGACTCTCCCCAATAGTCTATAATAGGAATATATAATAAGGACAATTACTGCACAAAGCCATGGATGGACAGCATGCACACTAAAACGCACACGCTCGACAGAACATGTACGCATGACATGCTGCGCCAGATAGTCACATAGATTTGTTGTAATGCTGGGACCCCCCCCACCCCAACCTGTGGGGCTGCCATCTTTCATTCGCTCAGAATGCTGATGTATGTTTATTTCTGACCACAGAAGACTCTGAGGTTGCACCCAGAGTGTCACGCACTGCAGTCCCCCAGGTCCGGCCAGGCATGGCTGAAAGGGGCATGAGTTGACATCAGCACCAGCTGATCATTCGGGGAAGTGGTTGCATCACGCGTGGGCACATGGGGAGGGAGCAGATGATAATCAGGGAGAACAGCAGCGTTTGAAACGTGTTTGAGGGGTGCAGTGTGGCCTACATCTATCTTCTTAAAGGTAAAAGCAATGCTTATGGCAAAAAGAAGAGCAAACTTGTGCTTCTGTTTATGTCATTTCCTCGGGGGGCACATACAGATGTAGCACACAGGCAAATCTATGTGAGAGAGACACATCCTCAGGTAACAGTGGCATGCACCTGAAGGAAACCTCAAAGACACCCAAGGACAACCCAAGGACAGACAGAAGAGAGACAGACAGCACCGGACATGGGTTACACTGATGACAGGCCCAAGAAATGGCAGATGTGGTGTTATGGAGACACAACTACAGCCAGTTTTGAATACCTGATCTTCTTTTATGCTGTTTTGGACTAATGTAAGACCCTTTATACCACCCTTTAAGAGAGTAAATGACAGGTTAAGAGCATTTTCAGTTTGACCTGGATTCTCCTGCATGAGAAACTCTGAGGATTTATATTTTTACATCATCCGCCTATTGAAAAACACGAACGATGAAGATAATCATAGTCAATCAATTTGTTATAATATGGTAGCAGACAATCCCCAGTTTTTCACATGGCATTGATTTTACTTCATATCACTCCTAGAAAACTGCTTCACACTAACGCAAAATTGTTTAAGGAACATTCTCCTGGTCCCTGGCTTCAGATTACTCTGTAAGACCAAGGGACACGCAAATGGTCAGATTCCTAAATGTTCAGGTTACTCAACAGAGAGCAAAGCTTTCAGTCTCTTCAAGGCATCTTGTGACTTTGCAGAATATTTGCCAGAATTATACTGCAAAATGTATCTCTCACCAAAAAGGCACAGCACAAACACATAATCCTGTTTTCAAAAAAAGTTTTTGGGGGAAGAGGGATCTTTGACAACCTTTGACAGGGTGTAATGCTCATGGTCTTCTACATAGCATCAGGTGTGAAATGTGGCATGCCAAACACATCTATGTACAGTTTACTTAACACACCTTCATCTCAATGGCCCTGGGGGCCAGGGAGCCTGATCTGACAGCCCTGGATAAAGTAACATCTCATGGTGGCAGTTAGGTGGTCTGTGATAGTCCCTTGTCTGTCAGGCTCAGCAGAAGTATGTGAAGCGTGCACTACATTGTAGCATCACGAGATGTGATGGTGGGTGGGTGCCTGGGCCATCTTTTAACAGTCTAGCAGTCTTTTAGTCCAATTGCTCAACCCAATGGGCACCAAAGAAATAGCGAGAACGTCACAGCACCGTGCCCCTCAGCTGCATTTCCTGGTTTGATTCCTTTTGTCCATTTGGTGAGATTTACCCAAGAAGGTAACAAGTCGCCTATTATTTTGTAACAGTTGCATAATTGAAGTCATTTGTCCCAGTTTACGGAGGACTGACCTAAGATCATCATATTAAAACAGTGTTTGTGATTGTTTTATTCAAGCCTCTTTAGATTAAGATAATTTTTATTATGGCAAATCCTAAATTAGGTATTGAGTTTATATATATTTTATCAAGTCTGTTTAATCAAGACATAAAAATCAAACCTGATTTATACCTATTCATATCTCCAAACTCTTTTTCCCAAGCTGGTCTGTTTTATTTTTTGCATACATAAAAGACCAACACCTCAGTCTGATGCATGTGTGAGGGTCTTGATTCCACCACCTAGGCGGAGCTTGGAGAGAATCCCCCCTATAAGTCTGAGACAATTCTGACTGACATGTACCTGCTTCCCCTCGCAGTGCCTTCTCTACTGCCACGCCCCTCTCCTCCAACTGCCTCTGCTTCTCCTCCACCTGCTCCAGTTGCCTCTGAATGATCTAGGGGAGAGAATGGGCTTCCCTTCAGACACAATATCCTGGAGTTAGTGCACCACTGTCAGACATTACCAGGAAAACAGAGAATGGTTCACTGCACCTGCCCTTATATACACAGCATCAAACCTCATTCTCAGAACAGTCAAGAGTGCAGTTAAGTGCTTTGCACTCATGGCAGCAATAAAAGAGAAACACAGACAAGCACACACTGGCACAGACAAGCACACACAAATAGGAGCACACTCGGAGGGAGGGACGGACAGACGGACGGACGGACAGACGGACAGACAGAAAGAAGTTGTAGTAACCTGGGCTCTGTGCAGCCGCTTCAGCTCCTCCTGTTTGGCTTGTCGCCGGGCAGCTTTCTGCACTCGCCGCGTCAGCTTGGCATTCAACTCTTCCTCTGTGTACGTTTTCTGGAAGAGCATTTCAGACACACTTAGACTAGGCAGAGGTCCTTTCTCCAGGACCCTTCCAAGGAAAAATTAGCTCACAGCCCTTTTCTCAGGGGAGAAGAGTGTAACTGAAGCCAGACAACCAGCTCAAATGAATGCAGTAAGTACCCCAGGGATACCAACAGCATGGAGGCTGACTGAGGCAGGGTTCTCATCACAGGGCTAGGCTAACGCAGGTGCTAACCTAACGCAGGTGCTAACCTAACGCAGGTGCTAACCTAGAGTCAAATGGCAGCTACTGCTTTCCCATAAGCCTAACGAGTAAAGGGTCTGGTTTACTCAGATAAAAGGAGGCTTTAATTCTGCCATTCTGCTTATTAAAGTGCCAGCACAAAAATTCAGTGAAGGGATTTAAAAAAATAAGGCAGCACTTGCTGGAAGTAGACATCCATTATTGGAATGCGACCAATGTCTGAAAATATCATGATGTTTTCTCAGCATGGTAGGACAAACTGTTGGATAAACTTCCATTACTCATTTTCAATTCACACTAAGTACCAGAAGAGCAGGTAAGGAGGGGGTCATTAGGAGGTGCTTGGTTTCAGTTGCAGAACCAGTTCATCACGTTCACAGAACACAATACCAAGGCATCTTCACATTTACAATGTTTTTGTATTTATAGCCACATAATTTCAAAATAAATCAGTAAATAATCTACTATCCCATTTTCTGGCTGTAGTAGAGCAGGAAAACCAAAAACAGTAACGTTCATCTTGAGCAGAACATCCTTGTAACTACACGGTTATTCTGAAAACCATAGAGTGAAATCAGGGCTGCTGACATAAATCTGCATGGACCAAACTGTGTTCCCATATAACAACTCCCAACAAAACAAGGTGGAAAAAAAGTTGTAGATATAAAGTGGAAAGAATATAATGCAGTTTTGGACACCAGACAGGTATAATTTTAGTTTTAAATGGTACAGTATGGCAAAAATAAAAAAATCACGAGCCAGTCGCCAACAGTCAGGTGGCGCTGTGTCGAGTCCTTGGCATGCATTTTGGAGAGAAGTTAGTGCCGCACATGGTGAACAGTGAATCGATAGGGTGGTGGTTAGTGAGTGCAGCAGTATGTGCGCATAGCGGCTTGACTGGCAGGATGGCGCACACTACCTTGATGGCGTGCCCTTTCCTGGGCGCTGCAGTATGAGGGATGTACAAGCACTTGGGCAGATGACGCGAAACAAACAGAAAAAAAAAAAAAACACATAAAGTAAATGATGCAATGAGACAACGTACTGTTAATACTAAACCACATAAACATAAACCACATAATTAACAAATCCACTCAGAATCACAAAGGCAAATGAATAAACACACAGATTATCTTTACAGGTTATTTAAATAATATTAAACACACACACACACACACACACACACACATTTGCATTCATTTCTTTGTGGGGACCATCCATTAATTTCTATGGGCAAAATAGTAATAGCAACAGTGGCAACCTTAACCCCTACTCAGGCCTAGTCTAAACTATATGTAACCAAACAAGACTTCTGGAATTTTCAGTTTTTTGATTACAGTCATGGACTGAAAAAGGGTATCTCATTCTGCTTTTCTTTGGTTTTAAATCTTGCTTAGAAGCAAGAACTACCATGGTAAAACTGCCAGAAAAATCAGCAAGTATACCATTTGGTGGATTAATCATTTTCAATTCATTAATACCACATAAAACACATTACAATATAAAACACTTCTGAAAGGCGCCCAGAAAACTACAATCCATACTGAAGTGTTAAAAAACTGATATATGAAAAACTGCTAAAAGCACTGGAAAGCTCATACTCGATACAGCACAATCTCTAAAAGCCTCCGATATCCGGCTACTCGCCCACACAAACACGCAGCACATGCTGCCTCCCTGAGGCACTGGTGAGCCCGGCTGCACCTGGAACCTTCCTCTTATTCTCCCAAGAAAGCTCAAAACACCACCAAATGAATACTTACCAAGTTAACTGTGACAAGAAGTTATTTTCAACTTTCATGAAAAAGCTAGTCATTTTTGAATGCATTCACAGACCCCAGGTATTATTTGGCATTAACACTGCAGAACACACTCTTTTTTTTATCAGGCCTGAGATCGAATATCAGAGCCATCTGTAGCAGAGTGGCTAGGTCTAGGTGAAGTCTATGTTCCTAATTCATATAATCCTAAGCCTTAAACTTTACTAAAAAATACTTTCCATTCTTGCTTTAACATTTACTTTGGATCATCTGAAGCTTGATTAGACAATGTCATGTCAGGGTGAAAAGACATGATATTTGAACTTAGTCAACCGAATTTATTCACATAATCTTAGGAAGATCAATTTCTGGCCTTTTGAGTTATTTATCATGACAATGTAAAGTGAACTAGTAGCAGTTAGTAGCTGGGAAGGATTTCACAGAACTCCTGCAGATAAACAAAGTGGTTCAATATCTAGAGATTCCAATGTGATGTGGAAGAAGCATGAAATGAACACCAATCAAAAGCTTCACCAAAGTACAGCGATGAATAGGGCAGGAAACTCACTTCGGTTTTAGACCTCTGGGAGGCTCTCTCCAGCATGTCGTCACAGGACAGGTCAGAGTCTTCAGAGAAACTCAGATTTTTTCGCAAATGGAGCTCTACACCAAAAAGAAACCACAGAGTCAGTAAAAGTAAAGAGTATTTGCCCAAAAAAGGCAACAACATATCCTTAAAACTAAGCATTTGCTAACTCTCTATGAATGCCATGTCTATAAGAATATATGGACACATTCATAACTCATTATAATACACTCATAAAGCATTATAAACATGGTTATACATATTTCTAAAAGGCATAAAACACAAAATGGCACATTATGTTTATGGTGAATGCTTTATAAAGCTATCATCTATAATGCACTATAGACAGCTCCATAATGCAGTATAAAGCATTCTTAATTCTTATACCAACTGATATAGTGCATTATAGATGACAGCTTCATTGGAGCTTATTAAGTGTTATAATCAATATAATGCCATATGACTGTCAATAGAAGATATTGTAATGCTTTATTAATTCTTATACCTACCATTATGATGCATCATGAAAGCATCTGTAATGCATTATAGATGACAGCTTTAAGTAAGTGTTATCAACCTTCTTGTATTCATAATGTGAATTAAAAAAATCCCGCCTAACCTAATGTCCGCTCGAGGGAAGAAGATCTCCTCTTCCATGAGCCCATGGTAGCAGCACTAGAGGGGGTGCTGGACCAGGATTTGTTGTCCATCTTCTTCTTTTTCTTGTCCTTCTTGTACCCTGAGAAGACCACCTTCCAGAGGGACTTGTGCTTGGGAGCATCCTCAGAGCTCTGCTTGCCAGAGGAGCAGCTATCACTCTTGCTCTTCTTCTCCTTCTTGTTTTTGCGTGGAGAGAAAAGGGAGCTGCGCTTCTTGATCTTGCCTGCTGAGGAACCTTCTGAGGAGGCCCCAGAGCTGTCTAGGCTCTTCTGAGCATGTCCAGAGATGAGTCGCTCAGAGAGTGTCAATGCATGCTTCCGCGACTCCAGAGCCTTCACGGCTGATGTCGACGGAGAGTTGGGTGGCTGATGGGTCTTCCTACTCTTTCCTGAAGCATCTGAAGCAACATTTTGGGGCGTTCTACGAGCCTCAGACTCCATCTTAGGCAGTTGCTCGGACAGGGTGTCCCTTGCAATGACACTGGGCTTGCCATTCTCTATAGCCAGAGCCAGGTGGAGTGGGAGCTTGCTCTTATCCTGCCTCCTATTGGGAGGGGTGGAGAATTGTTCTAGCACACTGGCATCTGGCGTCCGGTCATCATAAGTATCTTCTACATCGTCTGCAAATGGGATCTCATCCACACTCTCCACAAAAGACTTGCGAACATCATCTCGCCGAGGTTTGCTTTTCTCCCGCTTCACCACCACCGGGGTGATGGGCATGTTTCCAAGAGCTGTTGGGGTAGGAGCTTGAGGAGCTGGAGCAGCTGAAGGCACAGGCATCTGGACTGGTGCTGGAGTCTCCTTGGGCATATTGGACCACCCTACCTGGTGCTTCTTTGGCTTAACAGCAGGCGGATTTTCGACGGGTGGGGGTGGGGGAGGGCTGGAAGGCGGGGTCAGCATGGCAGAGTCAGAGTTGTTTAAAGTCTGGCTGGTGGCCGAGCTTCCATTGAGACCCAAACCTGAGCTGCTGCTGAGGTCCCTTCTCTCAGAACCAGTGCTTTTGGGCTCCTTCTCCACAGGCGTGATGACCTGCCCCTCCACAGTGATATTTAGCCTCCGGATGACTGCCCGGCCAATGAAGGGGGGCCTCAGATCCTCTGACAGGTCCTCAGGGGTATACGACTTAGGTGAGGAGGAGTCAGGGGTATGGGCCTTCACAACTTTTTCTGGGAGTCTGCTCCTCTCCAGTGGAGTGAGACCTAGGCTCCTCCTGATCTCTGCACTCTTCAACCAAAACTCCTCGATGATGTCTGTCTTCTTCAAAGGTGTTTCTTCCATGAAGCCCAATGGTTTCAGAAGCTCGGGCAAAGCCTTTGTAGGAATGGGTTTGGAAAGTGGTGTGGATGTTACTGAAGATGAGGCTTTGGTTCGCTCTGGGGAGTTGGAGAGGCTCGCTGCCGGTTCATTGCAGAGAAGTGGCCGGGTGCATATTGGTGAGAGCGCATTCCCTGCAGAGGAGCAGGAACAGGGCTGGCCATTGCTCACTGATGAGTCTGTGGCAACCGTTTCTGGCAGTGAAACAGGCTGAGAGCAAATGGGGGAAACTGAAGACACGGGACTCTTAGTATCCAGGACAGGAGAGTTCACCTTTGGCTTGACTTCCTCTCCAACTAATGGTTCTGAGAAGTGCAAATCGGGGGATTTAACCAAGGCAGGAGTTTGAGCCTTCTGGGTGACCTGGAAGATAAACAGATTTTAACCCCCACTTACTCAAGTACTGAATTATTAAGAGCAGAAATATATGTATGAAAGTAATGATTTATACCTGTGCTTCAGGCTCCTGAGTATCTTTAAGGGGAGAAACCAGACCATCACCAACAAACAGCCTGAGACAGACTGGCTGAGCCAGTTGCTCTATAAAAAGTGAGAAACAGGAGTTCTTGCCAAGTATCGTTGTGAGATGAGCTTAATAAAGCTTACGAATGGCTTCAGCAAACCTAGAAGCTCAGTAATGTTCTCAACAAAATATATTATAAAGAGAATTTAATGATGACGTTAAGGTAGCAAGCAGGATCACAAGACACAGATTAATCACAGTTAAAAATTACCATGATCAGAGGGTGATGTGTCACCCCTGTACCTTTCCTCATCTGCCAATGACAGCTTGTCTTCTGGAAACTGCTGTGAATGAATTTCAGTCTCTGTATCTGATGGAATCTCCTCTGTGGAAGACGTTGTATGTTATTTCTTTTGTATTTCAGGAAAGATCCCTGAAAAGAGGTCTCAGTAGGTTAATGTACAATATACATTTCATCCATGTTTCATGGTCATCTACATTCATGAAGCTCATAGCTAAATAAACAAGATGCTGTCGGAACAGCAGCAATGTATTCCCCCAAGGACCTCGTCACCCCTCCCCCCATCTAATCCCTACTTCTCTCACACACCCCAACCTCTACAATATCTAAACTCCCTACACACAGTCCCTACCTCTTCAAAAACATTTATTAAGAGCCCAACTTTCTAACTTGTCTCGATGTAATCTGGTTCACAAGAGCTGGCCTTTGATGTGCCACCACTAAGTAACTGGGAAGCTTGAAAAACAATTAAATGCTTTTAAGAGTTACTGTGTTCACAAAATCAAGTGTCTTCTGCAGCTGCCATTTCCATCCTTTGTTGCCATCAAGCACTTCTGCTTCAATTTTGATGTGATTTGGGTCAAAATGAAATCAGGTGAAGAGCTTCTTCCATATAATGTGCTTGTGAAGTGGAAATGTGATCCGTCAAATGCTTTTTAGTTATCACATTCTCACATCTTCTACAGTCACTCTTTCCTTTGCTGCCACTAAGCGGTGTCACTTCAGTTTTGATGCAATTTGCCTCAAAATTTGATCACTTCCAGATCATCACCCACACTATGTGTTTGTGAAGTTTGAAAAATCCATGATTTATTTTTTGAAGTTATCAGAGGCAGACTAGGCCCACAACCATATGTATTCTCCATTCAGGGAATACAATAAGCCCCAGTTCAGTTACATACCTTCATCCAGCTCTGTGCCAGGCTCCACGTCAGGGCTCCCAGCTTCTGCGTCATCATCTCGGTCACAAGGCTCTGAGGTCAAAGGGCAACATAAGAAACTTTTCAGAGCAAAAACATGACTGTAATCTCTGTGCCTCTTAGAAACATCTACACTACAAAACATTAGGTGAACTTGAATTTAGGAAAGTATGAAGAATCATTTGACGTGTCATCAAATTATGGAGTATTTATTAATGTAATTCACAGTGAACTCAGACAATTGGGCGAAATATCCCATATTTATATACACATGTATACACGGGCAGGCACTTTTGTATTCAAGACACTAAGCTGTATGCACGTAAAATAAGTAAGAATTGCATATGAAATATTATAACAATATTATAAGTGGTGTAACATGCAGAGAAAGTTGAAGTGAAAGTGAAGCTATGGATTCAGCTCTCTAATAAGACATCTAGAGACAGGCTCTCCACGCCAGCACACGTTCATGACCTCAAATCAATCAGAATCATGTTTTTTTTATTTAATGTTCGTTCAGTCACTGCCAAATCCAGAGACAAGCATGCATTATCCAAGCTAAAACAGCTATTCGGCACTATCAAACCTGACTGAAGACCACTTCTTTCTGGTAAGGCACAGGAAACTCTACTGGTCAGGCTTTCCAGGACAAGGAAGACAAACCTAGGCTGGCAGATTAATCCCAGTGAAGTGAAACATGAGCACCAGTGCTGACCAACAGGCATAGAGAGAAATATTAGGAAACGGGGCAGACCTTACTCAGAAATTAGTCAAAGTCTAGAGCAGAAAAAAAAAAATCATCAGAGGGACAGACAACCAACTTATGCAAGATGAGTTCAGCTTTTCAGTAATATCTGTAATATATGTTAGTTTTCCTGTGAAAGATGTACTAAGAAAGCAGAACCAGTGCATGATGATCAGAATTCAAAGACAGGCCTGTCTCAGTACTGTATGTCTGACCCAAGACAGACTCCTCCCCCATGCCTGTCGGATGCTCTGACACGGTGTCATGCACACGCATGTGTGCGGCTGTGTGTTTATGTTTGTATGAATCCGTGCAAGAGAGCAGAAGCTGAATAAACACAGCGCTGCCTCCAGAAAAGGAGTCCAGGAAAGCGCGGACAGCGGCGTGGCGCTCCAGTGAGTGCCCGGGGGCTATATGCGAACAAAACAAAGGGTCACCAAACAAGCTGAATGAACAATAAATGAAGAGTCTAAATGAATGAATCTTTATATGGCACTTTGAAGACACCCCAGTCAAATTAAAGTCATACACAGAAAACAATCAGAAAGTGTTTAAAAAAGAAAAGAAAAACCAGAAATGAAAGGGACAGACAGCAATGACCAGCCAGGGGTTCATTAGGGATGCCAAACCACAGGATGGGATGGTCTGGTAGCAAGTCCTGCATGGCCAGCTAAGTTACCTGTGGAGCGGGAGGGAAGAGAGGCTGGGGGCCTCTCCCCATTGCCCACCATGGCCCCCTTGGGGTGGACGTGCATCCAGTAGATATCCAGTTGGACAGTGGGAGGGCCGTCGGGCTGGAGACCAAGCTCAGCAGGGAGGTTCCTGGCTGGATGAGGGTCAGCAGTGGTGTTTGGTTTAGAGGATGCAGAAGAGTGAGAGTGAAGTAAAAAGACAGCCGATTTCAGGAAAGAGAGATACAGGAGAGAGGGAATAGGACAGAGAGCGAGTAATAGGTTAAAGGCTGGGAGGAAAACCACTCATTTTGCTGAGAAGGAAGAGGCCACATGCAGGAAGAATGAGGGTATTAACTCTTCATCGGCAAGAGCATCTGCTGGGTTAGTGCCACAAAAATGGCTATTTGCCCGTAAACCCAGGAATAACCAGCACAGAACCATGAAGTGCAAAATGGCTCCTCCGGTCCAGACAGCATCTCCCAATTTGCTGTGTCATTTCATTTTCAGCTCCATCTATCCATTTATTTCACCAGAGGGACATAGGGATCCGGCATTCAAATCAGGGCTGGGGTGTGTGGCTTATGGGACTCACAAACCCCAGAAAATTTAGGGATACCAGTTCACTCATGTTTGGACTGGCCACAGAACGTAATGGGAACCTAAGCAGACATGGGGAGAACATGCAAACTCCACATACATATGTACATATGTACATCCATCCATACATACATACATATACTACTCGCACTAACACACAGGGGGGGCTGGAACTAGTGGTGACACCAGCACCCACTTAGCCATCATGTCGTTTTGTTAATTATTAGTTAAATCAGAATTGTATTAAAATTTTGATAAACTGCTCATGTGAGTCGGGTTTGAGGTCATCACCAGAACACTCCTGAGCACATATGTACACGCCACACGCATGGTTAATGGTGGCCCGCGGTCCTGTGAGCGCAGAACGGGTACGCGGGCAGGGCTACCTTCCAAAACACCAGTCTCCTCTTCATCTGCCCAGCTCTCCAACCACAGACCTGACTGGAGCTCCCTCTCCCAGGGGCAGTACTCCCCCTCTGCCACCAGGGGGAGCGACAGCCCACGCAATGAGCCAGACACAAAGGAGACAGAGGTGGAGCGGCAGACACATGGAGGGACAGAGGAGAGAAATGAGGCACAGATACGGTGGCAGGGGGCCAGGCATTCCTTAAAGTAGGCACCAAATACCAGGAAATGGAGACTCATGGCAAGAGAATGTTGCAAGGAGCATGGACTATGTCTTGTTAGACATGTGTGTAACACATCATTGCACCCATGGCTTAGTACTGAGTAAACTGGAATAAAGAGGAAAGGTACTGGACCAGGCTGGCAGAAATCTATCCTGTAGTTTTCATCTACTGTCAAATACCAGATTAAAACGTGATCTTCAAAATGTATATATTGTTCCAGTGTGTATTCATATGTTAATTGTAGGATTTGCCTTTAGATTTAGATACAAGCAATATAGCAATTATTGAAAACTATTCTCAGTGTCTGATTCTCCTGAAAGGTACTATAAGGTTCAGTTTGATCTGGGGCATTGGAGAGATATGAATACCCTTGCAGATTCAGGGGGCCCGACACTTTACACGGGCCCTTAAATATGTTAGATTATATCATTTGGGGAGCCCCAAGCTAATATTTTGTTAGGGGACCAACAATTTCTAGCTGTTTCCCTGTGCATAAGAAGAAGAAGAAGAAGAATAATCAACGATGTCACTGTCAAAGAGGCTGGAGCAGGATCTATCTGCCTGCCAATGAAGTCTCCACCACGCCATGTTAACATATAATGGAAGATCAGTGATGAGAGTCAGAAGACAGACAATGGCAAGAGGAGACTGACTCTACTGCACAACCAAGGAGCATCGAGGTGTGCAGGACTAGCCACTGAAACCCTGAGGGTGGAGGGGCTCCAGGAGGCCTCGAGCTGCCTCCCTGACATGCAATCAACACTTTGATTAATGCAAATCAGTTAATAGTTTACTAACTAGTTAACAGCCCCCTTCAGTAGGCAGAGAAAAAAAAAAAAACAACTTACCATCGCTGGATTCCTCCTCTTCCACATCCTCCTCTTCATCTTCCTCCTCCTCTTCCTCCTCGTCCTCCTCCTCGTCCTCCTGAGGTCCCTCGGCACCGGGCCGCCCCCCCTGCTCCTCCCCTTCCGTGGCCAGAGCAGTGACCCCCTTCAGTCTGGCATGCAGCTCCACAGCCTGCTTCCAAGGAACTCCACCCAGGTCAGAGGTTGCCTGCTGCCGCTCCTCGTCCTCCATCTCTGACTCAGAGCTGCTGTGAAGGAGGGCACCGGGGTATGTGTGACAGCAGGGCCACAGGAGGCAGAGTGGATGTGTGCGGGTCCACGTCATGGTCATGTCTGTACTATACTAATACTTATCAGTAGTTCTTAGTACTTAGACAGAGAGGCTAAGGTGTGTGTGCATTATTAGGTTCCTTCCTACACCCCCTGCTATAGTGGTCCTGCAGAAACACATCCTGAATAGCTTGGGGAGCATTACTGCACATACCCTCCACTCCACAATGAAGAGCCTGCCAACCAGGCCCCCAAGCCAGGAGCTTCCTTACTGTAGCCATCCCTCACCACGCCTTCCTGGCATGGGTCACTGACCTGGAGCCCTCCTCGACGTCAGTGGCCTTGTCCAACAGGCTGCTCAGGTTGTGCTCGGCCAGCGTCTCCTCTGGAACCTCCTCCAGCTCCTCCTCACGCTGCAGTGATATCCGGTAATTCTCCAGCTCGATACGCTCAGGCGTGCCACGCAAACGCTTCGCCAGGCCAGCCTCCGAGACACCATTGACCTCGGCTGGGGAGTGTCAGATGGGGAGAGAGAACACAGAGGCACACTGAGGCCGCTGAAAGGCTGGGACAACTGAGCAGGACACTCTGAAGCTCAAAGTAGGCGGGATCATTACGCCCCACCAATCAGTTTAAGTCAACCAAACCACTGAGTGAAACTAGGTCAAATTGGTCAGGGAGCATCAGTGAATGCTACTTTGGTAATTTCTGTATTATACTAATACTTACCAGTAATTCTTAGTACTTAAGCTAGTTTTGAAACTCCCATATTTATCTATAGAGCCTAATATCGGTGAGCAGACAGACTGGAGAAGGAGCTAGACTTTTAAAAGGTTCTCCTATCCTCTGACATCAGGAGTCTTGTTTTATTTAGACTGCTCTAATGAGAGGGTCAGTACTTAATTTCCTAGTTTCAATACCTTGAATATACTTTCTCGCCTCCCCTACTGGGCAAAAGCACAGTCCTATACTATTTTAGGGATGGTAAGATTCATTAATTCACACTGGTGCACCTGCATAAAAGTTTACTTTTATAATCGATTGCCCTGATTAAAGTGATACAATTTGGTATCAACTCATGATACAGTGGTACCTCAGAACTCGAATGTCAATCCGTTCAGAACTCAGGTTTCGAATTCTAAAAAGTTCAAGTTCTGGTTGAATTTTCCCCATAAGAAATAATATAAAACCAATTTATTGGTTCTCGGCCCCAAAAAATTATACCTAAATATGTGTTTTTTTAGCATTTAAACACAAAATGAAGGACAAAACAAGAAGAGCATTTTTTTCTTAATGGCTTCCAAAATGATAAAGAATATACCCCAACACTACCCCTGTCCTGCCCCGATCGTCCGCTCCTTCCATGTGCCACGCCCCCTTGTTAACCTCATGTGGAATCTCTGTGCAATCAGCTGTTTCTGGTTGTTGTCATTAGTCCTCCGTATTTAGTCCGCGTTTCCGTTTGTTTCCCCAGTCCGGTCATTGTAACGTCATTGTGTTGTTCTCCCTGTTCTCAATTAAACCCAGTGTTTCCCGATCGCTTGAGTCCTGTCCCTGCTTCCCCGGTCCCGGCTAGGTAGATTGGGACAACCCCAAGCCATGCCCCAACACTGCGCCAACACTAGACTATGCCATGCGGTCCATTGTTTATTTTTATTATTACTCTGTATTTGTTAATTTATTTGTAAATCGCAAACTTTTAGACTGTAACATTTGTAAAATTATTGAGTAACTTTTTGGTGAGCAATGGCTACCAAAATTACATAAAGTACAGTGTATTACCTGCTACAATATTTTCAATTTAAAAAAAGCACTATCACCAACAAACGATGCTATCACAGCGAGTGCAAGACTGAGACTGAAGCGCTACCCTTTGTTTCCACTGAAAGACGTGACGCGTGACTCATTTCCCCGCGCGTACAAGTTAGTGTTCACGGTTCGACTTCTGAGATTCAGATCGAGTTCTAGGTCATTTTTTTCTCAAACTGGTTGGTTCAATTCAAATTCAAATTCAAGTTCTAATGAGTTTGAGAACTGAGGTACCACTGTATATTATTTCTAACAACTTTACAGCAGTAAAATCCCCTTTTTTAGAAATGTGGCCAACAATTTTTGACCAATAATTTTATATTTAGATTGATTTTCCCTCTCTAAACGGTTTCTGTATCTGCATCATATTGAATTGAATCATATCATTTTACATCGCACTGTGTTGCATCAAATTGCACTGCATTACAATAAGGGTCAATCATACCATATTGCATTAGTAGTTGCTATATATATATATATATATATATATATATATCTTTAATGTACCAGATGGTTGGCAATGTATGGAAATATGTATCACATTGGCTTTATGAGTATGGATAACAGCTATGGATCCCTGTAATATCCTAAAGGGCTGCATTCATCAAGGTTGACATCTTCAGCACTGAACTGACAGCTGCTGGGTCCGTGCACAAATTGGTGCTTAATGCACAATGCAAGGGTGGAGTCCCATGGCTTTCAAGTGCATCAGTGGACAGGGCGCACTGAATACGTGAATACGTGCCATAAGAAAAACAATCCACAGATGAAGGCATAGATACACAAAGACACTTCTTTTCTGTTTATTTAGAAAGTACTGCATTTTAATATATCTGAAGTGCTCAAGTAGGTCAGAGGCCGGTTTAATTCTGAAATACCCCCAGAACAATGCATGTGTGAAGACTGAGATTAACTTTATGTTTAAAAAGACAGTTTTTGCGGTTGAACCTGTGCGTGTTGTCAGAGTACTGGTACATCTGCGTAAAACATGGGTGTGGGTCAGAATTACTGGAAGGCGGTGCATCTGGGGAAACCGACAGGTTTCTATTCTTGTCTGAGTGGAGACTGTCCATTCATTTCTATGGGCAAAACCCTGATCCTAACAATGACAACCTTAACCACTACCCAGTCCTAACCTTAAACATAAGTAAACAAACAAAATACAACACTTTTGACTCTGGGACATCAGGTGGAAAGTTCAGGTCCAGAAAGTACAAATACAGAAAAATATTTTGTTTCAATCAACCTGTTGAATAGAGTCACATTCACAGAGTACTCAACAAAATCTTGGTCTGAATTAGTACTTTCTGGACCCAAACTTTTAATCTTTGATGGACACCATCTCTCTCACCCACACACACACACACAAATGCACATGCAGAGAGACAACATGAAGCCTAAAGGCACAGTGGCACAATTCAATAATGTTAATGTTAATGTCAATGTCAAATGACAGAACAGCAATAAAAGCACAAGAGAGCATCTAGCTGCATGCTGTCCTAATGAACATGCAAAGCCCAGTGTGAAAGGGTCACATTTCCACAACTGTTCACCTTAATATGATCACTCTGAAAGCCATTCATCAGCAGAGGTACAGGTAATTTGTGGACAGCAGTCTGCTGTTATTAAGCTGTGGGTTAGTGGGTTACAGTGTGATGCAGGCTTCAGCTTTGAGCAGAAACATGATGCGTACAGAGTACCCATTACAGAACCCACAAAGGACCCATTACAGAAGACCAATCACAGAGCTGGCAGAAGATGCATTGCAGAGGACCAATCACAAACATGGCAGAGGACCAATCACAGAGTTCACAGAGGACACATTGCAGAGAACCAGTCACAGAGCTGGCAGAAGATAAGGGACCAGTCATATAGTGTGCAGAAGAGTAATTACAAAGGACAAATTACACAACATATAGAGAATGAGGACCAATCACAACACAAAGATGCCTTAATCACAGAGGACCAATGACACAGGAGCAGTCACATATCTCACAGCAAAGCTGCATAAAAGCTTACAGTCCTAGTGAGACCATCCTTTGTGTGATGTGGAGAAGCTGAACAGAGTTTGGCAACTGTACTCATCCAGACCAGAGGAAGATGGCTGTCGGGTTCCCCTTGGAATGAGTGTCTCTTCAATAATTAAAACTAGCTGGACCCTCACACCACATCACAGCAAAGGAAGGTCAAAGGGCATACTAGAAGATGTCTCACATCTCCAGGCCTTCTGCGACAATGGCCACAGCCCAGCGTGGATGACAGTGCTGCATCTTCAGGGAATAAACAGGTTGCCCCAGAGAGGAGCAAGGTGGCAAGCACAGGGACACAGGCTCACACATTTACAGAGGTGGTGACAGCAAACAGCACTTAAACATAAATTAGCAAATGAAACATGGGTATGCAGTACATGGGCAGAAAGTAAACAAACAGATAAAAAAGCCAGTTCCCTGAAACACTTAAATCCTTCTATCAATGTTCATCTGACAGTGTAGCACTCACTGGCTATCTGCCCCAGTAACCCTAACAAGGCACAGAGAAAGGGGACCCCAAAGCTAATAAGCTGGCACAGGAACAGGCAGTCTGCCACGTTGAGGGGCAGCACCTGTTGGTGGCGCCAGAACAGCACCCGACTCAGCAGTCTGGCCACATGGCACAGTGGGGCACCGGCCACAGGGGTCCTTGGGAGTCGGAGGGCCACACGGTCTGGACCGGAGAGTGGGGTACCTGAGGGCCGGAGATCAGCCAGAGGTGGTGTGGCCTCGGCCCCTGCTAGGCCGTCCACTGTTGCCACATCAGGCAGGATGGCTGGGCTCTCCTGGAGGACAAGAAAGCACACCGGGAAACTCGTTTACCCAGAAGACTTTGCAGCTTAGCACTCTCCCAGAGAACATCCAACAAGATGGTCAAGTTATCCAACAACCAGGGGTGATGTTTTTTAAGGTGGGGATGCATAAATTATGCAAAAGGACCAAACTTATTATTAGCTTATGATATGGTTTGAATTGATGAGTGACAGGGGAGAGGACACTCTCCAGCCAATCAACTTTCAGCTGGGACCAGAGCCTCTGTTGTCCGCATATACAACACCAGCCACAAACCATGCTAACAAGCATCTGACAGGCATTACTGCTATTTAATCATAAACAATGATCATTTCATGTTTATATTTACAACAATATTCATCCATCTTCTAACCTCTTATACTGGTCACTGTGGGGGTGGGAGATTATCCCAGGCAGTACACAGTGCACAAGGCTAAGGCGTGATCACACGGTGATCACAATGACCTCACACCTTCAGGATGAAGAGTCAATGTTGTGAATCATATGCGTGTACAGGTTGTGTCTTATTTCTTTGTGGGTTTCCTTCAGGTACTAATGTTCTTCCCATGGCAGAAAGACATCCAATTTAAGTGGACTGATGTCTCTAAACTGCTCATTGCATGTGACCTTATATGAGTGTATGTTCCCTGTCTATACTCAGTGATGGGCGGTAGCGCCGCTACATGTAGCGAAGCTATTAGTTTAACTACATTTTCTAGTAGCTTGCCTGTAGC
>JAOYFF010000063.1:29118207-29134866 GCA_025773925.1 Cryptomyrus ogoouensis | reverse complement strand
TATCATTGTCTAAATGTATTTTTACTGTCTAAATATATGTATTCAGCTTGTGTAAACATGCACGATGCTATCACAGCAAATGCGAGGCTGAGACTGAAGCTTTACCCTTTGTTTCCGCTAAGAGACCTGCCGCGTGATTAATTTCCCCGCGGGTACATCTTATCTTAGGTCGGCGTTCACGGTTTGACTTCTGAGATTCAGATCGAGTACTAGGTCATTTTTTTCCGAACTGGTTGATTCGAGTTTTAAGAAATTCGAGTTCCAATGAGTTCGAGAACTGAGGTACCACTGTGTGTGTGTGTGTGTGTGTGAAGGTCATATATATTGACCTTCACACACACACACACACACACACACACACACACACACAGAGGATTCACACAGATATGCAGACGTACAAAGGATATCCTGAATATCTAATCTGGTAAGAAGGAGAAGGCTCATCTTTAAAATGACCTTCCCTCATTTCCTGGGTTCGGATGCCTCCCCCTCTGACTGCGACACATCCAGCAGACCTCATCCAGAATAATTAAATTCAACCATCCCCTCGAACCCAGGAAAACAAGGTCAGATACAAAGCACAGAGATTTATAAGCATAATGTGACGCTATAACTGGCTGCTCTGCTCTGCTTGGCTATCAATGCTCTGGGTTGCCATCACAGGCTGGCCGTTTGGTGACTCCCTTTGTCAACGTGTGTAGTGTGCATCGAGTCACTTGGCTCATTCACTGGTGTGTGAAGTACCAGGAATCCTAGGCACTGGATCTGAGAGGTGGTTTCCACCGTAATCCACGTTGGGCGTACCTGTAGCTTCAGTCCCGGGGCCGAGGTTAGGGCCGGCGTGGGGGTGCTCTCCTCGAACTTGGCCTGCAGCTGGGTGGCCATGGACTTGACCCTGGTGTGGCCGGCACCAGTTGGGGTGCATGAGTTACATGGGGCCTTCCTTTCCCGCAGAGGGGAGGAGTGCGATGGCTCCGTGTCCCAGCCTGCTGGGGGATCCTCCTGGGGGGCAGAGGACTTTCTGGTCACACACTCAACCAGAAAATACATCATGTTCAGACAAAGCATCTCCTGCTCAGAGATTTTGGCATCATTGGTCTGGACAAGGAGGAACCAGCCAACCTGGCAGACTGGGAAGCCCTCTGGCCTGGTGAGTGATTGATTTTACTCACACAATGCAAGTGGGCAGACTTAACCTCCATCCCAGTTTCGACCATGGTATAGGAACTGTAGAAGGTCCTTTCCAGAACTTCTATAACCTGACAGACATGCTACGCATGCCCTCCCGCATCTCACCCCTGACGAAGCTGTACTGCATTAAAACATCCAGAAACCCCAACATCAAACCATTGCTCACATCCTCCGACTGGCCAGCCTGGCTCGTCTTTCTCCTCTTCCCAGCTTCCAGATCCTTCTCCTTCTTGTCCTGGGAAAGAGGACACAGCCAGTGAAGCTCTACACCAGCTATTAAAGAACAGAGTTATGTTGATGCTAAATTGAGCTTTATCCATTAAATTCTAAAGCACTAATTGATAGCTTCAGGCTACACAGTGATAATTAGCTTCATTGCTAAGGTAGAAATATGCATCAATGTAAGCCTAAGGCAGCTATAAAATGCTATTGATCAATCAAATGAGGATGAGAAGTCAGAGCTAATGTATCTGTCTTCAGCAGGTGGAGTCAGAGTCACTTGGCCTATCCTGTAGTCTGGGCAAGGATGAGTGTGAGAGGAAAGCCTGGGAGATGCCTACCTTAGGGTTACGCTTACGAGAAATACTCTGGCCCAGCTTGTTCAGGAAGGAGATGGGTGACTTGGTGCTGGCAATCAGAGCTGCCTTCTCCTCGGGACTTAGGTTCTGGTTTTCTGAAAGGGGGATTAAAGCCTTTAGGGAAATGACAGCAACCAAAAGGGATGCCCTATGTCAGGCTGTGCATGTACATTGCTCACCACCAGGGGGCACTGTGTCCTTGAACATCTCATAGAACTGGCTAAGGTACATGACCATGGAAAGCTTGTCGGGCTCTGAGACTGATGACATGTCTTTGCCAGTCATGATGGGGCAGATGCCAAACTCGCGTTCAGCCACGTCAAATGCCAGCTGATTGTTGTTCTCCACATCCTGCTCCTCCAAGAAGTCATAGTTTCTGCCGGGGAAGAAGGACACAATGGGAAGATAAAGGATAGATCAGAGTCTTTGATTTAAGGGCAATGGCACTCACATTCACTAAGAAAACACTCTGTGGATGGATAAAAAAAAATACATGACAGTACACTCAACCAATGAGAAATAACCTTACAGCACACTAAACCAAAGAGAAGTAACCTTACAGCATACAACCAACGAGAAATAATCTTCTCCCTGTCCATCCGTGGCCATAGCATCCTATCATCACCCACCCACTCAGCTGTGTACCCACCTCGCTGAGCCTCTTACAGCTCAGGCTCTTCCACAGTTCTGTGGGCTCAGCAAGCTAGCAGTTAGCGGTCCAATGCTAAACCTAAACCTAAGTCAGTGAAGGCCAGCAGAATGATTCATTCAAGTTGTAAACACTGTTCAGGCAGCTAGGGGAGCCTATCGTGGCATGCAGAACAGTGACTCTCCCAGCTGCACATACTAGGCCTCCAGCTCATGGAGCTGCTCAAAACATGAAAAGCATGAAAGCCGAGGAAGGCCTGCAGGCTTGGCAGATTACAGCTGCTACTGCCCATGCTTACAAATCTGTGTTCCTGCTGTAGTGTATTGCTCTACCTCTAAAATAAAATTCTTTGTGTAAATCATGGAAAGCCATGTTTGAAGTTTGAAATAAAATCATCAGTTAACATTACAATTATCACAAATGATCTGATTTTGGGTTTGGAGGTAAGATTTGCCTTAGGACAGTCACACAGGTGTTTGTGCTTGGACCACGAGGTCCACCATATGCATCGACTCACATGAGGTCAGGCCGAAAGCGGTGAATCAGGGCACACAGGGCTAGGCCGCTCTTCCAGGACATGGTCAGGTCACTGACTGCTATATTTCGGTAACCCTCCGTCTGCCGCTGGCACCAGCTCAACAACTTGTTGGAACGTGCAATGGATTCTGAGAAAAATGGTAAGGACACAGTTATCTATAAGTCCTGCTTTCTTGTGAACGGTGTACCCTATGACAGCATAACATGTTAGTCACATGTCCAAACCAAGAAAATCCTTCAAGTCATAAGGGCCTGTAGCATTGCAGCATTATTCGTAACAAAATATTCAGGCCTGTCTTTTTTGAAAGCATCATGCTATCCCATTTGTTTTCTTAGCGGACATTTTGTCTGGAGCAACTGGGGTTAAGGGCCTAGCTGAAAGGCCCAACAGTGAAATCACTTTGCCAGCCACGAGATACGAACCTACAACCTTCCGGACATGGGCAGTGACTTGTATGCCACAGAGCCACACACCAAACAGCAAAAATCACTACTGCGATTAAGTGCCAGGCAGCTTTTTTTCCACTAAACCACTAAGCAAAAAATCACACATGCAAACAGCCATCTTTAATATCATCTCCATTGTTACCTTGCAAGACTCTCATAACTTGAGAGCTTTCTAGAATGAGAAATATATTTTTACGTTCATAATAACATCAGAGTAAAGGCAGCAGACCGTCTGACTGTAGGGAGTTTTGGTCAGGCAGGGCCAGTTGCACACGCAAACCTTGTGACTGCCACTCACCATTTCGCAACAGCTTGGGCGTGGAAGAGCCGACTGTGTTGTCAGTTTCACCCGTGTCTATGAGATGGCGCACCTGTGAAAGACATGGTCATCACATGGTTAGCGCCAGCACCATAATCACTGTCACTATTGTCCATCCCACTCTCCACCAGGACTTATTTGACCCACATGAAGGCCATACACACACGCAGCCCACATATTCATATCTTTAGGGAGGAATATTTATTTCTATAATAACTGCAATTCCAACTATGGCAACCTTAGTCCCCGTTTATCCCCAAAAAGTAAAAAGTTACAGGTTTTAATAATTAGGTTTTAATTGTGGGAAAGTCTGGTGGCCATATATAATAATTACAAAAACGCACTCGCACACATACACACACACAGGTTTGTAATTATATCTTTGTGGGGACTCTCGTTCATTTCTGTGGGGAAAACTCTAATCTCGACATGACAACCTTAACCCCTACCCAGCCCTAACTTTAACCATAAGTAACCAAAAAAAAAAATTAAGTGTTTGGCATTTTTCGTTTTTTTACTGCATTTACAGATCTTTGTGGGGACCTGAAAAATGGTCCTCACAATGTCTGAATAACAGGTTTTTAATCACATTGTGAGGGACATTTGGTCCTCAAAATGTAATATAAACATAATCCACACCTGGCCAGGGCCCAGCAAGTTGAGGCTGACATTGGGGTAGCGTGTAGTGGGGTCCACACTGTACTGGCTAAAGTTCTTGCTCACGTTCTCGGGGGTGGTCTGGGGTAGAAGTCGGTAGATGCTCTCTCTGTGATGGAGGGGAAGAGTGTTTTCAATTGAAAGGAAAAGTCATGTGACCAGAGCTGCTCCCATGCCCCCAAGCTCACTGTTTGTATGTATATATGCAGGGTGCCCCCCACCCCCATAGAGCTGTCCCAGTGCTGACTCCTGTTCCATATTAGCGTTCCCCATTCCTACGCCTGAATTCAATTTCCAAACATTTATTTTCCTGTCTTCCCCCCTGCCTCAGTGACCCTGTAGAGTGAAACAGAAGAGGCCCGTTCCAAATAAACTTGGCTTCCAATACCCCACCGCACCACCTTGCTCACCTCTCAGCCAGCACCTCCAGCGGGGGGCAGCCTAGAGCCCAACTGCGCACCATCCATGCAGAGTCCATGGCGGCCAGGAAGCCCCGTGCGATGCCTGTGCCCATGGGCCAGAAAGGCTGGGGAAGCCAGTAGGGAGCACGGTTACCTGGGCTCCACATATTCACCAGGTTCTCTCTCTCTCTCATTCCTCCCTCATCCCTCCATCTCTCCTCCTCTCCACCTCACCTTCAACAGGCTCTCCCTCTCACTCCCTCCCCCATCCCTCTCACCTCCAGCAGGCTGTCCCCCACCAGCGCCACCAGCAGTTGGTGCCCATTACGCTGACGCACCAGCGCTGCGTTCTCTGATGCGTACATGCAAGTGAAGTCAAACATGGCCACGTCCGGCTGCCCATAGTGGTTGATGGCAAAGTCCAGCGTGGGCAGCTGGTGGTTGGTGGAGAAGTCAGCAGCCTGGCAGGCATAGGCCAGCAGGGCGATCTGGTCCACATTGCCCCGGGAGAGCAGCAGCTCCGTGTCAGCATAGTCCTATGAGGAGGGGGGGACAGATTAGCCATGACCAGAGATCTGATAGGGGGGGGGGGAGAGTCAGTCACTGAACATACTGAGCACAAACTCACACTCACCGTATGACCAATGCTGGCCTCAGCTGAAATATGACTGGCCTCCCGTGACTCAGCGATCAATTGGGTAAAGATAAAGTTGGCCCCTTTGTATCAATTACAGTCTGTTAGAGGCTCCTTTAACTTGGAAAGTGCATATTTATCATAACATGCGTGGTCTGCTTGCTATGATAAATATGCAATTTCCACTTACCTCAAACAGCATCTTACTGATATGTTATCTGGTCTGTGCTAAATGTTTGTAATGTGGGGCATTTTTTTTTAACTGCCCGGTGAGGTTATTGTGAACGAGAATGGCAAAAAGTTAAATAAAATCCAGGTCTGCTAACAATAGGCCTGCATGAGTCTTAGTGGACCATCATGGTGCTCTTCCAGTCTTACATTTTAACATGCAGGTCCCCCTCCTACACATTACAGCCTTTCCATCTAAGTAAAGTTAGGAGTATTTATCTGGTAGGCAACATGATGTGGCTACAGGTAGGTACAGGAAGTCATGGATAGTAACAAGGATCAAAAGAGGGAACGGATGAGACCCATTAATCTCATAATCACATGGCATACACCCTGACTGACGGCAATAATAATGGTCATCAGTCCTGAACAGCTGCAGCAGACAGCTCAGTGGCAATCACAGCTATGCTGTTTTGTGACAGAGATGGGCAGCAGAAATACTGCAGCCCAGCAAAGCCCCTGGAACAGATACAAGATGGCTGTTCCTTTCTTCAAGCTGTCATATAAGACTAGCATCTGCTAATGGAATACTAATGCTAACAGAATAATGGGACAGCAGTCTTCCTGTCATGTTTCCTCACTTTGTAGCAGCTCACAGATTCACTCCTCTCTGGCCCAGTGCCAATTGCCCCGTAATCAGCCAAATAGCCTGGTATGTCACTGAAATAGCTCACAGTGAAGAATAGCAGAGGGCTCTATACCCTTGATCAACACCACCCCATATTAAAAACAAAATGCTGGACACCACACCAGGGGGTGTGGGGGTTAACTTAAGTTGGAAATAATGACCGTCTAATAACAGTTAAGGAAAGGAGCATTCCTATTGGACAGTCATGACTTCTAGCTCAAGTTAACCCAGCCATCTGAGAAAATCTGCTTTGTGGAACACCCCCTAAGAGTAGGAGTAAGAGTAGTGAGTGTCGCACCATGTGCGTGTAAACATCACACATGAACAGGACAAATGGCAGACTCACGTGCAGAATGACTCCTTTTTCCAGAAGACTCTGCTTTTTGGCAGTCATGACAAAGTAGTGGGTGTCATCCTTATAGTAAACAATGTTTTCCAGGTCAATTCCTGGGAATGGTTAAAGTAGTAAGTCAGTTTCCCATCTCACACCTCTATCACTGCAAAATTAGTCACACAAAAGGCATGGATGCTGAGATCAGGCTAGACTAAGGAAGACAAAATCTCATACTCATAATTCACAGGTAAAATGAATTACATTTCTCTTAAGTGACTCCCAATGCAATGAGAGATGGAGGCACAGAGTAGAAGAACTGACCAACAGGTGTTTAGAAAGAAAAAGGCCAACAAACAAATTCACCTATTTATATTCACCTGGGTCAATTTTCCGTCGCCATCATCTATGATTTTACATTTAAATGATTGACTTGATTGAGCTGGAGAGTCGCTAAGGTCATTATGAAACTGAAACTACACACTGCTGACCTGTGGCTTCCCTGAGGTCCTGGAAAAACTTCTGGTTGAAGATGAAGGCCACGCCACTGATCTCCTCCACCTTGGCCTCAGCGGTTGTGTTGCGGTTTATGAAGTTTGCCGTGATGGCAATGGCCAGCTTGCCCCGGAACTCCTTCCTCTTAAACCCTAGGCGGCAGCAGGGAGGGGCGGAACCAGTGAGAAAGAAGGTCACATGGGGGCAAGGGGGTCAAAGTGAATGAGTTCCACATATCGTATCTCTCTACCACCAAACATAGCAGAGGACATGGACACCAGCCACAAACGACAGTTTATCCTGTGGCCAGAAGGAAGGACCCTGGTGACAGGGGTGAGGGTCTCGTACATCAGTGCATTCTCCCTTCCCCCACACCATGGACAGCAGAAGCGGCATGTGCTGGATGAATGCCAGGAGGGAGCAACTGAGACCCTTAGGGTAGACAGACCCCTGAAAGGCCTCACTAGGCCTGTGTGAAGATACAGTCACAGTGGAAGGAACCATATCCCCCGTCCTGTCATTATTTTGTTATTTAGCTATGCCTTTTTACGCTTTCTGATTTAATTTATTTTTAATGCTTTGGCAAAGCTATTTTCTGTCAAATTTCACAGAAACAGGAAGAACAAAACAGTAAAGCACAGACAGAAATGGAGACCAACTGACACACAAACAGCAAGAAATTGAAAAACAAATGCAAATAAGACCATTAATCAACCTAATGCGAGTCACCATGCTTTTCAGCCCATTCGAGGTAGTGCTCCAGGTTCCAGTCCCTCTGGGAATATTCTTCACTTGTGAACATACCTGACAGAGTGTTCCTTCTCCCATCTGCCCCAATGACAATGTCGAACTCCATCTCATTCACGGGGTGTGTCCTGGGATGGACCTCAGTTCTCCACCCGATTCCTGCAGAGCAGAATTAAATGCTCATTCAGGTGAGACATTAACAATATATGCAGGAGCAGCAACATTGCTATTACTCCAATAGAGGGTTGATCTGCTTTTCAAGTAGCTACTGCCAGCAGCCATTTTGGTCCAACTCCTTCCAGACTGCAGGAAGGTGGAGAACTTACTCGCTTTCTCCTGATCCTCTGGGGGTTCCACTAAACCCTTGAACTCCACGTTGACGTGGATTTCGATGCCCAGAAGCAGCGCCACCTTCAGAAGCATCAGCTGAAGCTGGCGGATACCTGCAAATGCAACTGAGGTCATGCCACATCCCTTTGTCCCTCTGCTTTTAAGATCTCAAAGTGTTGAATGATTCACCTCTAAGACTATTCTTTAGCAGCCAGTAGGAATCAACATCATCCACATCTCAGACATCTTCGCTGCATCAGTATAACAATACTGCCTAGTTCAACAGTGGAGACTGTACTGATGACAGATTCACAAAGTTATCCACTTAATTGGATACTTGGTTGGTTCCCCATCAGTAGCAACTGGACGGTACAGTTGAGGACAAAATCATTAGCCCCCCTATGAAATTTGAAGTTTTCAAGATTTTCCAAAGTGCATTTTTAACAAAGCAAGGAGTTTTCAACATAGCATTTCTGAACATATTAGTTCTCTTTAGAAGGAATAAATTATTTATATTTGCACACAATAGCAGAATTATTTCAGAAAAAAACAAAAATGACCAGGGACAATATTATTAGCCCCCTTTAAGAAATGACAATTTATTGAGCCATTGTACAAGCCACTTATGTATAACGATGTGCTTTAACTTCACAGGTGATTTAACTTAACAATTAAGTTAAAACTGAAGGTATAAAACTGAGTGTAAAATCCTCAGTAAGGGTCATTCAGCTGTCATTTGAGAAAGCACCATGCCAAAAACAAAAGAAATCAGCTTGGACTTGAGAAAAAGAATTGTTGATGCACACAAAGCAAGAGAAGGATATACAAATTTATAACAGTGTTTCCAAGTGTCAAGAACTGGAGTGAGAAGTATAATCCAGAAATTCAAAGAGAGTACACAGTACAGAACAAGCCTGCCAGAGGTAGGAAGAGAAATATTTCAAAGATCCTGGAAAGGAAACTAGTGAGAGATGTGTCCAAAGACCCCAGAACAACTGCTAAGACACTAAAGAATGACTTGGCCAAGTCGGGAATTGTGGTCTCAAAGAAGACAATCACTAGAGCTCTGTACAGGAATGGACTTCGAAATTGCAGACCAAGAAGGACTCCACTTTTGCAGAAGAGACACCTTCAAGCAAGACTAAAGTATGCTCAGGACAACCTGGAGAAAGATGATGCATACTGGAAGCATGTTCTATGGTCAGATGAGACTAAACTAGAGCTCTTTGGCCATAGAGACACTGCTTATGTTTGGAGAAGGAAGGGAGAGGCATATAACCCAAAGAACACCGTCCCCACAGTGAAACACGGTGGTGGGAGCATTATGCTGTGGGGATGCTTCAGTGCATCAGGAACTGGAAATCTTGTCAAGGTGGAAGGAATTGTGAACAAAGAAATATATGTGGAGATCTTAAAAGAAAACCTTAAGCAGTCAGCAGCAAAACTAGATCTGGGTTGTCACTTCGTCTTGCAACACGACAACGATCCCAAACATATGTCTCTCCTGGTGAAGAACTATCTCCAGAAGACCAAAGTGAACGGAATGGAGTGGCCTGCACAAAGCCCTGACTTAAATCCAATAGAAAATCTGTGGGGTGAGCTAAAGAAGAATGTCCATGCCAGAAGGCCATCAAATCTGGAGGAGCTTGAGAGATTTACCAAAGAAGAATGGGCTGGGATTCCTCAGATGAGCTGTCAGAGACTTGTTGAAAACAACAACAAATGACTGCAGGCTGTTATCCAACAAAAAGGATACACAATTGACTATTGATATCCGGAGGGCTAATAATTTTGACCATGGTAGTTTTTGGTTTCTGTGGCATATTTTCATTTCTGTGTGAAAAGTAAAATAATGTAAGCATCCAAAATAAAACTGAGATGTATAAAAAAAGCCATGTTAAATATTATTTACTCTATTTAACAGCACTTGGGAAATATTTTTAAAACAATGAGATTTTCATAGGGGGGCTAATAATTTTATCCTCAACTGTATATAGCAGGCCGACCCACGTGACATTTCTCTAATCACTACCAGTCACATTTTTAACTAATAAGGTATTAATAAACAATCAATACTAGTCATATAATAAGGTAACTGCTTATGTCCTGCAGGTCGTAGAGACTCAAAAATCTTGAGAATCAAAATAAGATCATAAGAACACAAGAAATTTACCAATGAGAGGCCATTGGGCTCATAAAACTTGTTTGGGGAGAACTCAACTAATAGCTCAGAGTTGTTAAATTGTTATCTAGCTCTGATTTAAAGGAATTCAAGATTTTAGCTTCAATGACACAAACAAGAAGAGTATTCCATATTCTAACTACACTCTGTGTAATGAAGTACTCTCTCAAATTCAGTTTAAAATGTTCTCCCATTAATTTCCACCTATGGCCATGAGTTCTTGAAGTAATTATTTGGTTGAATAGCATCCAGACCTGTTATAATCTTACATATCTATATCATGTCCCCCCTTAGTCAATTTGGGAGTATAATTGGGCTGGAAGCACCTGAAAGCGGTTTGACACGGTCAGTTCAGGTGATGCAACCTCTGTAAAGTGTGTATGTCCTTTCTTACGTCTATAACCTGTTCTTCATTCTCCCCCCTCCCCATTTGTACACACTATCTCTTCTAACTCCATGTTGTGTCGGGTAAGAGGCAGTTGCTCTCCTAGACCATGAGTGAGTCTACCAGCTGATATCGCTCGCAGATGAAGTCCAACTGGACGCAAGCATCCAGAAGGGTAAACATCTCGTAATTACAACACTGAGCTGACCCCATAATTAACCATCTCACTATGACCCCGTCCCTTACCCCCAGCCCAGCATATTTGTATACAGTATTAAACTCTTTAGTTGATTTAATTAACGTATGGTTAACCCTCTGGGGTCTAGGGGTAGGGAACACACTTTCACTGACTGGAGCATGGACACACATTTCATTCAATAGCATAAACTTAATTCATGGCAAATAAATTATTTCTTATATATTTGTTTTGGCATTACATTCATCTTAATATTTTAATGTACTTTGTAAATATGTCAGATTTATCAAGTTTGTAATTTGACATCAAAGTACAGACATTGCAAAATGCAGTTTGGAACACTTGCAGAAACATTATAAAAGTACATAGTAAGCAATGGTGGCAGTTTGTTTTGATCCCAGATATCTGATCACCAAAGTCTTGGGTACATGAAGATGACTAAATGGTGTAGTTGCAACATTCAGTTGGATAAATAAACAAGAAAAACCTAACTCATGTCAGTATTTCTGGCCTACTTCCATTGAATATGTAGGATCATGCCATGAATCATGTGTATGCATGAGCCATTCACAGCTGGCCACATCCTTTCATGGTGCTGATGGGGATGTATCTGGATTGTGCTTCACCGTTGCGTTGTTCATCAAATTACCATGCGAATGCGATTTGAATATGCGGTAATGTGGCTATTTAGAATGCAAATAGCGAGGGTGGTACTACACGCCCCGATGCAGGTAAAACAAAGAAAGGTGACATGGTTTACTTTTTGCCTATTTAACCTCATTTAAAAAATATAATACTTCAAACAATGGACGTTTTGAAAAGAAGACAGATTACGGATTTAGTCAGAGTTTTTTTCATGTTTGTACAATAAGATTTCAGCAAGTTCTGAACTGAAATACACAAGAAAGATACACGGCATCGCCAACGATGCCCTCGTCCCCAGAAGGTTAACACTTATGTTGAAACTGAACTTCTTAATTATCAAATAGGGCCAGAGAGATAAAAACCTAAAAATTAAAATTTTAAAATAACCAAATTAACTATTACTTACCAGAGAATAACTTCTTACTGAACTATTTAAAGCTAAAATAAAGCTAAGTTGCTCTTGGGAGGCCAAAAAAACACAAAAAAAACCCACATTTACACCACTCTCTCTCAGTGCAGCAATCCCAGCAACCTCTGCCTCAGCTAGATGCAAAATGGCATGAGTTTGATGTGTCAATGAAAATGCTTAGCCAAATGAAAGACTTACTGATATGATCGATGGAACCAGCACAGAACTTCCCATAGAACTTTTTGGCCCCCAGGCCACGCAAGTCCTGGATGGTAAAGGGCCAGAGGTGGAGTACATTGTTGCGTGAGAAGGCATCTCTCTTCTCGAGAAGGACCACCTTGGCCCCCAGGAAGCCCAGTTCGATGGCCGTCCTCAAGCCGCATGGCCCCGCGCCAATGATCAGGCACTGTGGGCAAGCCAAGCAGAGGCACGTACTGATGGAAACAGGGGTGGGTTTGAGTCTTCACAGGAACAGCTAAACTAAGTTGTGATTGCAGACAGGTGACCAAAAGACTACCTAGTACAGTCTTCTATAGGTGAATCCTAAGCTGAAATCTCTCTAGCTATTTGAACTGATAAATTAATCAAAAGCAATACCACATTAGTTAAAACACATCTGTTGAGTGATTAAATTTATTGTGATTTAATTATGATGCAGTCTATTCCATGATTTCATCAGTTCAGAATACAGAATCAGCATGACCAATCACAGCCCCTTTCTGACCTTTAAATGGGTTTTTAATACAAGTTTTTAGTTGCATACTCATACACAATCATACGCATTATGCGCTATAATGATGCCCCAGCCCAAAAGTAAAATGCTTAGAATGTGAAATACTAGGGTATAGCATTAAAAAACATAAAGATAACTAAGTTACCAATTTACAGATAAACATGAAATGTCATAACAATACGGTAACACAGATTACTAGAACTGGGTGTTACAATTATCTGCTAATTAACTACTAAAACACCCCCCCCCCAATGATAAAGGATGAAAAATGAGCAGATGATCCTGACCACTTACCCTGGAGTTGGCACACGCACGACCCTTCTTATAGTCCTTGTGAGAAGCCCGTTTATCTAATTTGGCCCAGAGGGCCTTGGCCTTCCAATAGTTGAGCCTGGACTTTAGCTTGTGATAAAAGATGCGGTACTCGCTGGGTTTGAGGTCCAGGAAATCACATAGCTCCTGAAAGGCCTTGAGTGTGCCCTTGCAGGTGGAGGCCTGGACGAAGCGGTCAAACAGGACATGGGAGTGGTTCAGCCCCTCACCCCTGGCACCCAGGCCCCCGTCTCCCATGGTGAGGAGGTACAACCTTCCCGCCTGGAGCCCACTCTGTCAGTCAGTCCAATCAGCTACAGCTTCCAGGTTCCAACATCTCCGTACCTGCACAGGGGATGGTGGCCAGACATAAGACAAATGCAGAGCCTTATGCATGAACAGCAGGCCAGGAAACATATCAAGATGCACTGTACAGATAGAAGTATTGGGACACCTGGCCATTACACCCACAAGAATTTTAATGACATCCCATTTTAAACCCATAGGCATCAATATGGAGTTTGTCCCCACTTTGCAGCTATAACAGCTGCCACTCTTGGGAAGGCTTTCCACAAGATTTTGGAGTGTGTCTGTGGGAATTTTTGCCCAATTGTCCAGAACAGCATTTGTGAGGTCAGGCACTGATATTGGACCAGAAGGCTTGGCTCGCGATCTCTGTTCTAGTTCATTCCAAAGGCATTTGATGGGGTTGAGGTCAGGGCTCTGTGCAAGCTAATCAAGTTGTTCCACACCAAATTCATCCAACCATGCATTTATGGACCTTGCTTTGTGTTGGAACAGAAAAGGGCCTTCCCTTTTCCCATAGAGCTGGAAGCATAGAATTGTCCAAAATGTCTTGATAGGCATAACAAAAAGAAAAAATCTTGTGGAAAGCCTTCTCAGAAGAGTGGTAGTTGTTACAGCTTCTAAGGGGGGGACCAACTCCAAACTGAGGCCTATGGATTTAGATGTCATATAGTGTATGAACAGGAGGTTTACATTTATAAGCCATTGGCATTCAATGAGAGAGGGAATAAACATTATCCTAGCAAGAGGCCCCTCTGCAACAATGTGGACCCTCTAAAAAGAGAATAATGGATTCAGATGTATGACAAACAACAAAAGACCTAGAAAGAGCTGTCCTTCCAGAGCAGTGCAGAAATAAATTCCTTAAAAACAGCATCATCAAGCCCTAGAGCTGAGCCTCTTCACCTATTCATAATCTCACATAATTCTGACTGGGGATTCATTACATAGGGATTTGGTGTTCTTAATAGAGAGGTGCACCATGTAAAAGCAGGTCTGATCCTCATAAGCAGGCTGGGCTAGGTTTGTTATTATTCTGAAATTTAGACACAGGTATGCAAAACAACATAATTACAGTAATGTTGTTGCAACAGGCCGGTGGCTCACGGTGAAGCATTTACTCATTGTCAGTCTGATGTAACGTAAATATGGAGCAATTTCCCACAAGGTTAAAGCAGCGCCAAAACAATTTCTCAGGCCACGTTCAAACATAATGACATCATTGTGAGGTCCTTAAACAGGGAGAAAGTGCAGATATTGTGTGACAGGAGGAGAGCCAAAAAATTAAGGAAGTATCATTTCATCATGATGCTGGCATAAGTCTTTGTAGAACAATAGCAAAAAAGGAACTACAAAACAAAGCCAGGCCCTTGCCCGATAGAGGACAAATGGGTATTCAAATTATATACAAAACCACCGCACACCCTGAATGTGTATTGTGTTATTCATGTGTCACGAGGAAGATATACTCAGAGTTTGAATGAAATATGTATGTCTACTGGGAAGAAGGCAGCATAAAGGAGCATTCTCTCGACCAATCATAGCCAGAGTAGGCTGTACTCCCAAAGGGAGGGTTATCATCATGTTTGGGATCAGCCCTGTCATATACAAAAGGTGCACTTCTCAGTAGATGCTTCCCACCTAGGATTGAGCAGCAATTACTTGAGAGAAAAGGAATTCACGCTGTAACTGTAAATACAAATCCAGTTCCTCAACCACAAACTGAGATCTCCATATAAATTAAAATAAAAACTATCCAGAGCTTCACCCCAACTACTGAAACACCATTTCAATGAGCTTTGCTCTACAGCAAACGGACTGCGAGTGAGTTCACAGGCCATAGGTTAAGAGGTCCATCAATTCTGAAACTGAGTAAATTGTCAGTCTCATATGAAGATCAGGAAATTGATGAAGAGGAGAATGTTAAATGGTTTGGAGGATGAAGTTAGAATGGCAACACTACATGTGCCATTTGACCCTGCCGGAACAATCAAAATCTTTATCACTTGATCACTCTCATACAGGGCTGCCATATTTTCATTGTGTATCCATTCTTCTGCAGGGCATGATTAACCCACCCAAATACAGGTGAACCTGTATGACCAGACACACTAAAGGCAGCCCTTTAGGACTCTTTCAAAAGCAGCTTTGTTCCTCGATGTAAGCTCACACGTCGATGGGTGAGCATCACAGGACCAAGCTGCAAGCCAAGCCAAGCAACTTCTCCAGAGCTGTGAGCATTACAAGGGAAGCCAGTGGCACACAGACAAGGCCAGATTGAGGCCCTACCCAGTAATTAGCAGGGTCAGAAGAGATTCTGGAATTGTAGCGTGTACGGCAGCCTCTTTCATTTAACAGAAGGCTGTGTCTAACCTATTCATACATGTATATACACAATAATCCGGTCTTGCTCCCATGAAAATACTACACCATTCCAAACATATGTGCATGATGTCTTTTGACAAATGCATGCCCCCCCCTATTTACTACTGCATGCTGCTACATGGGCTTAAGGAGGACTCTGAACAAACACCTGAACAACACACATCTGCTGTATCCTCCACTTGCCCTCAGGGCCTCCCTCTCTCCTTCCTTCCCCAACACAGCATGCCTTTGTCCCCACCCACACCAGTCTCTGCCATTGCAGCCCCCCCAAAGTATCTGCCCCTGCCAACCCCCGAAGAGCCCCTGAGTTATGTTCTAAATACCCTATCAGGGATCGAGGCAATGTACAGCATCCTGTCAGCCTTTCAAACCTGCACATACTAACCCACTGATGCATGCCCCCGCTCACCGAATAAAAGCCAGCCATAACTATGATTAGGCCTGTCACGATAAATTTTGCTGGACGATAAACTGTCCCAGGAATTATTGCGATAAACAATAATATCGCAGTGACATCATATCCCCCAGTCCGAAATACGGCTCACTTGCTTCTAGTTTGAGTAGCTATGAGTGCTAGAAAGGATAAACTTGTGTTTCAGAAGCTAAAGAAAATAATAATAAAAATTTCCTAAGTGCACCACGTCCTCAAAATACAATCGAGTTTTAAGTTTCCACGCACACCGCTGGGAAAGTCAGCAAATCCAACATATTTTTACTCACATTTCATATAATTTATTGCCACATTTTACTTTAAAGCTTATAGTGAACACGTCTGCCTGGGCAAAATTGATTATTATCGGATGATAATCATAAACCCCTCCTGGAGCCGAGACCTTATCGTGGTGGAGGGGTTTGCCTGTTCCAGTGATCCCAGGAGCTAAGTTGCCCGGGGCTTTATGCCCCTGGTAGGGTCACCCAAGGCAAACAGGTCCTG
>JAOYFF010000063.1:29081946-29095492 GCA_025773925.1 Cryptomyrus ogoouensis | reverse complement strand
TGGAAGCATCAACATACACACCAAGATCTTTCTCGTAATCAGCTACCTTTATTTCAGTGGAACCCATAAAATATCTGAACTTTATATTTCTGCTCCCTCCTATCTTTAATGTTAGTACATAATTTTTTAACTTATCGCTTCACACTGCCACAGAGACAATAAACAGGATACAATCACAGTTTAATTTATAAAACCAGATCACATATAAAAATTGCTGAAAGCCAGGAGAAGATAGATCACGCAAAATCAGTCTAAATTAAAAAGGATCATTCAGAAGAGAATCCAAAATCAAGGCAACTGCTCAGACCACAATTCAGGACAAGACTTCTCAATATAATTAAAGTCACATTGGTTCAAGTAGTGAGGCTGGTATTTTGGTACTGGAGAAAAGGTTACTGAATGAGTCCAGAGTTTGGGGGGTGGGGCATGATTACATGACGACGAGATGGCAGCACCATAAACCGAATTCCCAGACCCAAGATCTCTATGGGAAAATACACATACATGGACCCTCATGGGATTCCCCATGTAATGCCATTGATGATTCCTAGTCCCAATCCAACAGACAGCAGAGAGATAAAAAAAAAAACAATATACTACTTCACTTTTTTCTTTTCAAGCAGATGTTTAAGCACATGTTTTGTATGTTCCCAGAGTGCCTGTTTTTTCAGGTTCTGCTATCTGTGTGAGAACATGCTCTTCAAATTCCACATCACAAAGATAAGAAAGTAGGTGCACATAGACACACATAAGAGTGTCTGCAGGACGCGAGATACTGCTGGAAGCTGCATGGGCCATAATCACTAGAGAGCTGAGTATACCAACCTGGAATGCAGGCTGGGACAGCACGGTGAAGTGGCACAGTGGTTAGCATTGTTGCGTCAGACCTCTGGGACCGGCTCCATGCATGTATGTGGAGCTTGCACATTCTCCTCATGTCATAATGGTGTTTTCTCCTGTTTTCCCCCCAAAAACAAGTTAAGGTGAATTGGTATTACCAAATTATCCATAAGTGTGTGCGTTTGTGTGTCTCTCGTGTACATATTACGTTGTGGGGACCAAATGTCCCTACAATGTGATAAAAACCTGTTATTATGTCATTGCGGGGACCATTTTTTTCAGTCCCCACAAGGGGAGACTCAATTTCAAAGAAATCTGCGACTGCAATCTAAAAACTAAAATGTCAAAAGTCTTTTTTTAGTTACTTATGGTTAAGGATAGGGCTAGGCCCATAATCATATGTCTGTGCACCACTGCAGAGACATTCTACCATTGCCACAAGGGGTGAGTGTGAAATCTACTTCATTGTGCCACATTGATTGATGACATGACAGGTGTATTGGAAGCAGGGTTATTATCGTTGATTTATTATATATTTTTTAATTTATGATTTATTTATATACTATTTTCAATTACATGTTTTTATTATGAAGATACATTTCTACTTATTTTTATATATTTTACCTTCAATTGACTGAAGGTTAAATGTGTCTCTTCTGAATCCTACTGTACATGAATACACAGTGCTCATTATGTCCTCAAAATGGACATAACATGTTCAAGGCATTAGTGCTAGTTAAAGATAGACAAATTTGTACTTTAGCTAAACAGCATTTACATTTTTTTTCAATTGCTTTGGCACATTTCTCAGATTTGCAAAACAACAAATGTAATCCATACACCATGTCACTTGTGCTGAGCAGAACATCTTTTGTCATTGCTTTGTACAATTTGCAAATGTATGCAAATGAACAATTGCACAACTGTAATCATTTGCTGTAATTTTCAGTTGCTTTAGGCTTAACTGAGCTGTGTCCTTCTGTAGCTAAACCATAGTGTTGTGCTATATGCAAGAATTCGTCGTGAAAATGTTAAGCATTTTTATGAAATGTGCCAAAGTAATCGGGAAAAACTGTAAAAATGATAACCGAAAAAATCTGTTTTTATTTTATTTCAGTTAATTTCAGCAACAATACTTATAGTTTTCATTTAATTGTACTTTTTCTTCTATTTTCATATCTATTATTTCATAACTTATTTTATTACAGTTTACAAAAATGTTTTCTTATTGCTTTAGTTAATAATAATAACCTTGATTGCTTGACGTGACACTTAGCCATCCACACCTGCCAGTTTGGCCTTTGCAGACTCCACTTCAGACTGTGCAGACCACTTCAGACTGTGGCTCATGATGCAGTGGAGACATTACAGAGGAATGTGGAAAAACCTGCAGCCATATGAACTGAAAGAGCTTGCACAGGTGAAACAGATGTACTGTAAGGATTGACAGTGGCCTAGAATACACATCCATATGTGTTGTAGAAGGATGACATGTAACCTCAAATGAACTGGAGATGTATGTGCACACTGGAGAAGAAGCTAGAGATTAGACAGACAGACAGACAGACAGACAGACAGATAGATAGATAGATAGAGCTGCCCTGGCTATGGGTGTGGTAAAGGCAGACATGGAAGGCAACACAAAAATGTAAATTCAGTCAACAAAAAGGAAGTTGTGGTACAGCTCTGGGTCTAATCAGTGGTTTGGCCTCAAAGCCAGACCTGATATTAGGTCACATGTTTTATTACACCAACACATTCTTCAGCATGACTCACATTTGGAACTCGGTCAGTTTTATGATGTCATTTAATGATTTTCTAGCATTTACACAAACACGTCCTCAAAATTCTCCTTACCATTTATGTACTTGGAAGAGACTTAATGCTGCTTAGCTTCAAACCAGATTAGACAACACAGTTCATGCAAGCCACTCTGTGGCTAAGGACCTTGTCAGAGCTGGGTTCTGAAAGAGGAGGAATAATTCTAGGAGGCCATCTGCAACAGAAAAAGAACCAATCAGATGAGCACAATGGGAAAAGGGCCAATGAAAGCTAGGATGAAAGGGTCTAGCACAGTGTAAGGGCTATAACCTACATGAATAGTTACGATAACAATGTAGTGAACAGCAACAGGGATCTGGTGTGATTAACAAGTGTCACATTGCTAATGTGTTGTTTACGCACACAGGAGGGCCACAGATGTAACTGCAGTGCTGTTGTCCTAGACATGTTACCGTGGTGATCATCTTCCTGTGCCCTGACTGGTTGCATAGGTCCCTTGATGGCCCTGTTACTCCGGCGTGATGAAAACCTCCTGAAAGTGGAAGATAACGCTGTCCTTTCTTATCTCTGCTTTGAGGGCAAGGCTGTGCTGAAAACCACTGGTGAGCCTAGCAGCTGAGGCCTGCTGAAGACTTTGAATCAATGAGACAGATAGAAGAATAAAATGAGTACAGGAACAATGACTAGGGAGGGCACCACCATTAGTCAAAATGCTTGGGCCCCAAATGCTAACCATGTTTTTTAAGCATACAGTGAATAGGCTCAACACAAATCCGTTGGGTCCGGGTTCCTTTTGGACATCATGACTGTCAGGAACCTGGGCCAGTGGGAGCCCCAGCCTAGGAGTGTGGTTCAGAGGAAACATTTAGTTGGGACAGTGTGGTTCAGAGTGTACACTATAGTGGTTTTTCTAATCTCCAAGTACACTACCGTTGAAAAGTTTGGGGTCTCTTAGACATTGCCTTCATATCTCAAAACAAGAATACATGAAAGCGTTTCAAAAGACACCTCTTTATTTCTGCCCATTTTGGATCTTCAATCAAACCCACAACTGCTGATGCTCCAGATACTCAACTCATCTAAAGAAGGCCAGTTTTATTGCTTCTTTAATCAGTGCAACAGTTTTCAACTGTGCTAACATAATTTTAAAAGGGATTTCTAATGATCAAATTTGCCTTTCAAGATGATAAACTTGGATTAGCAAACACAACGTACCATTGAAACAGGAATGATGGTTGCTGATAATGGGCCTCTGTATGCCAATGTAGATGTTACGTTTTTAGTTATATACTGTAGCCACTTACAACATTAACAATGTCTGCAATGGATTTCTGATTAACTTGATGTTACTGTAATAGAAAAAAAATTACTTTTCTTTTGGAAACAAGGAGATTTGTAAGTGACCCCAAACTTTTGAACAATAGTGTACATTGTACATTCAGTTTGTTCAATGCTTCTTCCAGTTCCATAGTATCTGTATTGAATAGTAATTAACTTTTTAAAAATTTACCTGTGAAATGGAAATAAGCGGGGATTACGGATCACTCTTAAGATCAGGAAAGCACACAAGGCTCTCTGTCTCTGCCCTGGTGTGAATGTGGTGGTAATGTAACTCACTGAAAAGTCAGATCCCTGTAAGTGTGTACCACAGATGGTGCTACGTTATGTCAGACACTGTAATTTAATTTGCTTTTATGACTTGTGACACACCATTCAAATTACCAACCAGCTTCAACCTGAGAGTATTCTAAAACTCTACTAGTGAGTCTGGTGTAGAAGTTATAATTATTAAATACTCACTTTCTGCAGATTCTCAACCTGAGGTCACTGATGCCATAAAGGAGAGAATGCAGATACGTATTTACTGATGAGCAATGCACCATGGGTCAAAATAAACCAAAATATTCAGCATCCACAATCAAATGGAGCTGATGAAGTAACAGATGGATGACTCGGGGGTACGATTCTGAACTCAGACTCTGAGGCATGTGCCCCCCAACACGTAAACATATCCACTCTAATCATCCCATCCTCTCAGAACAGCACAGATTCTTCACACAGAGAACCACATAACAGCGTAGATTAGCAACTCCGCTGTCAGTAATGACTTTCACAAAGGAGAGGCTGGAGAAACAATAAATACAGTGGTGCCTGAGGTTCAGAAACACAATCCATTCCAGGAAAGTGGTCGCGAACCAATTTATATGCGAACCAAGGCAATTTTTCCCATAAGAAAGCATTGAAATTCGATTAATTTGTTCACAAGCCTACTAGATAATACGTTTTGTTAATTAATTTTCTAGTTCTAGTTTAAAGAAAGACACAGTATAGTGTGGCGACAGGCAGACCGAGGCATCGCGGGAGCAGAGGGAGACATGGAGATTTGCTTGCCGTGGAAATCACGCTCTTTATTAAAAGTCCTTAACTCTTGTATTGTTGCTGTTGTTAATGTTAATGGTTACATTTCCCTATTGTCGTGTATGCGTTTGCCCGTGTCTTGTGTGTACCCGGTCCAATCCTCGTGTGATATTTAGCGTGTGTAAATCTTCCACCGTATGTGCATCCTGTAGTTCTGCATCTTACAACCTTGTGTTTCCCATCTGTGTATTTGGGTTCGGTGCTCATTGGTTGCCTGTTGTGGTCCTTCTATTTACATTTGCACACGGGGCATGCTGGGACATGCGCCCCACCGGTGCTACACTAGTATAAAAAAAGGAATGTGGTCGAGGGATCTGTGTTGAATGGCTGAAACAGTTTAGTGTGCAAAATCTAAATAAATAAATAATAATAAAAAACAGAATCACAGCACAAATCAACTAAATTATTTTACATTACTGGCAGTCCCCAGGTTACGAACGAGATCCACTCCCTAAGTCTATATTTAAGTTGAATTTGTAGGCAAGTCGGAAAAATAATAATACAGTACATACTACTACTACTACTGATAATAATAATACAGAAAACAAACTAAATACAGTACTGTACTATACCTCCAGCCAACAAACCACTAAAACTGTGCAATGTTTTCACAAGTGTCACAAAGTACTGCATGTGTTTGTCCATTTTAATTTAATAAGCTTTTCGGTAGTCCGTTTGTAAGAAAGAATTGTCCATAAGTCAGGTGTTCTTAACCGCAGGGACTGTCTGTACAGGACCATCCCATCGCCAGTCAGCCACAGAACAACTTCTTTAGGTGAACTTCTTCCTGGCCAAACAGAAGGAGAAAACACCTTTCATGTTTTATCCAATCCAGTAATATCGCCCGTTACTGGTTACTCACTGGTGGAAAATGATATGAAAAAGAGAACTTTAGCTGATCCCAACAGCAGGCTTGAATGATGCTGCATGATGATAACCACCATCAAGGTTCATGTTCTTTCAGGAGGAGGCTTGGTGACTCCATGGACTCCACTGTTGCCTCTCACTTCCATGGGGTTTAAATCCTGCCCCAGTGTGTATGTGTGGAGTTTGTATGTTCTCCCAGTGTTGTGTGAGTATCCTCTGGGTACTCGACTTTCCTGCTGCAGTCCAAAACCATGATCAATCTATGTTTCTAAGTTGTGCATGTGTGTGTTCTGCAATGGACTGCTGTCCCCTGCTTTGTATCCTATGCTGTATCCCATACAAGCTGTCCCCTGCTTTGTAACCTACACTGCTGAGGATAAGCTCCCTCCCAGTACTGGATAAGTGACTGAAAGATGGATGCATGAATAGAAAATCTATTAAAGGGCAATAGATTTCTTGCTTGGGGTCAAATCAGAATGTTGTACAGAACAAGATGGTTGACGATGATATATGCCTCCAGTGTCACATAGTGGTGGTGCTCCTCATAAGTACTGATGGAAGCTTGTATGTTGACACTACCTTGTGGTGGCCAGAGACATTTAGTCCAGCATGAACAAGAAATAATCTGTACAGAAAACAGTGAAAAATTCACAGATGTGCTCGAGTGAACCCTCCACTGTCTGATCTCCTTCATCTGGTCAGTGTTCCTTTCTAAGTGTGCCTGGTGGTGCCAGGCTCACATATGTATGGTGGCACCTTTGTACATGGACAGCCAATGCTAGGGAAGTGTGCATTTAGCAAAAGGGCTGGAAGGAGGGTGTCTGTGTACAGTAAATGGGAGCACTATTATCATTTATAAAAAAACAAAAACAAAAAATGAATGTCATTATGACTATTCCAAAACTGTTATTCACATAGATGATTTTCATCAAAAAGCAATTCTCTTTGGAAAATAACCATGTTTCCTATGCAGTGGTTCGTCTGTTTGGTTCCCACTACAGCTGCAAAAATGTCAGACCGGTCCAGGCCTTACAGGATCAGCTGAAGGAGAATCACTGCAGGAAGTGGAGCTACAGTATGTATTCCCTCAGGCAGGCAGACATGTGCTGTGCCTCTCTGAGAAAAAGAGACTCAGATCCAACTATGGACACCTACAGTGTGCAATCAATTGTGCAATCAATAATACTTAAGCAGCAGTGCTGAAAGGGACAGTACACAAGCAGTGGGAGTAGCAAGATACTGAGAAGACTTTGGTAGACAAATATCAGATCTCTAGTCTCTACCTCATACTTTTTGTAGGTGACCCTTTTTCATCAAACCCACTTGTCAGCTGGAAAACTCCGACATATCAGTACGGTAATAGTGTGCGACAGGATGCTGATAGTTTCATGAGAAGCCACTCCTGTCGGGGAAATTACCATGAAAACTCCACACCTCTGTGATTAGAGCAGTGCTTCTTAACCCAGTCCTCCCAGCTCCCAACACACCTGAATCTGGTATTCAGTGTACTTGATTGTTTGGTTCAGGTCTGCTGGGAACTAGGAGAGAGCAAAATTGTGGACTGTTAGGGACACCCGAATGACTGGGTTTGTAAAACACTAAATTAAAGTAAATAGTACACAGAAAAATTAACCATGTAAACCATCCATCCATCCCATGAGGAGAAAAGGGTACATCAGCTGTACATATTATCTATGCATGCGTCAATATTTGAAGATGACCAGCCTGAAGGGGCCACCATCTTCCAACGGACCTTTTTTATTCCATTGCTCCAGATACTCTTAATAGACCTCATCCCTCAAGGCATATCTGCAAGATTACAATCCCCCTCAAGGATAAGCACTAGGGAAAATGGTGGCATCATAAATATTATATCTATGGATCCATTTATTTACAGGTGTGGGTCCTACACCAGATATCCCAGAATGCTTCATTTCATATGCCAGGTCAGCATACACAGCTGGGAGTTTCCACGCATAGCAACACATTCTATGAGTAAACTTTAACTGGCCAGAAACCAAGTAGGCTATGATGGAGTGAGATAGTGTCAGCAAAATGACATGACCCCATAAATTTCCCATGTCTCACAAGTCTTTCTGGAAGTACGGCCCACTCACAGTGTAAATACACTCCAGATCACATTTCTTTTAACACCACTTAAACATCTATAACCCCATAAGTAATATAGTCAATAAAGATGGAGAGGCAGATGTACTATATGTTTGCACCCGTTTCAAGCATAATTTCGTTATAACATGCGCCTAAAAACATGGCATGGCAAGTACAAACAGACCACACATGCCTAAAATCACAATTTTATGACTGAGGAGCGCAGAATGACAGGTTGTGCTTTTCCTACTCATGCATATATGTATGCATGGGAGGCTCAAAGGAAAAGAGAGAGTTTCACGCAAAAACATAGAGATGCACATAGAGAGTCAGATTACATATTCGGCTGCATGTATGAAAACTGCAAGGTAAAGCACATGTCTGGTGTGGACTAAAATTTCGTAGCCTCGGAAAAGCAGGTGTAATCGAGGTAGTGCATTCCATACATAAGGGAAATATCAGGAAGGAATGGTCCTCCCTCAGTCCCTGAGCTTATTTTCAGAAAGAGAAACCACATATCCCATTAATGCACAAGTTATATGTGATGCCAATCTACAGATCTCAAACATTGAGGCAAAATTTCCCAGCTCTTTCCATGACACACTGAAAATATTTAAATTTTGGTTAATAAAGGCTGAATCAACATAAAATATTTAAAGTAATCGATCACACTAAATATTTGAAGTTGCCTCAATATATTTTTTTCAGTGTAGGTTCAACCCTAACCACAAATAAAGTTACACTTAAATAACAGACTAAAAATTTTCAACTATTTGAATGAGAACAAGCACACTGAATATAGAACAGCTTTATTTTTCAGTATATCATGCCCCTAGTCAGAATGTGTGAGCAGTAGTTTTGCTGAGCTGCAGTTGTTGGGTTGTTAACCCAAAGCATTAGCTTTAGCTGTCTGGGATACCCACAGTCACCTTAGATACAAGTAAAACATAAGAGAACTGTACCATATTTACAAAATATAATCTGCACTGTTTATTGTAAATGGTTAGAACACTAGTTGAAATGGAACTGATAGACAAAAATGTGTAATTTGTTGTGAAATAAATAAAAACAATGCTTACCTTGTAAACATGCAACTCCAAAAGCCCTGCTGCTTAATCTGTGGCACTATTTCGGAAGATGAAGCTGCATCTGACATCGACAGAGAACAGCGCATGCCATCCACAGACTGGTCAAGTATGGGTGGTGACATGTACTGATTAAGCAATCAGATACAGGTTTAGTACACCCCACATTAAATGACAGGGTGCAACATAGGCTATCTGCAGATCGGGCAAGACGCCGTTTATGCTGCGCTCTCTCAAAACTCATGACCAAAGGGTTTGGAACTGCATGCTCAGCCCATAGAGCTTTGCGGCAGTCTGAGGAAATACACTAAGGTGAAGGACACAGGGAGGACAGCATGGCCAGCAATACCTGCTGGCCAAATGGAGGGGGAGACACAAAAGGTTGAGGATGGCTTGTGACCCTGACAACAGGACTTTGTCTTGTGGTAAACATCAGCAACACAATCAGATGAACATCAGCAAGTCAAAAGAGCAGGTTGATGATTCCTAGCATACCAGGGAGCCCCTGAGACCAGCCCTGAGAATGTGCAAGTGGTGAAATCAGGAAAATAAACAGCAGACTGGACTAGATGGAAACTGTACAAGAAAGACCAGAGTAGGAGCTACTTCGTGGGGAGACTCAGGTATTTCAACCTGAGCAGTAGGCTTCTATGGATGTGATATCAGTAAATGCTGCAGTCTGCTGAAGGAGCAACTGTTCTGTAAATGTTCTGTTATGTAAATTACCAGGTAATTCATTCTGATATGGACATTGTACGCACATTTCTTTTCTTTTGACTGCGTGTATTTTTATTGCAAAGCATAAATAATAATCTACACCATGCCCATTTTTACTGCACAGTGTAAACAGTGCCCTAAACCACACCCATTCACTTCAAGGTGTAGTGTCCCAAGCCACACCCATTTTACTGCAGAGTATAAACAGTGTCCTAAATCACTTTCATTTTTGCAGCAGAGCATAAATGGTGTCTTAAGCCATATTTATTTTTACAGCATAAATGGTGTCCTAAACAACAGCCATTTTACTGCAGTGTAAACAGTGCAGTGTCCTAATCCATGCCCGTTTACTTCAGAGCATAGTGCCCTAAGCCACAATCACTTTTACTGCAGTGCATGAACAGTGTGCTAAGCCCCACCCATTTTACTGCAGAGCATGAACAGTGTGCTAAGCCCCACCCATTTTACTGCAGAGCATAAACTCTGTCCTAAACCACACCCATTTTACTGCAGATCGCAAAGAGTGTCCTACCCAGGAGTGCTCTGCATTGCTCCCATAGCATTGTAGAGTGGCAGATGGCCCAGTATGAAGGAGTGAGTGTAACCCTGGCAACGGACAAGTGCGGACACCTGAGGCTCTTAACTGGGAGCAGTGCCGTCGATCCTGGGTGTCCAAGGCCCAGAACAGGACTGAGCCGTCTGTGCATCAGCAGGGGGATCTCTTTGGTCACACCTTCACTGAGCCTGGCATCTAGGAATCGCAGACAGAGAGACCTGTTTTAGTACGGAGGACAGATGATACTCAGAATTCAGACAGTGCACTTCCTACTCGTCAAATGAAAATGACATTTGAACACATTAAGTTAAAAAAAATGAAAGTATATAATGTAAAGTTATATTTGAGTATTGTGTAAGTCATGTTAACATGTAATCATAATTTATTAATTTACATATATATTAAATGCATTCACAATTTTTTTATGTGGAACAGGCACGTGCCTAAACGATCGAAAGTGCCCCATTTTGAGGTGCTGAGTGTCCCTTTTCGATGACCAGAGATCATGCTAATTGACATAGGGTCACCCCCCACGGTCACTTGAGCACCTAACTCTTGAAAAGTCTTTACATGGCACTGATCTGGATGAATGACTGGTTGGGCTTTCTCACCTTGCACCCCATGGGAAAAACCTAGAGTTATCTTTGATGCAGGGAGAAGATTTTAACAGTCCTGTTTTTTTAGCGCCATGTGTAACAGTCCTGTTACATGTGGCGTTACATGTTACTCTAAGAAAAAGGTGTTGCATAATAGCATCTCACTGAAAGTCAAGTTCCAGTGATGGATCTGGGTTTAACAGGCAGGGTGGTAACCGTTTGAATGAGATATAGAGCCAACATAATTATGTGAAGGTAACAGAGCATCCAGTCACGCTGTGGACTGAGTATGACTACAGATGCAATATTCAGTCACACTGTAGCCTGAGTATGAGTATAATCATGGTACAGTAACACCTTCAGTAACACAGTCACATTGTAGCCTGTATAAACACAGATAAAGTATCATCGTCAGTGACACAGACATATGGTCGCTCGAAAGGCACTAGTGTGTATTTGCTGGATAAACTCCAGTAGAATCACAATAATGACAACAATGGTTTCAAAACAATTAAAAATCTGCAGCAAAGAAAGGGCCTGATTGCAGGCTGCTGTAGGACAGTCAGCTGAAACATGTTCAGAATAACCATGGGCTGACACACTTGTCCTTACACATAAATACACAAACACACACACACATACACACAGGTTTGTAATTGTATCTTTGTGGGAACTCTCCATTCACTTCTATGGGGAGAACTCTAATCCCAACATGATGACCCAACCCCTACCCAGCTCTAACCTTAACCGTAAGTAACCAAACAAAAAACAAGAGTTTCTGATTTTTATTTTTTTCCATTGCAGTCATGGATTTTTAGAAAAGTGAGTTTTCCCTTACGGGGAAATGGGTTTTCATCACGTTGTGGGGACATTTGGTTCCCACAAGGTAAGGTACATCTGGACCACACACACACACACACACACACACACGCACACACACTCCTATATACACACAGCCAGTCTTCATTTGACAGACCATAAGTACCTGCTCTCCTTGTCTTAGTGTTTAGAAAACAGTGACTCCTGTTTTCCAGAGGAGGAAAATGATGTGGGTGTTTCTAGACAGTTCCATTCCTCCTTCTTGTCACCCATAAAACAAGAGAAAATGCAGACATAGTGCTGAAAATCTGAAATCACATGGCTGCCTCTCTTCTTCTATCTGCCTCTGTTTACTCCAAGGTCAAAGGAATGATCTGCCCAGTCAAGGGCATAAGTTTGGTTTCAACATTGGTAGGGACCAAATCAACCTTGGACCCCCTGCCCCCCTAACCATGCATGGTAGTCCAACAACATTTTTAGAGACATTTCCCTAACACCCGAACCCGAATCTATGCCGTTGTGGCCAGTGGCCCCTCCCACATGGAGCACTGCCATTCTGGGTAGCAGTCGCTCTCTTTTTACTCCCGTATTTTGACTTCAAGTTTCATGAGGGAGCACTCATGTTTTCGATGTATTAGCAGAACGGTTACATATGGCGTGCTCCAATGACTCAGACTTGCTGTGCATTTGTTGGGCATAAGTTCTCCATTCTTTAAAAAATACCATATGATTGGCTGGAATTGCATTTGTTTCTGTGATGTGCTATCAATCAAAGTTTCTTATCAACAGTTTATAGAAGTGTCTCATTTTCATATCATTTATATTTTATATGACAATAAATTGATATATCGTTTATCTCACCCAACCCTACTATGGCGGACCTCAGTTCATTTAATAGTGCATAAGCATTCATTATTGTGGTATTGGTTTGAGAAAAGAGAACGCTTGCTGCAGCTTCCCTGATGAAAAACACATTTTCTCTTTGGCACGGTGACTTTCACAGCATGGATTAGCATCCTGGCCTCCTTCGGATTTTTGTCTTGGCAGATAAAAACGCCCAGAATGGCTACGCCTACATAACTTAGGGGTATAAATGACCAATTGTAGTTAACAGCTGATACTAACAGCTGTAAAAAGCAATAGAGGGTGCTGCTTTACATTTGTGCGATTAACAGTTTGATGTGTGTCAGCTGAACATTGCTGCACATTAAAACTTTATTAGATGGGCAGCCTGTTAAAACCAGGACATATATTTCAGTTATTGTATTTTATTTTATTTCAGTTATTCAGACACTGGGACATATATCCTGAACGCAATCTGGGATGTCTGGGCACCCTAACACCTACTACAATCAACGTAATTACTGTCCTGCCATGGTACAATAAATGAATATGCAACATACTGTCCCCCCTCCCCAACTCAACATAATTACTCTACCTCGACCCTTACTCTACAAGCTGTTGTGCCTCGCCTATTTTACATAGTTAAAGTCCAACCTCCCTCACACTGCATAATTACAGTCCCACACATGGGTGGAACTTTTATTTAGTAAAAATGTTCCAGTTCAGATAAATTTTCACTAACTCACAATGTGCAATGTACTTTTCAAGAATAAAGAAATAAAGTTATGAACAGAATCGGTGACAAAGGGCAGCCCTGGCGGAGACCAACACTCACCAGAAACGAGTCCGACTTACTGCCGACAATGCGGACCAAGCTCTGGCACCGGTTGTACAGGGACCGAACAGCCCTTATA
>JAOYFF010000063.1:29046479-29064415 GCA_025773925.1 Cryptomyrus ogoouensis | reverse complement strand
GGTTAATTGCGTTAAAAATTTTAATCAGATTAATCATGATGATGGATTAATCCGCGTTAACCCGTTAATTTTGACAGTGATTTTTTTCAAATTAAATCACTGTTCATTTCTTATTACTCTTGGGAGATAAGGTAACAGTCTAAGCTGTATGACACAGCTCCAGCCCATGGCAAAGAGGCATGATGGGAGCCGAGCCTTACCTCCCTATTGATACTAGTGCTCTCCAGCACCCTCTCAATGACAGGGGGACTGTTGGGAGCTGGTGCAGGCATAGGTTGCATGGCGATCAGCTGAATCTTGTTGGCTACCCGCCGGGTGCATTCTGAAGGGCGAGATGCACGGTCCACGTGCTCAAAGATGGAGGCTGAGGATTGCTGATCATTGGCCCCGCTGCCTGCTGAGGGTCCTGGTGTGGGGGAGTCAAAGGAGTCAGTTATGGAGATCACCTACCCACTACTCCCCTGAGAGAAAGGGGATTTGGAACAAAACTCATTTAAAAAAATGCTTTTGATTCACTTTTTGGATTATTTGAACTGCCTGCTGCAAAATCAATTCTTTAGTTCTGTAACGCTTTATTTCTGTCACCAAGGGGCAAATGTGCCACCTTAATGCCAGTTTCCCATTCACAATAAGATAAAGAATAATCAGGTCCAATGTCCAAACTCAGATGACTTGCATTCTTTATTAATGATCCCCCACGAGTATGGCACAATGGTTTCAGCACTATGCCTTCATCAGTGTGTGCCTCCATTCACAATAATTAAAATATAAAGTCAATACATACAATACTTACAATTCAAACTAGGTCATTAGTTCACCTGAAGCATATAATAATAGATACTTTTTGATCCCCGTGGGCGTACAGGGAGCTGGGGCTTAAGGGTCTTGCTCCAGCACCTGCAGACATGCCGAAGCTGGGTTTGAACTGCCAACGTTCTGATTACAGGCTTAGCCCACTGAACCACGTGCTACCCCTACATTTATATTACAAATTACTCTTACTAATTAACTTATGTTGTATTTACCACAGAAGATGATTAATGCTAAAGTAGTGGGCTAAGCACCGTAATATCTAGTCTTCTGATGTCAGAACTATATCCCCTGGGACTCAAAATGGACCAAACCCCATCACAAACTACTTGGAGAGTACACAGCTTTCACACAGCTTTCACAGACCAGATGACCAGCGTTCTATCCACCAGTCATGAATAGGAAATATTTCTTACTGATTTAATTCTCCCCTGAGTGATACAATAAGGCATAGATCAGCAGTAAGAAGAGGGAACTTGACAGAATTATTAATTTTACTGTGCTGATCAGATCCAGACCATCAGCACCGTGAGCACAGAGCAGCACTGAAGCTCTCTGTACTATAACAGTGCAGACTAGGGGAGCTGTCTGCAAGCTCCAGAGAGCAGAAAGTGCAGAATGAGTGAGGCCCTGGCACAGACCCTCCTGTACAGCTTTACCAGGACAGACTGCTCATCACCATGTAATAAAAACCCGTTTTTTTTTTACATTGTGGGGACCATTTTTCAGGTCCCCACCAAGATTTGTGAATGCAATCAAAAAAGTAAAAATTCCAAAAGTCTTAAATTTTGTTTGGTTATGGTTAAGGTGAGGGCTGGGTAGGGGTTAAGATCGTCATGTTGTCATTAGAGTTTTCCCCCATTGAAATGAATGGAGAGTCCCTACAAAGATATAATTACAAACCTCTGTGTGTGTGTGTGTGTGTGTGTGAGCAGGTATACCTTACCTTATGGGGACACAATGTCCCCACAACGTGATGAATACCTGTTTTGGACCAGTTTCCTCAATTTAATAAAAATCTGTGACTGCAATGAAAAAACTAAAAATGCAAAAACTGTATTTTGCTTGGTTACTAATGGTTATGATTGGGGCTGGGTAGGGGTTACGGTTCTCATAGTTAGCATTAGAATTTTTCCCATAGAAATGAATGAGCGGTCCTTATAAAGATATGTTTACCCAACATGTATGTGTGTGTGTGTGTGTGTGTGTGTGTGTGTGTATGTGTGTGAGAGAGAGAGAGAGAGACCCAGGATGGCCTAGTGGCACTTGCCATTTTTGGGGGGCTTCCGCAGCTGCTTCCCCTCACTGGGAGTGCCATGGATGCGGGCGTTCTCCTCGACTGACTCCCTTCCGCTGGATGGATTGCTGCCCATGGAGTCAGCATCTGATGGGGAGATCCTGCCAAACACCAGACAATTCAAGTCACATCTCTCCAAGGAGTGGCTCCAGTGAAGACTCCATGGCCCATGGAGAGCAGGGCTTGCAGTTTACTGTGCTTGTTAGTTACCTCACAGCACTGGAGCCTGATGCTGTTACATAAGGAAATGCTACTGGCACCTTGTAACAATATCAGCATTACCATCAACCTGCCTATGGGCTAATTAAGATTTAGGTACATCTAAACATTTAGAAGATTTTATCCAAAGCATCATACAATTCAGAAAGGAGAAATCAGACAGTCCCTAGAGCCATTGGGGTTAAAGGCCTTACTCAGGGGTATAATCACAAAATCACTCTGACAAATCTGGGATTCAAATTGGTGACCTTCTGATCACAGGCATAGCATCCTAACCTACAGAGCCCCACACCGGTACACAGAGTCTTATTCTCAGCCATGGTTTAGTTGGGAGGGTGCTATGGCAAGGTGCAGTGGCAGCGTTGTATCATCTTTCGTGGCTGTATGGTATTGCCTATTGTGCTGCATGGTGTTGCCAATTGTGGCTGCATCATATTTCGCAATCTGAAATCGTTGTGTTGATATTGTTCCTATAACATCATTGGGTGTTTCTCAGTATGTGTACTTGGGTTCTCGTGTAACCATTTTACATCATTTTCCATTGCCAAGACCAAATTCCAATACTAAGAACACAAGTACTGAGGCTTAATGGTGGCTTAACGGTTAGGGAAGTGCATTCATAATTAAAAGATTGCAGGTTCAAATCCCCGACCAGCAAGGCACCACTGAGGTACCCTGAGAAAGGTACCGCCCCCAAGCACTGCTCCCTGGGTGCTGAATTAGCTGCTCCCTGCTATGTCACATCGTCACATATGGGTTAAATGCAGAGAACATATTTGGTTGTTGTGCACTGTGTGCTGTGGTGTGTCAAGAATGGCAATTTATCACTAAATTCTAAAATACCTGGACGTTGGTCTTGCACCGCCCCAAATATCAAGGATACATCAGTTGCATCCTCATTGAATGAGACCAATCCCATGATTCAGTGTACCCCATGTTCATTCTTGGGAGGCGAGTTAAAAAGACCGGTCCTGCCAAGACCACAAGTACGATCTTTGTGTTCTTGGTATTGAGAAACACCCTTAATTAATGCTGCACCAACATCACTGCATCGCTGCAACTGACGAAACACATTGTTGTGATGTCACAGCTTTGTGAGTTGAGGAAAAAGACCGGTAAATAGTGGGTGTTTCTCAATAAGTGTCCTTGACCGTTCTTGTGTGCCCATTTTATGTCATCGTCCATTGCTGAAGACCAGTTCCAATACTCAAGAAGTACAGAGAATGGTAAAAAATCCCCGGATCTCCCATGGAAAATTGGTCCTAGGTGAGCAGTTAGACCAAGTGCAAATCAGACCCTCATGATGAAGGAAAATATAATGTATCATGTTATCCCACCTGGATTGGGGACACCGGGGCCTTGCCCTGCAGCCAGGCTTGGAGAGAGCTGGAGGTTGAGTACCTGCTGGTCGGGCCTCCGCCCATGGGGTCCAGCTAAGCACAACCTGAAGGAATAATGTGGATCCGCCCTCCTGTAGACCCATCACCGTCTGGGGAAGCCGTGGGCGTCGGGTGCAGTGTACATCATTGGCTACCAAAACTGGTTCTTGGTACTGGAATGTAACCTCTCTGGTATGAGAGGAGACTGAGCTGGTGCGGGAGGTAGAGAGATACTGACTAGATGGGTGGGTCTGCTGATAGCCCCCCCGCTTTGGTGCAAGTTCAACCGGTGAACGAGAGGGTCATCTCATTTCAACTTTGAGTTGGAGGAGGTGCTCTGCCTGTTTGTGTGTACATGCCGAACACCTGTTGAGAGAATCCAGCCTTGTTGGAGACCTTGGAAGGGGTGCTAGAAGGGACACCATTGTTCTGCTGGGAGACGCTCAATCTGGAAGTGGTTGCTGAAGCAAGAACTCAGCAGTGGGAGGAATTTGGTGAGGCTATGGAAAAGGACTTTTGGCCTCGAAAAGATTTTAGCAAACCATTGGACGACTCAGAGGGGGAAGCCAGGCTTTGCCTATGCTGTTTGAGAACTGCTGAGCTCAACTGGTGATATAGTCAGGCAGTGGAAAGAATATTTTGAGGATCTCCTGATCCACTGATACGCGTTCCATGGAGGAAGTAGAGCTGTAAGACTCACCAGAGGTCACTGAAGTAGTCAAAAAACTCTTCGGTAGTAAGGCTCTGGGGGTGGATGAGATTCACCCTAAGTTCTTGAAAGCTCTTGATGTTGTTGCGCTGTCTTTGCTGATACACCTCTTCAACATTCTGTGGACACTGGGGGCAGTGCCTTTGAATTGGCACACTGGGGTGGTGGTCCCAATTTTTAAAAAAGGGCACTGGAGGATGTGTCCCAACTACAAGGGGATCCTCACTCTTCAGCTTCCCTGGTAAGATCTATGCTGGGGTACTGGAGAGGACAGTCTGTCTGTTGGTCGAGCTTGGGAAGGAGGTAACAGCTGGCACAACCTGGAAAAATGGTCCACCACCATCAGAACCACCATGTGACCTTGGGATTGGGGCACATCCATGATGAAGTTGAGTGCCAGATAGGATCAGGGATGGACGGGCAAAGTCACTTAGCAGTTTTGTGGTACTCCAGTTTCAGTGGTTAGTCAGTACCTGGAAATGGTGAGCTGTGCCTTTGAACTAGTGACACCACTCCTTGAGGGATAGTATTATGGCCAGCAGTTCCCAGTTGCTCATGTTGTAATTATGTTCTGCGGGAGACAGCTTACGCGAATAGAAAGCACAAGGGTGGACACTCCCTTCCTCCTTTAAATACTGTGATAACACAGCCTCAGCACCAATCGCTGTGAAATCCACCTCCGCGATATCGGTTTGTGTCGGGCTGGACTGCAAAAGCACAAGCGACGGGCTGAAGAGGTCCTTGAGGGTGTGGAGGGCAGTCTCTGCCTCAGCATTCCAATGGATGGTGGTGCGACTTGCCTGGAGGAGGGCTATGAAGGAGGTAGCCATGGAGCTGAAGCCCCGAATGAAGTGCCTGTAGAAGTTTGGAACCATTGTTGCTCCTTGACAGTGTGAGGCTAGTTCCACACAGCCCACACCGTCTCCTCATCCACCTTTACTCCCCAGGGCTGGATCTGTTATCCTAAGAACTTACTCAATGACACGTGGAACTCACATTTCTCCCCTTTCATGAACAGGTGGTTCTTCCGGAGCCACTGAATAACCCAATGGACATGACTCACATGTTCCTCCGGAAAGCAAGAGTAGACCAGGATTACGTTGATATAGATGATGACAAGACAGTTCAGCATGTCAGAGAGAATGCAGCTCATGAAATTCTGAAAGATGGAGGGATTACTATACAAACTGTAGGGCATCAATAGATACTCAACTGACCAGTATTCGTGATGAAGGTCTTCCACTTGTCGCCGACCCGGATACAGATCAGGTTGTAGGTGCTCCTGAGATCTAGTTTGGTGAAGACACGTGCCTCCCATAGCTGTTCAAGGGCCAAAGTGAGCGAGGTGGAAGAGATCCTCCTGACCTGGGTTTTTTAGGATTTCCGGTGTGCCTGAGGACCTATATCTTAACTGGAGGTCTCGGATAGGTGTAGACAACACAGTTCAGACACAGCTTATACTGATATTAACCATTATAATGCATTATGAAGCTATCTATAGTGCATTATCAATGACAGCTTCATAGAGCATTCATAATGCATAATAAACCTGGCTATAATGTGTTATGCCTTTTTATAGTTATAGCCATGTTTATGATACTTAATGGATGGTATGATAATTATGAAGGTATCTATAATGCATGAAGACTGCTTTAAGTTACCGAAAATTCTTCTTTTCAGATATTCCTTGACTCATGCCAAAAAATACAGCAAACAGGATTATGAAGCTCCACCTACTTACGTTTTTGCTAATTTGCATAATGTGAAAAATCCACTTTTTTGATCTCTTCCTACACCATTCAACCAATTCACACAAAATTGAACTGCAGCATCTTGAGCAGACAAAGAGTTGTACGTAGGATTTTGATCAACCAAATCGTTTCGATGCTACAGACCAAGGAATTTCTTGGGCATGGCCTTTTTGCACTTAATGACCAATTTCTCATCAATAGACCATCTGATTCTCACCAAACTTGCTACATGTAGTTGAACCAACATTATAAAGCAATTCTACTAAAAGAGATTAAATTTTGTATAACTGATCTGGGTCAAATGACCCAACTAATTATTTAATAAAACTTTATCTACTCATAAAAATCACTGACAACAGGCAATCAAATTTCAGTAGGCTATAATTACCCATGAATATCCTCCTGAGAACCCACCCATTCATTTATGTCCATTGTAGTGGACATTTTGTTTTTGCATATATCTTTTCACTGATGTAAGGAAACATATTTATTCCTGTTGTACACTAAAGAGGACATGCTGTGAAATTAAAAATAAAAATAAATTTGAAAAAAGATGTCTTAAAGACATAGAAAATCAAAATTAACCTAAACTGAAGGACACTTTTTTCCTTGGGTCTCAGGAGGATATGACTAAGAATCATGAAATTTGGTGCCATGGTGCAACATTCCCTCCACTGTCCAGGGCTGTAAAGCAACACTGGTCAGCCTAATGGTGGTGCTATAGTGCCATGTTTTACATTTTGGCTGATACAGACACTCCTCTACTTGCGAAAAAGATATGTTCTGAACGGCCATTTGTAACTTGAAATGTTCATAAGTCGTTATTCAACATCATTTGAAGGGTATACGCAAGTAGAAAGAACTAGGATGCTGGGAGTACGCACGCTACGCTGCTGCATGGCGGGAGTAGTGGACAGAAGTCGTGCTAGGCAGAATTGGTGCGCAGAAAAAAAAATTATGTTCCGGACAGAAAACGGGAGCCCAAGGAACACAATTTGGACTTAAAGTCCTCTTCATTCGTATGTCTGAAAGTTCGTAAGTTGAAATTTCATAAGTAGAGGAGCATCTGTATTTTATGAACTGTCAGTCATAGAATTTTTTCCCCACATTCCTTGACTTTAGACAGTCATATCTGGTAATAAGATCATCAACCTTTGCTACTTAGATCTGAATTGGTGTATAAATGTCGACTGCGAGCGGCAGACATTTAAACAGTGATTCATGCTGTACGTGTAAGCCCTCAGACTGGATAGTATACCAGACAAATGGTAGATTGCACTACTACTAACCTTCGCGGGAACTCAGGCTTTGGAGGTATTCAACACGTTTGTCTATGATGACGCAGGGGACCTTTGCTGCTTAGATCCGAATTGGTGTAGAAATGTCGACTGCGAGTGGCAGACATTTAAACAGTGATACATGCTGTACCTGCAAGCCCTCAGACTGGATAGTATACCAGACACATGGTAGATTGCACTACTACTAACCTTCGCGGGACCTTAGGCTTTGGAGGTATTCAACATGTTTGTCTATGATGACGCAGGGGACCTTTGCTGCTTAGATCTGAATTGGTGTAGAAATGTCGACTGCGAGTGGCAGACGTTTAAACAGTGATTCATGCTGTACCTGCAAGCCCTCAGACTGGATAGTATACCAGACACATGGTAAATTGCACTACTACTAACCTTCGCGGGACCTTAGGCTTTGGAGGTATTCAACACGTTTGTCTATGATGACGCAGGCTATATAGACAAGTTTGAGAAGGCTATAGAGCAGTTTGTTGAATACTGTTACCCAAAAAAAAAAAGAAAAAAAAATTGAATAGTATGTGTTTCGTTCACACATGCAGCAGCTTGCAGAGAGCTTTGATGCTTTTGTTACAGACTTGCCTAGAAAGCTAGAATGTCTAATTTTGGAGTGTTGCTTGATTCCATGATCCGCAATCAAATCGTGTTTGAAATTAATGACAAAAAAGTAAGAGAGAGGTGGCTGCAAGAAACTGAGGTTACCTTAGTTGGAGTCGTGAAGACATACTATGCTAGTGAATTAGCCCTGCACCATGTGAGAACTTTTGGTGATGGTGCAAAGGACTATGACAGCAAGGCAGAGGCCACAGTGTCCAGATGAAGATTAAGCTACAAGAGGACTCAGAGAGTTTTACATGTAAAAGATGTGGCATTTGATATGCACATGAACAATGCCCAGCCTACGGAAAGGTTTGTAACAAGTGTAAGCAATGAAAATTTAGGCCTAGTAGAAAGGGGGTACTGGGCCAACAATGCCAATACTCAAAACCATGTAGAGTCAGTAGTGGATCAGTATTTAGACATCTTCAAAGGTTTAGTTGTCTTACCATTCACAAATAAGATACAGCTAAAAGATGATGCTCAGCCAGTTGTCTATGCTCCTAGGTGGGTTCCTGCGCCACTACAAGACAAGCTGAAGCAAGAACTCAACCACATGACATTACTGGGGTTATAAAGAAAGTGGAAGAGCCGGAAACAGAATGGCGATATATGTATGTGTATGGATCCAAAAGACTTGAATGCTAACATAAAGAGGGAATATTACTAGATTCCAACCAAAGAGGAAATAACAGGTGAGATGGCCGGTGCACAGTTCCTCAGCAAATTGGATGCATCCCAGGGCTTTTGACAATTAATATATTATGTGGATAACACAAAGCACTGTACATTCAATACACTTTTGGGGTGCTACTGTTTCCAAAGGATGCCTTTTGGAATCTCTTCAGCTCCAGAGGTGCTCCATATGACCATGGAGCACATAGAAGGCATTGAAGGAGTGTGTGTAGATGTGGATCTACATTAGAGCAGCAAAATGACAGGCTGATCAAAGTGCTACAAAGCATCCAGAAGTATGGATGGACACTGAACAGGGCAAAATGTCAGTTTATATGAAGGAAATCACCTTTCTAGGTGAAAGGCTGTAAGGAGTATGTGTGGAGCCAGACAACAGCAAGGTGAAAGCAATTGATCTTTGACAGATGAAACATCACCAAAGTGCATCTTTGGTTAAATGCCATTTTGAGGCATCAGTTCCATAGGCAAATTCATAACAAACTTGTCTGCAAACACAGTGCATCTGAGAGAGCTGTTACATGACAAGTGTGAGTTCAAATGGACTATCACAAAGAAGAATGGGCACGGTTGAAAACCACTCTCAAAACAGAACTGACCCACAACAATAAAGATATCCAGTGACTCATCGAAAAATGGGATTGGGGCTGTTATTACAGATTGATGGAAAAGATTGGAGGCCAGTTGTGTGTGTGTGTCAAGAATAATGACAATGGATGGAATGTGGCTATGCACAAATCAGTGCTTAGGACTAGTGTATGGATTTCAGATACTATATGGCTACCAAAGTTCATGGCAGAGAAAGATCACAAGCCATTAATAGCCATTATTAGGAGGAACCTCATTGAGATGTCACTGTGAATTCAAAGACTAATGATGAAGGTACAACGATGTTTCTGACCTAATATACACACCAGACAAGCACACTGTGCTCGCTGACACTCTGTCTAGGCCGACAATACAGAGTGACGAACATGGTGAGAATTCCACAGAAACTGATGTGAAACTCCACATGAACCTGATCACCGAATCACTACCAGTGTCTGACATCAAATCAGCAGAAACAAAGCCAGATGCAGGGTTAGAGAGAGTCACCAAGCATCTGAATGAGGGTTGGCCTAGAGGTTAATGACAACAGTATAACAACATGAAAGGAAAGCTCTGAAAGAGTGTCGCCAATGAGCTTCTACAGAATCATCGTTCATTAGTTGCTGAGACCAGAGATGCTGAGAAGACTGCATGAAGGACACCTAGGTAGGGAAAAATGCAAGAGGAGGGCTAGAATAGCTGTCTATTGGCCAATAATCAATGCTGACATTGACAGGATGGTCCAAAGCTGTGAGATCTGTCTAAAACAGTAAGCAAAACAGCCTAAAGAACCTATAACAATCACAGACCTACCCAATGAACCATGGCAAAAAGTTGGAACAGACTTGTTCCACTGGGATGGAAAGAATTACCTGGCAATTGACTATTTAATTCCAGAACTTCACCAAAAGGAATGACTTTCGATATTTGACTTCAAGCCCTCTGTGTTCCTAGTTAAACAGTAAAGAGAAAGGAGTACACATAGTCAAACAGCTGTTCAAGAAAGCACAAGACAATGGCTCAAATCCATATCTGACTCTTTTGAGTTTCCGAACTACACCACTGGCAAGGTCTCCTGCAGAGCTTCTAATGGGACATAAGCTACGCTCCATGATTCCCTACACTACAAAATGAAAGGAAAACACACAAACAAAGAAATGTGTCCACAATACATAAACATAAAGCAAACTATGACAAGTCAACAAGAAAATTAGTGCCACTGGCAAGACATGACACAATGAGAATACAACATCTGGGACAAGAAAGTCACTGTTCTGGAGGAAGTAAATCTGAGATCCTACAAGGGCAGAATGGAGGAAGAATTGAAGGAGCTTGCTGAAAACACAAGAGACGCTCCAAGAACAGACATTTGAAAATTCAAATAAAGATCCACCTTGCAGTACATCAGCTGAACCACCATCACTGCCAGATGACAGAAGAACAGCTGAGCTGACTCCCTTACATGTGCTGAGAAGATCTATTTGCAGTGTCAATGCACCTGACAGGCTGAATCTTTAAGAGATATGAATGGAAAAAAAATGTTGTTCATATGTTGGTCCTACTGTATCTGCCTAGAAGCTAAGGATCGCAGTTGTTTGTAAATGATCTAGTTAATGCTAGCTAGAATAAAAACTAGCAAACCAAAAGGACTAAGTTAAATTTAGTTAATAATAGCTAGCTAAACAAGATTTTATTTTATTTTAGTACTTACTTTTTTAATACATGATCAACAAGCAGCAGAGCTGGAAAAAGCTGCAGTTCCAGTATTGTTTCTTTAGCTGATCTTTTTCCCCCCAAGTTATGACATCACAACAACATGATTGGTCAGTTGCAATTATGGTCCTGATGCAACACTAATTATGATACTGTAGAAACAACACCAACACAATATCAGATCATGCATATCAGATCATGCATATCATATCGCCTATTGCAGCTCTATGGTATCACCTATTCTGACTGTATGGTATCTCCTATTCTGGCTGTATGGTTTCCCCTATTATGGCAGTGTGGTATCGCCTATTGTGGCTACATGGTATCACCTATTGTGGCTACATGGTACCACCTGTTTAGTGGCTTGTTTATGGAGAGGAAGTCTACAGTCTATAGAGGGACCCAGCTGAAGCAGTTCACAGCACAAAGAGCAAGACTCAGACCTGAGAACCAGGCTATTCCATTCAGCAGCAGACAAGAAAGAGTCTGCCAGCATGGCTGGGATACAGACACACAGGAATCCATATTAATCACTCAGAGCCGTGGAAAAGATTTCAAGGTGCTTAAATAAATTTAGATAAGATCAGGGCCATTTGCTACCAGACAAATGTCACCTAGTTTTATTTGATTCTTCATCACCATATTTAGCACTCGCGGAATGATTTGGTAAATATCACTTCCAGCCTAATTAGCATCCAAGTCTCAATGGAGAAAAATTATTAGTATCTAATTCATATTTCACAGAAATATTCTCATAAAATACTGATATACAGGACAGTGCAGAGACACAGATAAAATAAACCTGAGTAAAGATATTTTTCTGAGAAATCTCCAACCAAAACTGATGGTAACTAAGGAGGGCTGCCTTTTATAAATGGATCCTTTTATTGTGTGATCTGTTGAACCGAATTCACAGTACTTGAGGATTGCTGAAAATGTTCAGTAAGGAAGATGCAGAGATTAGGTTGCCATAGAAACCCTTTCACTGCTCAAAGCTCTATTCAATCAGCCCCTTGGTACTGTGCTTTCAGCACTATGTCCTTATTGCTACTCCCCTGCAATGGATGTCCAATCACCAACCTGCCCTTGTGGCGGGTAGCCCCTGTCTGCTTGGTGGAGGAAGCCTTTGACTTGGGGGTAAGCACATCCCCGTTCTCCGAGGGAGTCATCTCCTTGACAGGCAGGGGTGGGGGGGCGGGCTCCTGAATCACCATGATGTCATCCTTGTTGTGCTGACCCAAGTGCAGCTTGGCGAAGTCAAAGCCTTTAACAGTTGGAGGCTGGAGCTGCTTGTGAAGGTTAGGTGGGTGGGGGAGGAGGGTGATTCGAGGAAATAAGAAAAAAGGAAAAAATGGTAGGCAGGAACAGGGCCGGGCAGAATGGGAGGACAGGGGAGGAAGAGAGAGAGAGAGAGAGAGAGAAGGAAATGTGAGAACAAAGAGAGAAAGAGTGACCACATCCCTCCAGCCAAGGTGGACAGGTGCTGTAGTGCCGGAGTGAGCCAGGCCGCTCTCCAGTTCTCGGGGACAGCCAACCAACAGCCGGCTCCCAACATTCCCTGGCAGGCCTCATTCAGGCGGCCATTAAAAAGTCATGAGAGTGGCTGTCCGGTATGAGGCTTGAAGAGCTGGATGGACCACTGCATTTACCATGAGAGTTCTGTGTTATACAGTCCTCAGGGACTAGGAATACCAAGACCCCCTCTCTGCCTCCCGAATCAGGCTTCCTCCTGCCCTCCCCCTCCACATGCTAAACAAGTCCCATCTTTAGAAAGGCACTATACACAGGCTATATGGAGGCCCCCTGGTAGTTGGCTGGGGTCAGCTTAGGAGGCTAATGGGCAACTGTAGCACAGCACACAGCCTACCCTTAAACCAGCACTTATTAGATCACTCATGCTACTGAGCTCCTGAATTCAGGAATTCATTTTACCTCTAAAGAAGGGCTTTATGTAGTCAGCCCTCCAAAGCTCAGCCAACAAAATTAGAATTTTGGGGGCAAGCAGACAAAATGCATGGAAAACCTACTACCAGAACAAGGATCTCCCCAGGATTAATGGATTTCTAGAGGATCTTCCAGTTAAAACTGGATGACACACTGAAGCGGTGCTCTTCTCACTATCTCTCTCTACACCATCTCTTTGTGCTTGCCTGCTCCTCTCAGCAACAAAAGGTGGTCGTGAAGTGGCAGAAAGCTGAAGAGCGGAAAGAGAAGAGCAGAACAGGGAAGGCCCATTCGAAGAGCTGGAGTGAAAACATGCAGATGGAACCAAGGACCCGCTGACTAGAGCATTGTGACCTAAAGTAAAGCGGCCCATTGGGGATAAACGATGGGAAGGCAACACTGCTGACTGACTAATAGAAAAAGAGAAGCAATGTGAGCAAGTCAATTCTGGCATGAGCCAACAGCCAGTGGCACAATATGCCGTGACCTCACAGAGATTCGGAGGGGAGGCAGGTTAGCGGCAGCTGTTGTTAGCCTAAGCACTAAAACAGCAGCAAGGTCAGTTTGTGAGGACCCAGCAGTCCCATGGTTTGTCCCATGTGACGGTGGTGCAGGAGGCAGTGCTACCGGTCGGCAACCGAAGGGTTGCAGGTTCGAGCCCTGGGTCCTCCTGACCCCATCGAAGTGTCCTTGAGCAAGACACTGAACCCCAAATTGCTCCCGGTGAGCTGGTTGGCGCCTTGCATGGCAGCCGCCGCCACCGGTGTGAATGGGTGAATGTGAGGCATACATTGTAAAGCGCTTTGGTACTCGTAAGAGTAGTAGAAAGCGCTATATAAATGCAGTCCATTTACCATTTCACTGATCTGAAAGCCGTCTGAACGCATTTTGGATACTGGGCTGGAAACCGGGTCAGACCTGCACAGTTACTTATTAATCTCAAGCCAGAAAGACGGGGGAGATCCACCCCAATGTCAAGGACAAACGGTGTGTTACAGCTGGCACATCGCCATGGCTTATCCCAGAGCAGTGTCACAATCATGGAATCTTAAGCAAAATAATGCAATGGAGCACAATGGCTGTTATACAACTTTATTTGTAAGACACACCCTCCTGACTGACATCACTGGGTCAAAAAGGAAAAGAATGCCTCCTTGAACAACAGCTATGGAAGAAATTACATGCTTATTGATCCAACATTAAATTAATATATGTATAGACCTGCAGAGCTGCACATTATGTGGATGTTATGACACACTCTGTCCTGCAGAGGGCGCACACCCACCTCCTTCATCTTCTGCCTCTGCTGGATGGTGCTCATGGCGTCAGGCTGGAACTCCAGCTTGTCAGAGCGGCACAGCTTCCAGTAGAGGATGGCCACGATGCCCACAGCCAGCACCACGGGGGCCACCACACCCACGATGATCCAGGTGTTGTTGGTGTGCGTCTCCGAGGGTGGGACAGTCAGCTTCTCCAACGCTGTAGAATAAAAGGGCATCTGGTTGCACCATGCCAAAACGACTCAGGTTCTGCTTTCGTTCTGGGACCAAACCTCTAAATGTGGCATTAAAGCTACTTAATGTTCCCTTCTGATAAGGGAACAAACATTTGCCATAGGATTCAACAAGCTCAGTATGAAATACCAAGAAAAAATAAATGATACAGACACATATATGCACACAGACATATATATACTTACGCTGTGCTAGCATCCCCTGCACCCGGTAGCCCAGGACGATGGCGGCCCTCTGGACATCCACCCGGTTCAATAGACTGGAAGTGGCCACAGCCGGCAGCCTCTCCCCAGTAGGACCCTCCACAAAATACACCATCTCCAGGGGGTAGTCTGAGCCCTCCAGCCTGGAAGTCTTCACAATCTGTGGGAGTGGAGGGGGGGGAGCACGAGATAAGCAATGATCCAGGACTAATCACATGTGACCTGTCACATGGGACACACTATACATGGACATGAACAAGGCACAGAAACAGAGGAACAGCGAAAGCATCAGGCACAGGGTCCATTCAGCACACAGTACAAACGCACTAAATAGTGTGTCAAACACAGAAGTCATGATGTCACCACAGCAGCCTACAGGCACTGATGCTGCTTTCAGAACTGACACCTGTATCTACTGAGCCACTGACAGCCTTCCACTGCCAGACTCGGTTTATTAACTTCTTTGTATAAACTGATTAAAAGTAACAAACATGTATTGACTGATTACAGGTAACACACCTCTACTGACTGAAGTCACCCACATATACTGCAGGATTACAGGTAATACACCTGTACAGACTGCTACAGGTGACACATTTGAACAGGCCGCTTACAGGGAACATACCTGTACTGACTGATTACAGGTAACATACCGGTACTAAGTGATTACAGATAACACTCCTTTACTGACTACTTATGCATGACACATTTGTCCAGGCAGATTACTGGTGACATATATGTACTGACTGATTACAGGTGACACATATGATTTCACAACAGACCCAATGATTTGACAAAAGGAACATTTGTACCTAATAAGCTCTGTATTTTCCACTATTTCCTAGTTTTGTTTGAAGGTTCAGTGAGTATCACTGCTGCCTCCCACCCCCCAGGTTGCTGGTTCGATTCCTGGTTGTGGGGTCTACATATCACAGTTCTTGTATTAACCTAAGTTTACCTAACACAGACTAAAGACATGCAATTAGGTGAACTGGTCTTGCCAAATGGTTCATCGTATGTGATGGACTGGCATCCCATCTTGGGAGTTCCCTGCCCTGTGCTAACTGGGATCCATTCCAAGGTCAGCGTGACCCTCTATGAGATACTGTGGCAGCAGAACATCTCTTCCTTAGAATGCAGAACAGAAAATCCTCCTGCCTCTCAGGGCTCCTGTAAAATAAACCGCAAAACTAGGGCACACATTTGTTTTTTTAACAGGTCCAACTGCCAAGAAGTGGCTAGTAGTAATGAGTCTGCCTGTAGCTCTGGCCCTAGGATGCATGTAACACAGGATGGGAGGGGTGAAAGAAATGTTTCTCAGAAGCTGCAGCCTTGAAATGAATAGGCTAAGTCGCCATGGTTACGAAAGAAGAGGAGAGCAGGTGCCATGAAGAATGAACCTAATTAACAAGGCGATGAGCCTGTGGATATGAGAACACATCCATAGTACACAAAGCTAAAGCTAAAGGAACGGTCATATAGATAACAAGCATGTTAATACTGATGTGTATATGTTTGCATGCTACTACTGACTCATTCATGCTAATGTTGCCAGCGCGTATGGTAATGCTGTAGTACCTGCACGCTGTTATTCCCCACACTAGTGGCCCTCTTCCAACGGCGTGAGGCCCCCAGCACCTCCCCCAGCAGCAGAGCCAACCTCCTCTCCATCCGGGCCTGGAAAGTACGCTCGCCCACCCGCTGATCCAGCACGCCCAGCAGCACTGCAAGGCACAGAGGCACACAAGCATCATGGCAGGGCCGTACCTGGGCACCAAGACTGGATCATGTGGCAGCCTACCTGTCTTAACCCAGGATGATCGCAGCACCTGGCTGACATTCAGTTCTGGGTAGTGAAATGCTGTGAATGAGAGGGAGATGAGAAAGATCCTCCAGCTAAACAGACTCAAAGCTCAATATGCCAGTCTACCACTAGAAGACACAAGATGCAAAGGAGCAGAATTAGCTCCCAGGTAAAGGGCCTGACGTTCAACTGACGTTCAGCAATTTGCAGTACTGGGAAGCCCACATAGAAGCTGAACTCCACCATGGTGAGGAGCCGCAGGTGGCTGCTGACTAATGACCCCTCCAGGTAGCCACTGAAGTCACGCACAGCAAAGGTGATGTCTACTGGCGCCCTCTGCTGGCGCAGGGTTTTGGTGGCACCCATGGTGATGTTGATGATCTGTAACACAGTGTACAGTGTACCTTCATCACACGGTGAAAGAGATGAAGAGCCTTGGGAAACATTTACTTACTTCATTCCATTCCTTAAACACTAGGAACCCTAAACCTACGCAACTTTGTGTAAAATCCCTAGAACTAATACCTCTGCGGACCCCTTCAGCTCCATTGTCCTCTTGCTTTTGTTGTGCAAATACACAATTTACATGTGAAGCCTGAGAAGACACCCCCACCTCTGTTCCACCTCAGACACTTCACACCTCCTCTGCTTCCACACTCTCTGCTCACTGCTCCTCTCCCTACAACCACGGCATCCAGCACACATCCAGCACCTTTAGCCACTGCCAATGGTACCTTGGCATTTACCTGAACAATAAACTGGACTGGACTCATAACACAAATGCACTCTACAAAAAAGGGCAGAGCAGGCTGTACCTGCTGCGGAGGCTTAGGTCTTTTAGAGTATAGGACCTTTTTTGACTCTGTAGTGGCATCAGCTATCTTTTACGGTGTGGTCTGCTGGGGCAGCAGAATCTCTGCTAGGGACAGAAAGAGATTGAACAGGCTGATCCGGAGGGCCAGCTCTGTTCTAGGATGCCCTCTGGACCCGGTGGAGGTTGTAAGTGACAGGAGAATGGTGGCTAAGCTGCCATCCCTTGTCAATGCCTGTCATTCCATTGCGTGCCTGTCCATATATATATATATATATATATATATATCCACAGTGTTGTACATATATTTATATATCCACTCTGCACATAATGTACATACACTATAATATACATACATATATTTATCTAAGTTTACATATACATATATATACAGTGGGTACGGAAAGTATTCAGACCCCCTTCAATTTTTCACTCTTTGTTATATTGTAGCCATTTGCTAAAATCATTTGAAATTATTTTTTTTCCTCATTAATGTACACACAGCACCCCATATTGACAGAAAAAAAAAGAATTTTTGAAATTGTTGCAGATTTATTAAAAAAGAAAAACTGAAATATCACATGGTCCTAAGTATTC
>JAOYFF010000063.1:29012649-29025397 GCA_025773925.1 Cryptomyrus ogoouensis | reverse complement strand
TGAAATGTAAAGGATTGTGTGAAATTTCATCATTTTGACTACTATCCCCAGTATCGAACTGAATCGAATCGTATCGTGGTTATTTCTGAGGTATCAAAAAATAAAAAATAAAAATCTAACCGTTGCCTTAAGGAATCGATATTGTATCGTATCGCGAGGAAAGCTGTGATTTACACCCCTAGACGATGCCGATCCAAATATTGTATTGGTGCATCTCTAATTTCAGTTAATATGGCAAACTACAGATATCTGCATATAGTCTTGCAGAAGCATTGTTTGAGTATGCTAAGAGTAGGAAAAAATGTATGCCACTACTCTACAGGCAACATTATTTACTCAAATCTGCTTCATTGTTTTATTCAGTGACAACTGTCACAAAAAAATGAGCAGAAATATTTTTTGAAGTTAAAATTGTACAAGCTGTTGCCAAATTAAATATATAGAAATCAATCAAATAATCACTAATTGTGCCCCAACTAATCGTTTCTAGTCAAAAAGTACACAGAAGTCTCCAGTACAAAATACATTTTAAAACTTCTAAGTAGGAATTAACCAAACTTTAGAAAGAATACAAATCTAAAGACATCTAGTTTGTATACATTTTACTGTATTTAGACTTTTGAAAAATCAGCACTAGCCTTACATACATTGTGGTCTGCAGTTTTGCTGTTTTAACCTTTAGCTTTAAGTAGGCATACAGTAACTGTATTTCCACACAGCAAGATGACAGCCCTGATGCACATGCGCTGCTGAACAACTACCCATCACATGACCCTCACTTCGTTCAGTTCATGAAATGTCACGATAAGGCTACAAGCGTTTTCACAATTTTTCATGCTAGACCTCTGTCTGAACTTTTAAAAACCACCCCCCCCCCCCACATCTGATTCAGCATTTTGTGCTGGTATTCGACCAATACCAATAATGGGTATCGGAATGATGCCATCTCTAAATAAAACATCCTTGCAAAACTCACCAAAACCCAGCTCACAAAATCCCCCCCCCCCCCAAAAAAAAACAAAAACTCACAAACGCACCCAAGCCCATCTCACAAAACCCACCAAAACTCTCCACCAAATTTCAGGCCCTCTTGTGATACAATGAAAGGGGTAATGGTCTTCACAAAATTCCCCCAGCTAACACTTTGGTATAATCAAACACTCTACTGCGCCAGACTCAAGCCTGTAGCAACAGATAATCATGTATCTGCCCGTCCACACTCAAAAATCTCTCATACAGTCGTGCTAATGGTGATGTGTAGCCTGTCCAAGGACACACATTTCATGAACTGGACTAACTCTGGACAAAATGTCTGTCTCTTAAAAACTTGCTGAAGGAAATTTAGATACAGATTCACCTGAAATAAAAGGTTCCAGATTGTTTTAAGGAGCTGGAGTATCCAGCAGAAACCTGGACACATAAGGGAGGGAAAGGTATTACATTCAGGTATTGCTATTTTGTGGAGGCTCATGGTTAACAGCTGTCTTTGTCTCAGTAGTTGTATAAAAATGAAAATTCACCCAAAAATCAAATACCTAAGAACAAAATTCTACAGTGAATAACTAATGTATTTTTTGCAGTCTGTGGCTACAGTGAGTACAAAAGCTATGCCTGCATGACTTGCTTTACAGCTCCAACTGGCTGGGGTGTTGAGCCCTGCCTAGCAAGAGCCATGGGGACTAACTGTGAGGGTGCAGCTTAGCTAAGTAAACCATAAACCTACTCATTTAAATGGCACATAATAATTGTGCCAGTAATCTGAATGACTGGATTACAACAAGCAAGCAAGCAAATACATTTTTAAATAGCTGCATTTATAGTAACATACATATCTCACAAATAATTAATATTTGTGGACAAAGGCCATGTCTTCTCAATCAGAAGTGTGAGTTCAGGGGTAGAGAGATGACAGAGAGGAACCTGCATCACTTACCTGTGACAGGTGAGCCCACTGCGGCCCCGGGTGCTAGCATCATCATCCATGCTAGCATAAGCGCACAAAACCCAAAAGGATGACACGAGATCCTGGGGGATAGGTCTGAAGCTAAGATTAAAGTCCCCATTTCCTACGGCTCATGGTTTGCCGTGTCCGGAGGAAATAGTGGGATCCCTCCCAGCAGGCAGCATGCAGGGGACGCTGCTCGTGCAGGTTTCCTTTTCGCTTCGCCTGCGTATTTCAGACCTCAAAAGCTTCTGCCGGTCTGACGCCTTTTAAACAACTTCTATCAGTCCGCTAAATGTGCTTTTATGAAGACGAAGCAGCTAGGCGAAGATACACATTTTAACGCTATTCTTTTTGGTTATTGTAACCCTTAGCAAATCAGCGCAGCGGAAAAAAGACACAAAGCCTGCAAACGTGGGTTAAGATAAAGATCAACAAACCGGCTGCCCATCCTATCATTTGTGCAAGAAAATTAATCCGGCCCGTCTTCAGAGGTTTGAAAAATGTGTCCGGATTTCACGACGCATCCTCTTCATTTGAAGCTTAATTTAAGACGATTTTCGTTATAGTCTTTTCAACCAGTGACAGGGTGTCTTGTGCTGTTATAATTTACAGCTTATTTAGAAAACCAGCTGCGTTATATCGCACATTTTACTATCAGTAAAACAGTGTCAACCGGCTGGGGTGAATGAGCAGTAACGCTAACCCCTGCTTGATGAAATCTGGAGGATCGCAGGTCCAGCAGACGCGAAGAGCCCGCACCTCCGTCCCTAGTAGGACGCTACAGACGCGCAGCTGACCGAAAGCACGCCCATAAAACCTGATCCGGATGCAAAAATAAAATACCAAATAGTAATAAAAACCTAAATGACAATAAACCAAAGCGAGGAAATAGACCTCAAGTAAAGTGTTAAGGAAAGTCCCGGGGTACGAACGCAATATAAGGCTACGACTGTGAACAGTTTTACTGAATAGTAACGTCCCCCAGCACAGCGCCCCGCTCATCAATCTGCCTGCTCTTCACCGGGCGATAGCTTCTCATCCCTCTTCTTCTGTACCGTCAACTCCTCCACCGCGACGCTGTATTTAAAATCGACGAAATCGCAGGCTGTGGTCATGGACCGAGGGGGCGTTCCGTTCAGGTAGCGGGTTAGGCTGTTTCCCCCGCCTCTTCCACACAGTGATCACATAGTCTGGACGCACCCGTCTTTGTTCCCACCATGTCCAGATAAACCCTCTGGATCTTTTCCGTATTTCTTTTTCATTCGACAACTCATTTAGGAGGACACATGTCCGACGCTTTTCTGTCACATGACGCAATGAAACTCGTCGCATAAAGGAAAAGGTACCCTAGTCTTAAATCCCCCACCTCTGATGGCCGTTATTAGGTGATGGGGACATAAGGCAATGGACCAAACAGCCCGGCCCGTACTCTTATTACTTTTACTGATAAATAGCCCGAATGGCACTGTATCCGCTCATCGGGGCTTTGTGGCTGTTCTCAGAAGTGATACAGTATGCATGTTAAATAAAAAGGACCTCCACGAAAAAAGAAAAAAAGAAAGTCCGGTGTTCTGACAAAACGTCCTACTTTATCAAAACATACTACCGTAGTGCTAATCGATAGCCCTAACTCTTACCCTAACCCTAACCTCCCAAAAACCCCTAAAACCCTCACCTTAACCGTAACCCTAACCCCTAAAACCTAACCCTAATCCCAAAACGGTGGAACTGCACATGCGCAGAAAGGCTCGCTAGCACGTCTCGATAGGTAGGATGTTTTGTCAGAACACCGGCACACGAAGGGCATATGCTAGTATAGCCACCTAGTGTTCGTCCACATATTTTGCCATGATTGTAATTACGTCGCTTTTTTCATTTGCCCTTCTTGGTCACATATCCAGTTGGCACCGCGATCTTCTGCTGTGGATTCCCAGAAATAATGCAGGAAAGAAACAATGAAAACTTTCAATTTACCTGACATTTAAAAAAATATTTATATCAGCATTTGGTTCCCTATTGATGTAGGCTTGTTTCTTTGTAAAAAATTATATCTAAAATATATCAGTTCTTTTTAAATCAATAGGACGTTCTGTATTTCACTACAGATTCCCATATACACTTTGCATGTTGTCTTTTTGAGTTTATCTTCTGACAATTAAGAAATACATGTTGATATGTAAATACACGTTGCTTATCTTTGTTGGGGTCTTAACATCCTGGCAACCTTAACCCTAACCCTAAGCCTCAAATTTTGATTCAAACAAGAAGTCTCTCTGTCAAAATAAGGACTAGTCTAAATCCAGACTCTTTCCAATGCTTTGCACATTGATCTCTGGATCACATACACCATCCTGACACACCAGAGGCATGCCGCAGTACAAGATAGCAGACCACTACCTGGGGTCCTGAGCTGGGAGAGGGCCCTGAGGGTGGCCAATTATATATTGCACTGCAATGACAAATGTGCTGTATTTTTGTATTCTGTTTTTCACAAGTGAAAATAAATGACTTGTGTTAATTAAATTGTCTTTGTTGATATTATTAATTTAGAATTTATGCTAAAATATTGGTAATATCAGGGGAGAGTGGGTTGGAAGTCCTGCAGAGTCCCTAGAATCACCTGTGTGATCCATTAAAAGCTATAAAAGACCTTCATGTGTGCTTGATGTGTATGAGTGCGGTCTGCAGTGTGCACAATACCCCCCCCCCCAAGTATTAACAAGGTGTGAAAGAAATTATCTGGCTTTATATATGGCAGTAGTTTTACAAGGCCACTGTGAAAAGATGGTTGTAATGATGCAGTCAAGACCACCTAAACCGAGACCAAATCATTACCAAGACCAGAGTGTATTGTGACTGAGACAAAACCAAGGCAGGGCTAGACCAAGTCAAGATCAGAAACAGACTAATGTTTGAGTCTATGTAACAGAACACACTATAGAATTTGGAATACAGGCACTGTCATGGAGTTAGGCAGTATGGCCTAAAATTTGTTTTCAGAGCATAATTTGAACCATGGACTTTTTTTTTTAATAAAAATTGCAATATGAATGTATCTGTGCTGATGTAATATTTTTTCAAATAAGACGCACCTTATCGGTTGCATTTGATCTTTGAAGCAGGATGTTTTACACCCAATCACAGTATTGTTAACAAACAGATGAATATTAAGCTGCTGTGATAAATATTGAGGCATTTTGGTGAGTGGTCTTGACTGGTTTTAAAATAAAACCTCAAGTCTTCCATTGTCTCGAGACCGAGACAAGACCGAGTCAAAAATAAACTACATTCCGAAACGAGACCAAGACTACAAAAAAGTGGCCACGAGACTGGTCTAGAGACCAGTACAGTTTTGAGTACTTCAACACTAGATAGTTGCTCCCTGGCTGCTTGTGAAAACCATAAATCACAAGTGTCGGGTAAGATTAGAGTTCTGAGGTCCTCCTGCGTGCTGCTTTGAGTGATTTCTTAGTGAGGAACCGAAGCTACATCTCCCTCTACAGATAGCAGACAGGAATGTATTATGGATGGAGTTTACCTAGTTCTGAATAGGGTACCATCAGAGTATCAAAGAAAATGTAACATTTCTTCAAATCCTCCTGATCCCATATAGAAAACAATATTAGAATTCATAAACACACTGAAGTAAATATACATGGATACATATACGTATACATAGAGCACAATAATAAAATATAGATTTCACCAAAGCAACCGTTCCTCAGAGTACTAAAGTGGGAGTCAAGGGACAGCGCCATCTTGTTTTGAATGTGCATTACTGAGCAATGTAATGCTGTTTATTATTATTATTATTAATTATTATTAGTAGTAGAGGTGGCACAGTGGTGCAGTGGTTAGTACTGTTGCCTCACACCTCTGGGACCAGGATTTGAGTCACTGCCATAGCACCATGTGTGCGGAGTTTGGATGTGTCATTGAGGGGTTTCTTCCAGGTACTCTGATTTCCCCTCACAGTCCAAAAACATGCTGAGACTAATTGGAGTTACCAAATTGACCATAGGTATGCATGTGTGCGTTGGTGCCCCATCTTGGGCTGTTCCCTGCCTTGTGCCCATAGCTTCCAGCACAGGTTCCAGACCCCCTGCAACCCTGAACAGGATAAGTGTTTTTAGAAAATGGATTATTATTATTGTTATTTACCTGCACAAGGGTAAATACACACAAAAAAAGTTACTATTGATGAAGGGCCTTTGCACACCAAGTTGGTAGGGGGGGGGTAGTCGGTAGGTAGCAGTCCCTTCGGGGCAATCATGCTCTAAGCTTCTAACGTGGGCTTTAGGCCTTGCAAGAGAGGGCTGTCCTACCGCTGGCACTCCTTGCGGACAACCATGAAGAAACCACAAGCAAAGGCACGGCGATGTACCATCTCTGTCAATAGATCACAAAGCCGACAGGCGACTCAGTGAAGCTTAACAGTCCTCTTGATGCATGTGTATGAAAGATAATGTGCCTCTTTTAGCAGTTTCGCTTTTCAGCTACATGATTCAGCCTGTCCTGCTGTCACACATGCAGAAGATGGACTGTTCCAAGCTCCTATCACGTGGAGAAATATTTCGGGAATGTTGAACCTAAAAACGTGTATGTTGGGATGGTGTTAAGGGACAGCTGGGAGCTGGTTGGTCATGCAGAATAATAAAATAACCAGGCTATACAAAGAGACCCTTAAAAAAGCAGCCTTTTATTTGAACCTCAAAGCTTTGGAAGTAAAGTTCATCATCTGGAAGGCAGTAAGTACTGGTTTTAAGGGGCTGGACTTTACTTCAAAGCACGCTGAAAGGACTCTGTTCTTTTTTATATTCCATACACAGTTGTGAACAGAGCATGTCAGCCCAGGGAAGTACAATTGGTAATTATGTTTCTGAATCTTCTGCAGACAGTGTAGTTCACTCTTGAGAAAACGACTCATGCGTCTACCTAACTGTACATTGTAAACATATTAAACACTTTAAAAAAAAAAAAAAAAACAGAAAATAAAACAGAAGCAATCTTCATATTTTTTTCTTTCGTCAAACATCTAGATACAGAGTCAGTTAATTCAGTTATATTTGCCATTAGGGATACAAAAGGCCTATCCACAGCTTGCACACGGTAAAGTTTAATTCCAGCTATGAAACTTCAAAAGAAAAACAAAAATGTTTTGAAATGAATAGAACATTTATGTGTATACTCTTCGACTATAATAGAAACTACACTGAAGGTCACTAACATCATTTATTGGTTGTTTAGTTCTTCCGGTGAGTTAACGTACAGCCTTTCAAAGACGCATGGCAAATGCTATTAAAGTGAACACCAGACATTACCAATCTAAAAGAGAACATACCAAAGCTCTCGCCAACTCCCAGGTTCACATTTCACAGAAATCTTGAAAAATCTAAGTGACAGTTTTATTTAAATGGTATTTTTTTTCAACCCCCCTTCCCACCCCCAGAGGTCACAGCTATGGTATGCTAACCTTAAAAATGAGACACATATAAACAGTAAAATACTGTACTGACAAAACAGTACATCCAGAATGAAACACTGGTGAAAGGTTCACAGATAAACACCATGGCCGAATTCCTTCATAGAGATTAAGCGAGGTGCTTTGTGGAAACGTGATAGTTGACCTTAAAACCAGGAAAGCAGTCATTATTAAAATGGAATCACTGTAATAAAAACGATCTGTGGCAACTCTAATTTGGACATTGAAGACAGATATAGAGTGTGTGTGTTTTTGTGTACTGGCACTGCTCACATACACTTGCGCCTTATGAGAAAGTATTGGCAAGACATCGTTTGAAAGGTTCATTTCTCACAAAGCCTATGACACATGACTTTTCATATAAAGTGAGCATGTTTCTCTCAGGCGTGTCTGTGGTAACAGGAGGGAGTGGCAAGACTGTCACTATGGTGAGCTTCTTTGGTGGGCTCAGGATAAATAGGGGAGAGGCAGAGAGGCAGATGGCTCCTTCTCAGAAAGACTCTCTGTAGCAGCCAGACTTATGCAGATGTATTTACTCCTGTGTTTGAACTGCTAGGGTCTCTCTCACACACAGAAACAAACAGACACACATTCACACACATAGGGTGATGTTCTCCTTGGGCTGTGTGTGGTCTTGGCAAGACGGCAGTTAAAACAGACACTGAAGAGCAGGCAAAAAGTCACACATCTTTTTCCCTTCATTGGCTGAGGCAAGAGTCCAGGTGCTACACACACAGACACACACAGACACACACACAGACACACACACACACACACACACACAGTAAGTTCATGATTACCTTCTTGTTATCTCTGCTGCCGGAACATTCTAGAATTTTAAGAGCCACAGCACTTCCTGGAAACCAAGCCATCCCTGCTCATAACTGGGGAGACATGTACAGACCCAGCTCTGACAGGAACATGGTGACAGTCTCTAACAGCAACACAGCATGTTTTGTTTTTAACCACAAGTAACATTTGCCATAATGCGAAATGGAAGAATACCACTTGGAGAGGGCAGCTGTGGTGGGGGTTACACCCTGCCGACCCTTCCTCACTTGTCCATGTCCTCAGGAAGTCTGCACAGAAACAGTGACCATGAAGAGACTTTCAGCCTCTTTTGAGTCCTCTCAGTGCCAGCCTCAATGCCTCTAAAATTGGTAACCCCTCTGTCACCCTCAATGCCACGCCCATCCATTCTGACACAGCACCATTCCTACAAAAACCCTCCAGGCTCCTCACTCCAGCCCACCCTGCAGCACCTTCAGTGTCCCTAGCGGGGACAGACCCCCCCCCCCCTCCAACTTCCCTGCACTCCTCACCCACTGTGCATCAGCATACAAATTCGTTCTTCTTCTTGTTAGAATAATAAAAGTAATAATAATAATAATCTATTATCATAGTTATTATACGCACCCTCTTTATGAACATCTAAAATGCTGTTTCCTCACTGCTTGTTGCTCCAACATCCCGTTAGATGAGGTTAGCTGAGGCCGACAGTTACTCTACATCCAGAGTATATATACATATACACATGACTTTGGTTCAGTACCTAACATAAATATTCACTTCAGGTTATGGTCAGACACACAGATGCAAGGAACCTAATCATGCGAGACAGCTAAGCGGTCGGCTCGTGAAGCTAGGTAAAGCAAGGAGGGAGGAAGTCATGGCTGGGTCAGGTTCTCCGCAGGCATCGGGCTGAGGGTCCGTCTCTCAGACGAGCCTCTGTTGGTTGTAGAGGTTCCAGAGGAGTAAACTTTAAAACACGTCACATATACTTGTAAGGCACTATGAGGAAACAATGCTAAAACCTAAGACTAAGCCTGGTCAGGGCTGCACCAAGGTGCTAAAGGTGTCAGACTACACGCACATGCACACTCGCAAATACGTACATGTTCACTCACACATGCGCGCGCACACACACACACATGACCACGTAGTACATGCCTATGTTCTCATAACCACTGTGCAATTACACTGAGAGAAGACTAACAGAGATAACTACAGGTATCTAAATTCTTCACAAAATGAAAGGATGCAGACTGCTACATTCTAAAACGCTCCCCCCCCCCACCCCCCACCAAGGTAAAAATAAACACCCCTATGTTTTTCCCAGAAGTGAATAAAAAGGGAGCAGAAACACACTAGCAGAATCTGTCAGTCACACGCCGTCGCACTTCCAGTGGGACTCCAGCTGTTCACTCATGGGGTTGGGGGGGGAGCATTTTGGAAAAGGTTAAGTCAGTTCAAGGCCATCCTTTGTTTGCCAGCATAGAGAAGCAGGGAGCCTCCTCTCTCACCCCCTGGGGGATTGTATCCGGTGAGAGTCCTCGGAAGAGGCCTGTACTTCTCATCTGTGTTTTTATTAGGCTCCAAGGCGCTTTTGGAAGGAGGGGAGCGGACAGGGAACAGAATCTGGGAACGGTGCCGTATGGCCATGGACAGGCAGAGAGGCCTACAGGAAATATGGCAGAACAGCTTTAAAAGAAAAATCCTAACGGTACCCCCCTTCCCCCATGTGGTCATCTCTGTCACGGTCTTCAAGTGCGCTGGAGTTCTTCTCTGCAGGGAGAGGAGCAGGGCGTGGGGGGGCTGAGCAGCAGGGCGTCAGGCTCCAGTGTTGGGTCTAGAGGTACGGGTACTGGTTCACCTTGGTGGGGCTCAGGGGGTATCCAGTGTAGACGGCAGAGCCGGGAGACGCGCTGATGTAGGTCTGGTGGGTGAACTGGGCTTGGTACTGGCCGTGGTGGAGGGTGGGTGAGGGCAGTACACGGTGGCCCATGCCCACAGGGTATGCGCCGTGCTGGACAGCATGCCGGGCAGAGCCCTGGGGACCCACCAGGTGGGCCACAGCACCACTGGAGCCCAGGGCAGCAGGGACAGCATATGTGTACAAGTGAGGCTGGCCAGGCAGGTGCATGGCACCCGCGCGGGAGGGGCTGCCCGGGTGGAAGGAGTAGGGGGCCTGGGCCGACAGGGTGGGCGCGATGTAGGCCTGCTGTCGCCGGGGGGCAGAACCACGCTCAGCCATCATGTGTTGCTGCGCCTGCTGGGGGGGGCAGAGATGTGTTGCACACTGAATTCTGCTTGCCTATTATAAATTTCTTTTTATTAACACAACATTTTGTATTAAACAAGCTTATTCATAAACACACACAGACAGTGGTTTTTCATTGGCCCTCAGTAGTGCTATTAAGTCTCATTCCCACAGCATTTGAACAGATAATGAAAATGATAATCTAACAAAAATATTCTTACTTGTAGATTCCTAAAAACAAAGATCCAGCACAAAGAGGGGGATTTGTGCAGTGGGATGTTTCCAGCACAGAGGGATTGCGATTCCTGGGGGGACTTTTTGCAGACAATGTTGCCATTTCACGTTACGTCCATATTGTTGTATAGGGACCTAACAGCTCATTCACACACACGGCCCAGTCTCACCTGGCTGAGGTTGAGGGGTTGCTGCTGGAAGTGGTGTGGCCCAGGGCGCTGCTGCCGTAAAGGTCCACCCCCGGTCACGCTTCCAGAAGAGGGGCCACCACTAGCTGCTGCCCCATTGGTGGATTTGAATTTGTAAACAGAGCCCTGGTGTGTAGCTGTTTCTGCAAAACAAGAAATAAGTTAATTTAGCGCATACTTACACTTGGCCCGTTTGCTTCATACTGTGACTGACTGCATGACTGTACCCCCTCCCCACTCCTCCATTGGTATGCGTTCACATAGCAATTAATGTTCCAGGCCCAAGCACGCTTTCTTCACTGTCGTTCAACTTTTTGTGTTGAAGAAACCATAGAAAGAAAAGTGCAACTTATCCTGTTCAGGGTTGCGGGGGGTCCGGAGCTACGAGTGCAAGGCAGGGAACAACCCAGGATGGGGCATCAATCCATCACAGGACATATTCACATACCATGCACTCACCTACACAACACCTACGGGCGATTGGGTAACTCCAATTAGCCTCAGCATGTTTTTGGACTGAGGAGGGAAACCGGAGTACCTGGAGGAATCCCCTCGATGACATGAGGAAAACATGCAAACTCTACACACGGAACCCTGGCAGAGACACAAACCCAAATCCCACAGGTGTGAGGTGACAGTGCTAACCACTACACCACCATACCCAAGACAGTCTCATATTTTATAAAATCTCAAGAGATTTTGGGTGTTGCATCCAGTTGTTCTTGGATACACTCATCTGCCCAAAATTCCAGCAAACACTGCATCTCTGTTGTAGAACAAAGTGATCCCTTTGCCGGAAAGTTTGTTTGTCGCCAATTAATCCGTTCTTTTCGGGTCCAGTTCACATACAGTGTAAACTGTGCATGTGTGTGCCAGTGGCATCATTGACATCATGTCTGTGTTCATATTTGGGCACGGTTAGCAATCACACTAGGCATACTGCGCCCCACTCCAGCTGAAACTTGCCACAGCCCACCTCTTCAAGCAGGCCGGGGCATGGTACGGAATGATCATACTAGTCAAACGAACTGGACTTTGGCATTCAAACATGCTTGGGCGTGGTACAGTTCGCCTAGTACGAGTACACCCTTAGTCACTGCATGATGCAGTTCGGCCAGCTGATCTTTTCTATTTGAAAACTTACAATTATACTCAATCAGCAAAGCTCCTTCTGGAACCTGAATGTGTAATTCCTGGCTACCGGCATAAAACACCAACCCAGGGGCCCCGTTTAATGCAAGCAATCCTGTGCTGCCCCCCTCCCCAACTGCCCTCCCATCAGGCCCCAGGGCTTCACCTGGCAGCAGACGCTCGCACTGGGCCAGTGACTCAGACTGACTCTTGAGGGGCGGGACGATGATGGTACGGGGATTGCCGTTGCAGCAGTTGTCCAGCGGGGCACCTTTGGAGTCGAGGCTGGTGCCGTTGGTCGGCTGGGCCTCCACAGCATACGGGCTGCTGCTGCTGCTTGAGGAGTCCGAGACAGGGGAGTCATGTACTGTCACACAGCTGATGACGTTCTTCCTCTGCTTAGACATTGTGCTGGAGGGAGAAAAGGAGGCAACCAAGTCAGACAGGCATGATATGGCAGGTAATCCGCAGTTCCCCAGAAGTCTCAATGACTATATCAAAAAGAAGGAACCATCCAACGATGTTCTGATATGACCCATGCAAGCAGACTGCACTGTGTAGCTTAGGAAAAAAAAGGTGACATTTGGAGAAAAAGACATGTTTTATACACTCACCTAAAGGATTATTAGGAACACCTGTTCAATTTCTCAGTAATGCAATTATCTAATCAACCAATCACATGGCAGTTGCTTCAATGCATTTAGGGGTGTGGTCCTGGTCAAGACAAT
>JAOYFF010000063.1:28978326-28996820 GCA_025773925.1 Cryptomyrus ogoouensis | reverse complement strand
AGGGGCGCCCCACCCCAAGACAAAATGAGGAGAAAAAACAATTCTATAAAAAGACTCCTCTTTTCCCCGGAATACTAACACAAACCCCCCCCCCCCCCCCCCCGACCCAGATTTAATGAACCCCTACCCCAAGAACTAAAAGTTCATTACTCCCTGTCACTTTTTTTCACTTGCACTTTATGTTATCATTTTGCACCAGTACTTTGATACATACTACCTCACTGTGCTATGTTATCTATGTTTGTTCATATTTATGTCTACATTTGTTATGTCATTTACTATGCTGACAATCATAAAACCAAAAATGGTGTTTCGTTTCTTTTTTAAAACAATGACAAAGATCTATTGTATTCTATTCTATATTTCAGCTGTCTTGCCTGAGATACAATGTACACACTGACTTCGCTCACTGCACTGTGACCGTACCTTAAGTCTCCACAGAGGGTACGTGGAGTCTGGGTCCCTGTGAAAGAAGCGAGTCGTCTTCGTCCCTGCGCTCAGGAGGTACTCTGCTGGCAGGCCCTGTGTTTGGGAGATGTAGCGGATCTGGACCAAGGGACACGAATGGACACAAACTCCAGATTAGTCTAAACGGCTCCCATATGCATCATGAACGGCTTAGCATCGCCCTGTACTGTATTTTTTGTAAGACTAGCAATTCCCTATGTAAACCATTAATTAAAGAAAGTATAGGATTCTCAGGCAGTATTTGCAGAACCATTGTGGAGGTATCAGTATGACTTCCTGAAGCAGCTGTTTAGTGGGTAAATGAATGCAAACACTATGCCTGAATCAAAGGCTAATTTAGGACTGGCACAGTATCTTCCTGCAAGGGCTGTGGGTTGAGCCTCCAGGAAGGCTAATTTAGAAGCTCCTGTTCTTCATGCATCAACAATTTATGCTTGATGGTTGGAGGGAGAGAAGGGTTACAAAACATTCAGTCAAGAATCTTAAACTGATAGACTAATGGTGGAAAATTAAATTCAGTCCGAGTTGCATTTTAGCACTTCTTGATATTTTCTGACATGTCTACTGGCTACAGCAAGGGATTAATTGGGGTAGGTACATGGGCAGAGATGATCTACCAAGCAGATTCTAACAAAGCGCTCCAGTGAGTCTGCCCATCCTAGAGTGGGCATAAAGGTGACCCACCCCAGGTACTCACCTGATCATACTCCGATGCTCCCGGGTACAGCGGCCAACCCAAGAACAACTCAGCAATAACGCAGCCCAGGGACCACATGTCAATGGCCTCGCTGAAAGGTAGGCCCAAAATGATTTCAGGGGCTCTGGAGAAAGGAGAGACATAGAGAACAGAATCAATGCTGGGTCAGAGGCCAGGTTAACAAGCAGTAGGATCACCAAGGGTTGCATCTTAGGGCAAGCACAGAGTAAAGGGTAACACAGTATACTGCCATCAGATTCCAAGGGCATATTAACTTGTTTGACGTCAGGGACAGAGCGCCCTGACGTCAGTTTTCCTTGGGGAATGTTGTTCTCTTCTCAATACCCATTCATTAGACCCAATCCTGGACCAAAACACAAGAAATCAGGCTTTCAGATATTTTTAAGCCACTGAAATGCCACTAGGAATACGTACATGAAGAATAGAGGGTTAAAGAAACGGATCACTCCGAACCACAAATAGGACCTCCACAGTCAACGTCATTACTGCCAAAATGGAAGGCAGAAGACTCAGTGGTTAAACAGCCAGATGTTTCCATAGAATCACGTCTTTATATCAACGATACCAGGGTCCGCACAACAAAAAGTGGATCACAAATGGTAAAAATAGTGCATATGGTAGTCTGCAAAGGCATGTCAGGTCAACAAAAGCAGCTATTAGCATCCTGATAAAACTTTAGTGGTGGTATTTACATTTCAATCCCATTCCAGTCACACTCCATAATGCTCACTCTCCCACCTGATCATTCTGGATGATTCCCTTTATTCCTTTCCACGGGTTTATTGTACTCTAGTGCAGCAATTCCCAATCATGGGCCTTCCATGGCTGCAGATGCAAGTTTTTTCATGTACACTCTTATGCACAACTTTAATTCGTTATTTAGACAGATGAGCAGGCCATCTCATCTAGAGTTTCAGGTGTGAAATAGTCACTAATTAAAAGCTTACACAGCCCTGGAGGATCATGGAAGCATGGAATCCAAGTTCCGCTTCCTCTGCAGACACCAGAACCCAATCTCTTCACTGGGGAGCAGCCATACTGGGCAAGGGAAGGAGGTCACTGATCCACTTGGAAGAATCTGGTCATGCAGGGGCATGAGGCCAACCACTCCGATAAGCTGACAGGCCATCGTCTCAAAATACAGGGAGCCACCCAGTACAAACATGTTCATTTTGCAGAAAGCCTTTTCCTTAAGGTCATTAGCCAGCCATGTGTCACATTTCCATTTCAATTTGAACTCCCCCCCCCCCCCTCACCAGTACTTGTGGTGCAGAGCAGGTTGGGGAGGGGGATGGGAGTCATTCTGCCAATGGAATCAAGCTGACACAAATGAGCCACAGTGCGGCCAGCAACACTATGTACATGCAGCAGAGCAGTAGAAACCAGGACTTGCCAGACCTGTATTGGGTAACCGAACTTAGTCAGTCTCATGAGAATGGTGGTACTTCAGCAGCAAGAGTACAGTGACCTTGCTATTACCCTCAGAATAGGATGGATCCGGTCCCCAACCAGAGGGTTTCCTGCAAGGAGTCTAGGGAATCAGGGGGGCCTGAACTTTCCATTTATCTCGGTGCAGTTAGTTAACCACCATGGCCTTTTGCTGCTGTTTCACTCCACTCCTGGAACCAGAGTGCCCCAAGTCCAGAACATGCTGAAATATTCTCCTGATCTCATTCAGATATTCACAATAAAAAGTACTGTGTGGACCGTTGAGAGGACACACATGCAGAACAAATAAGGTACCGTACCCCAGCTCACAAATAAGCAAAGCCTAGCACACAAAATATTCTGGAACTCATCCCAGGCCAGACCCCCAAGGTTGGATGGTGGAGAGCTGCTTTCCCACACAGCCGGTGTGCCTCTCACTGATCCAGGCTAACAAACAGCCTGCTTTTCCACCCTCTACCCTGCTCACCCCACAAACAATTGCAAACAAAGCATTAGGCTCACAAAGGGCTGATCTGGAACTGCCCTTTAATGAAGGCAAGGCATCAATGCACATCTGCCTGCTATATGCACACATGCACAGAGCCCCCTGCAACATGCACAAAGCCTTCCACTACATGCACACCACAGTGAGCACAGGGTCACAGAACACTCATTAGCCCCAATTTGTATATGCATCATTACATATGCATCTCTACCTCCTCCCCAAATATAATTAGCACCTTAAAGAGAGGCTGGCCATGCCTGGGAGCCCACAGGAGCCCGTGCCTGCTATCCCGGGGTGGTGTCCCCAAAATTAGCTCTACAGCAGTCAGCCCAGCCTAGCCAACACTGACCCCACTGCATACAGACAGTGCAGAGCTCACAGAACATGACACGGTCAAAAATAAATTAAATAAATAAAAATCAGGCACTCCTCCACACACCCTTCCAGGCCCTATGTTGTGAGGCCGTAGAAACCCGACCATCATCTAAATAAGTAGTAATACCAAATGACTGTGAGCCATCAGACTAAGTGCCCTTCTGATGGAACTGAATCGAGGTGGTATGAGCAAGCGACCTGTGAGTGCCATCCTGTGACTGAGAAGGGGGGGGCTCCTTCCATCACACTCTAGCCGCTCACCGTGGCAATATGCGCCCCCCCCGTATCTTTGCTTCGGTTCACTCCAGCTGGCTGTACCTCCAAGGTGCTGTCCGCGTCACTGCCCGCCACACCAAATCGTGCATGCAAATCCTACCCCACCCCCACTCAGCAGCATGCAAAGCTCTACAGCAGCTGAGGAGGAGCAGCTACTGGGGAGGGGGGCTGCTGGACGGGGGCATGTCTGCAGGTCAACTAGTGATGCCGCTGCTGCTGGAGGTGTCAAGGAGAAAGGGGGGGGAAGGGTCAAAGATCAGCCTCATGTCTCCATCCTAAAGGACACAGCTTTGGTAAAGCCCCTCCCTCTCTGTGCTGCAGACCGGGCTGTGGCTGCTGGGAAACAATGCGGTGGAACAAGCCTGCTCGCCGCCTGCACGGGACGCTTATCCCATTAACAGCTTCGGGGCTCGGACGTCATGGCAACGGAATCACAAAACGGCAGAGTGATGCGCTCATTCGCCTGAACGCTGCTGGGCAGCCTGTCTTTCAATACGTGGCGACATGCAGCCTGGCATATCGTGGATTCCAGTCGCATGCTGGCAGGAACAGGGGTGCTGGGCTCCCCAGGCATACATCCTGTCCAAGACACATGTGACACCTAAATGATCATGTGAGCACCTGGACTCCTGCAGGGAGGGGGGGTATCCCAGTTGCTGCTCGACCCACAGACATCTTTGGTGGCATTGTTCATGCAAGGAGAGCTCCCTGACGTCATCTTGGGCAGTCTGCCACCGCACCCCCCTCCCCAAACCTCCTCCTGAAGTCCTCCAGGCGTGCCAACATGAAGCTGTGAAGACAGGTTTGAGGACTTTCCCTACACCGGCCCCTTTGACAGCAGTGTGAGTCCGTAGCCCCTTTAGCAAACCCTTGTTAAAGAAGCATACTTCCCCTTTAACCTCTGTGGGAGGAGGGGTTACTGTGTGTTTGACCAGTAACACATTTTATCATGCTCCCCATTTCACAGAAGCCTCAATTCTAGGAAACCAGCTGCGGGGAGAGTGCAGATGGCCTGCCACGTCATCCCAGGAACAGCCTACAGAGAATGCCCCTGCAATGAGCATTCTGAGAAAGTCTAACATAGAAAAAAAAAAACGTGAGGAAGGAGAAGGGAGAAGGGGAGGCTTCCGCCTAGACAAGGGATGAAGGTGTACAGGGCAGCAGCCAGGAAACCTACTCAGGCTAGGAGGCAGTGCAATGTGGCACACACCACAGTAACCATCACCCTCATTAATTACAGCACTAGTAAAGGCACCACAGCAGTCAGTGTGCCAGTACTGGTGACTCCACTGGGGTCTGAAGCCAGCCAGCAAAGATGAGGCACCATTTCCAAGTGCATGAAATATTAAGGGACGCCGATGAAATATTAAGAGGTGTTCTTGCGGGCTGGCACCAGCGCATCACAGAGCGGCTGGCCGGCCTGTGGCTCAACCCTTCGCACAGTCCTGTGACATAGATACTTCAAAGCCTGATAGCCACACAAATTGCTTCTTTTATTCTGATGATGTAACAGGGTTTTTGGATGACCTTCAGAGGCTTCTAAGGACAAAAGGGGAGCCCCATCACAGCCCAGCAGTGGCCATGTTACTGTCCCCATTTCCCAGCCCAGCCTCTTTTCTGAAACAGGACAGGGGATGAGTTACACATTTAGAGAAATATCCCCCATCCCTGCCTCTCCAGTGAGCACCTGCTCAAAGTGGACACACACATACAGACAAGCCTTAAATGGTGGACCCCATATGCAAAACCTACCCCAACCTCACCCCAAAGCTCAATCAGTGACCTGGTCTATCGTCTGTGCAGCAAAAAGAAAGAAAAAAGGAAGAAAACAGGCAGACTGTCAGAAAAGGGATGCAGCTTATCTATCCATCAGGTGGGGGGACATTAGTGAGGCAATGGGACTGGCAGGGGGCAATTACTCATTTTATTTCCTAGTATGTGGCTGAGGAGCGGGCGGGAAATGGACAATGTGGAGAGGTCCCCTCATATCTGCCTGGTGATGCTCAATATGCTGGCCCAAAGAGCAAAGCCAGGAAAAAAGCACCCATTTCTCCAGGGGTTCGGGCAGGCCAGAAGCGCTCATTCCCACGCTACTCCTGTACTCCTAAATGCAGCCACTTAGGTTCTCTAGAGCAGCAATTCTCCAACCTGCAATTCCTGAAAGGGTCACCACTAGAGTTAGAAATGTAAGCATTTTAAAGCCAGCAAGCTCCAATGCTGATCCACGATCAGATTTCCCAGCTCCAATCCTTGAATCTACCTATATAAACGGGTCTCCTCCAAAAGAGATTCTCTCTACCATAGGAACTCCTAAGAAATCTCCCATTGGCAGCAAACACTCCGAGAACTCTTTCTCAGCCAGACCATCTCTCCATGGGCTGGTATCCCCTTCCTGATAAAACCCGAACAGTCAAGGAGCCACTGAGGCAGCTACACTAAGGTGATGCCACTGTGACCCTCAGCCTTAGCTGACTGACGATCAAAACAAGTGTTATGTAAAGGGCGCCCAGGAGTCACAGCAGAGCACTCAGCCAGCGACAGGCTGTTCTAGACAATACCGGTGCACCCAGGCAGGCCCACACCAGGACAAGCTACCTACTCAAGGCAGCCATTCAGCTAGAAGCACAATGACAGCTTGGGCTTGGAGACAGAAGGATGATCCTCATGGAGCTCACTGGCCCATTAATTAGGAGCAAGCTTTGGAGGGGGGGGCAGGATTTCCATCCAGATGCAAAACAAACTAGCATGACCACCCCTCCCCCCACAACTTCTCCAGAAGCTTCCGTTTCCAACACGCACAGGCATGAAAATGAGGCTGCCGGCCTCCAGCTCCACCTAAACATCCCTGTACTGAAGCTAGATTAACACCGAATTTATGAGGCTTCCAAAAAAAAAAGCATGACTCCTTGCTGGTCTCTCCTCTTGACACCGATAGACCTGGAATGGCTGACGTCACGGCCTTGCCCGGCACACCACTCAGGACCCATTCGAACGGGACAGGTTTTAGAGGGACAGGTAATTAATTTCTCCAAGCAAACCCTGACAGCAGCCATTTCTGAGGACGCTTAATCATGTCTCAGAGAATATCCACCTTCACTTCCCTCCCACAGCTCCACTCTTCCCAGCCACCCCGCCCACCCCCGCCAAACAGGGGACACCTTTCATCTGGTTCACTTTGTCCTTCCAGCTAAATACAATTGCTGCTTGGGAAAATCCATACAATACCACAGCTTTCATGTTGGAAGACTCAATAACAAATGGAGTGTGTTAAAAGCTTACAGAAATAAACTGACCACAATGGCCTTGCCCACCAAACATCCTGATACACCTCTTCAGGTGGAGTGGTTGAAAAAGCATGCACAACCTAAGGTCAAAGGTCATGTGCTGGTCCAGCTTCTCAACAAGGGCAGTGCTTTATATTGCCTTCTGTTTATGGGGGTTAGGGTAAATAAATACACAGATGTGAAAAGTGCTGTTTTAAGGACACCAAGAGTAACACTTGTGGAGGGGGTCATGCCTACGAGGTAAAATACAAGAAAAACGGAGTGAAAAACAGCAATACCTGAGAAGAGAAAGTCAGACACACAGTGCAGGTCGGCAGGTTTATCACTTCACAACACAAAGAGACAGGCTGGTGGGAATAATGGCAGAGTCGTGAAGAGGCTGGAGATCTCCCTGACAAAAGCAGGCAGTCGGCTGCTTCTGACAGTCGTGTAGTGAACAAAGTAACATGGAAACCTCACACGGCAGACATGAAACGGGAGTGGGAGTGGGCAAGAGGCTTCAAGCAGCCCGGGGGAAAACATTCAGGGGCAGCAGGAACAGGCACAGATTCATGGGAAAAGTGTGGCATTCTGTGACTACACAGGTGCCCCCTGAATATCACAATCCCTGACCCGGGCCACCCCCCAGGAAGAGGGGAAGAGAGGCAGACAGAAAACAGGCACCGGGAGTCATGGTACAGGGCAAGCCGGGGTCGACTAGGCTCTGGGAAGGGAGACAGAGGCAGTGCTGCTCCAAAGGTGAAACCCAGTGTCAGACATGGGTCTTGAACTGACCCAGGCTCTATCACGAAACAAAGACAGTCCTGCTGCCCCAGGCTTCAAACCATATCTCAGAATGACAGAGGAATAAACACAGGGTAAACACCAAGGGGGGCTGGAGCTGAGCCAGGGCCTGTGGGTCTTCAGGTCATGAGGGGCAGAGCCAGAGAGGCCATCCAGAGCACCACCCACCATCCAGTGCCTGCCTATCTCACAGCAACATGGTGGAGCGTTGTTACCCTACCCCAGCTCTGCTCATGACCCAGGGTCCACAACAGCATTCATTAAAAAAAAGGTACCCCTCCGATTCCACCACATAGACCAACCACAGCTAAAGAACATTCCCTCCAAAGTATGAACAGGAAGGCCCAGCCCATCAGTGCAGAGAACAGCAGCTGAATATCAGCTCCATTAGGCTGCATTAACACATCTACATGTTTATGTTACAGGGGCATGTCGTAACCTTCCAACAGACCTGCTAGTAGTAAGGCGAGTGTGTCAGGAACGCGGCTGTCGGAGAAAGTTCTGCCGCAATATTTCGTGGAGTGGCTTGGTTTGGGGGAATGTGGTTCTTTCATGGGCAGCCTGCTGAAGACATGGTGTTTGAACAGGTACACCAGCTCACTATCACATGGTTGGGGTCACCGCACAGCGAAATTCAGAGTCAACATGCGGAGATTTCCGATTCCTTCCCGTCTGCTTCTGGAAGAAAGCATTGAGAAATCAAACTCAGAGCTGAGATAAAGAGAATGAGCCTGGGTGGATGGGGGCCGTTTGAGAACCAGCGAGGGCACGTGTAATCAGCACCCCACCGCTCAGTGGAGCACAGCCTCAATGACGAGAGCAAGGAGACATGGGAGTGCAAATGTCACATTTCACAAGCTTACAGCGAAGAGCAACATCCCTCACAATAAGATACCAGGAACGATAGCATCTTATTGGGGTCTGAAGGGGGGTGGACTGCAAAGGCACATGTGCTACTGACCATGATGATGATAGGTCGGTACAAAAAAGGGGGATGGGGGAAAAGCAGCGAGAACAGCTAAATCAGGAAAAGCTGACAAACCCGGCGTGTATGAGTGTGTGAGAGCGCGAGTGCGTGTGGGTGCATGCATGTATGTGCTGGAAAAGGTTGATTCACGGACGTTTTTAATCACTAATTAAAGATAAGCAATCAGCAATGCCATGGTGACCGGCTTAATCAGGCCTTTCCGGAGCGCTGATGTAGAGTACGAGGAATTCAGTGGGACAGCATGGCTGAAGATGTCACTGCTGCTGGCTGCTAATCGTCGGGGCGAGGGAGCCACACCAATCCCCGGGAGGGGGCCGACGGTCGGGTCTGATGAAAAGCCTCACAAACGCAGGAAATGCCAGAAACTTTGGGGAAGTGGGAGAGACTTGCGCTGCTCTCCACCCCCACACACCCGACGGGGACAAAAACAAGCTATTTGTCACTCAGAATTCTGCATTCACAATAAGGAGGGGAAGATCGCCACCCTGCATTGTGGGGGAGAGGCTCTAAACACGACAGGGGCCCCTGGGGGAGGGGAGGGCGGAGCACACTAATCACACTTCTCCCCCCGATTTGGTCAGCGCCATAGTTATTGAGGATTCTGGAGAATCAGACTACGTGCAGTGTGATGGGGAGACCCCTGAAATGGGAGACGCCCCTTAAAGTCGTGGTGAAGACTGAGGGTGAAGTTTCAGTTTTCATTAGCCTGAGGAGAAGCAGAATGTGAAAGACAGAGCGAGCGAGCAAGCCCTTACAGGGAAAGGTCAGAATTCCATGTGCTCTAGGCTCTCCCTGTAGGGGGGACCGCAGGTCTCATGACAACAATCCCAGGACAGAAGCAGGGGCTGGCTCAGAGTGGGAATGTCAGTAAAAGCTCCACCCCTTAATGCTACTCCGCCTTTCACAGCTTTACGCTGCCATTCATCACAAGGGGTCAGGCATAGGTCCTGACAAGTGGCTAACGGAGAGATAACCCAGCAGATACCTAGGCCGAGTGTGAAGCCATAAGAGCGAAACTGGTACTCACCCACAGTGGCATGGGGCTCGCAGGGTATCGGGACACCATGCCACCTTAGCAGCAGCTAGAGCCAAAGGAGCGGTAAAAACGGGTTGGAAGCTGCCGTCATCACTCACCTGGCACAGCCCTGCCAACCTCCAGAGGATGCCGGCTGCAGCCCAGTCATGGGAAAGAACAAAGAGCACTTTTCCCTGTGCGGGAAAGGAGGGGCTTAGTGTCTGTCATGGCAACGCAAATAAAGCCTCATGAGAGGATAGAAGCGGATAACGAGTCCCTCCGAGCAGATCACATCCAAAATGATCAGCAGGATCTGTAGGATCTGTCAGGCATGTATACAGTTTGCTGGGGCACGGTGCCTGGCTTGGGAAACTGAACAATAGCCCACAAACACTTGCACATGCTCACCCACACACACAGATATCTTTGTATTCATACCTTTGCGGGGACTGTCTATTCATTTCTATGGACAAAACCCTAATCCCAACTATGAACCCCTACCCAGCCCTAACCGTAACCATAAGCAAGATTTTGGCAATTTTTTGTTTTTTGATTGATAGTTTATATTTTTATAAAATTGAATTTCCCCTTGTCTGGACCGAAAGAATGTGGTCTGTGGGAAGTGAACCAGCCTGGATTCACACAGGACGCTCTCCCAGGCTTTACGTATGGGCGTTTCACTGCCTTGCTCATTCCCAGTGTCTGAGTATCGTTTTTTGTCACTTTCCTCTCTTTCATTTCCTATATGTTTAAAGAATGCTTCCAGTCGACCGATCAGACATGACTCGCCAACCGTCCCCCTGACTCCCCCACTCCACATTAAACCCCCTGCCTGAACAACAGTTTACCACCAGATGCTGATGAAACGAGAGCCCACCCTCTCCTGTACTCCACCCCGATAGGTTACTGTGTAGCCATGGCAACCGAACATGGCATCAGAGGGCAAGTACCAGGCTAATCACATTATTGTAATTGCTGCTTGCTAAACACTAACAGCTTGGAATTCTCTCTCCATTTTATTCAGCCATATAGCAGAGCATTATGTAGAAGGTTTTCAGCATGGATAATCTCTCAAAGGACCTCAAAGTGGCCAGGACACCATCACAGTGACCCTTCTGCAGAGGGGGCTTGCAGCCCAATCTACCAGCTATATTTAAAAGAAGAAAAAAAAAACACCCGCTCCAACCATACCTTCATGGGACAAAAAAAGATCAGAAGAAATGGCCTGAACAAGCAGTCTGTAGCCTTTCACTCCCAGAAAAAGAACAAGGTTCTTCTCTCACAACTTCAGCAAGTCAGCCTTAAAAAAAACCTCAAACTGCCATCAAGGAGGAAATGGCAGTACTGTGGGGAGTCCAGCCCAGCACCAGCACAAGCTCTTTAATTATTAACACCAGCTCAATACGCGAGTGATTATTTTTCTAAACAAATTCTGCCCCCGGCTCAAAATGCAGCAATTTGATACGGAGCATTACATTTCTGCCATGCGGCACTATTACTCATTTTTAATAATTAATCAAATGGGGCAAAATAGGATTTGACAGCCATGTGTTTCCAGATTAATGCTTCTAGGTGTTATTACGGCAGTGCCCACAAGCAACCAGCTTGCATGCTTTGCATACAGTATGAAAAGAATCACCTGGAAATACCTCCTAGAGAGGGTTTAACCATGGCCAGTTAACACAAGTGCACAGGTGCATCCACACAGAGTCATTCAGAACCAGTGTGCCCCCATCCCCATTTATGTTTCCTGTCAAGCCATGTGAACCACTACTAGTGTCTGTGATGTGGTCTACACTGCAAGCAATGCCCTGAGAAGAGCAACATACCACTTTAGCCTCCCTCCCCCCAAACGGGATTTCCAATCCACACCATGGTTGAGGCAGACCTGAAGTATGCAGACGGCAGACACCCTGTGAGCTCACAGACTGGCGTTAAAGAAAAGCAGCAAAAATAAAACAGCCTGCCCAAAAATGACTATTCCAGGGAAGCCAGTTCTAAGTATAGATCACACCTGTTCATTAGAAGCACAGCCCACTTTTAAACAACAACAAAGCTGTGGACATCGACATTTGCCCGAACAGTTGAGAGATCTCCATTTTAGTGCCACTGAGAAGTTAATGACAGAAGTCATTACCATGCATGCTTGACATGATTTGCTTCTGGAATGGTTGCAGTAGAGGGTAGTGTTACTGATTTCCAGAGAATCCAGAAACTTAAACATTCCTGTCCACATGTTAGTGAGGGAGTCACATCACCTTGCACGTCTGAAAAGTTGCTCAATGAAGATCGATGGTGCCATTTCATATGGAACAGTCAATGCCCAATGGCAACAGACAGACATTTTGGTGAAACGTTATGCAAGTCAGCCAATCACTAGTGACTTTATATCTTTACAAGTATACTGCATGCTGATTAGCTCACAGACACTGAGATTTACTGTTTTGGGTATCGTAATATGGCACTGAAAGAAAATTAACTTTTTGATCCTCGAAGGGATTTAAGCATTTCAGTTGGTATCATAAAAGTACCAAAGTTCGGTACCCAGCCCTCTCCCGTACTGAGGGGGGTGGGCTCAAATCAGTTTATTATGGAAAGGAAAATTAAGCTCTTTGGAACCAGCGACCCATGCAGATAGCCGCTGCCCAGCATAAATATGGAGGGGAACATTATGTGCTAGCCGCCCGGGTGGAGGTCGACAGCGTGGGTCCATGGACTCCATGCGCTGCCAAAACAAATAACTACCGGGAACAGAGCGACAAAAAGCCGTGCAACAAGTTCATTAACAAATAGCCCCACTGGCATGGTTAGCTTTGCTCCCCCTGTGTGCCAGAGTTTCACTGTCTGAAACTCAAAGCCCCCTAAAGCATTGTCACTTAACACCACCAGAGCATTCTTCTGAAGGGGCCAGCTCTGTGCCCACTTGTCCATGAGATCATATCAGCGTCTTAATCAGAGAGGTGCTGATACAGAAGTCTTTTTTTCAAAGACCAGTATTAATGAACATGGTATGCTGACAGCACACTGCGTGACAAGGGCCCATTCAGTGCCGTTGTTTCTAGCACTAGCTTGCAGGTTTTGATCCTGCTTTCAGAGGTTTGCTATAGTTGATGTCCTCCTGGCTTCTGTTGCATATCTGGGCTGAAGGAGACCCACAGGAACCTCCCTAACACCCCCACTATCCGTTTTCTCAAAGCTAGGCCCCGATTATTCTCACAGCTGCATAGAGCACTGGATCTTCTGCACTGCTGACACACTACTTAAACAGGTATTTACAAACCAGTATCCTCTAACCTACCTACCACATTATCAGCTGACTGACTCTCTAGGCTAGAAAACAGGCATACTGGAGTGACCTGCAGTCATACATCTGGGAAACGCTGCTGTGGACACAGCCCAATAACGTGAAGGCTACATTAGGTGAGGAAATGCATTTCAAACAGGATTAGAGCAGAGAAATCCCAGGTGCTGGCAATCGGCTCCATGGAAGACTCCCAGTCATTCTGTGTTTCACAGAAACAAAAGGAATTCCAAGAGAAGACAGTCATGTCCAGATATACCATCGGTTTTTTTCTTCTGAGCTTACAGAGGTTTGGCGGCTTACAGACACTATCCCCAAAAAGGAGATGTTCTTAAGTGACAGGACTCTTTGCCATTCCCAACACTGCTAATTAAACACAATTAATAAAGAGCATAATCAATGACTAATCACTGCAACAATAATCAGCAAGCCCAACCTGCAGCTTGCAAACGGGGATATGAGACAGGTCTGCAATTTATGGCCTCTCCTCTCCTAGAAAACAGCACGGAAGCCTCACGAAAAAAAAAACAAATGATGAACAGGAGTTTTGCAACAAAACAATTTCCTTCATGTCACTGTCATAAACTCTCACCATGCCAACCCACTAAACAGGCTATCCTTAATCTTCACAACGGCAAGTAGTACAGTTTTCCTCCTTTAAAATCACACTTAATGCAATAACCAGCTGCCTTCTCAGCTAGGCCCACAGCTTGGTCGAATGTCTCTCAGGGGGACTCAGATCTTGTCTTGAAAACAAAAAAGGAACCTTAGCTATCGACTAGTGAAAGGGAGTCACATAGCAGAGGACAAAAGAGCCCTTAAACACTAAGCCTGACCACTAAAGAAGACTATGAACTAACCCAACTAACAACCTGAATGGTAATGATGCCCTACGGATCAGAGGCTGCCCCACTGAGACTCTTACCTGTAGTATCTGGACTGCAAGTACGTGGAGCACACAGCCTTGGAAACGTGGCTGGCAGATCCAAAGTCAATCACCTTGACCCGGTAGGGCTGCCGGGTGGGATCCACCAGCATGATGTTCTCAGGCTTCAGGTCGGCGTGGATAAGGCCCAGGCTCTTGAGCTTCATGAGGGCCGTACCCACCTGCTGTAGCACAGGCCGGATGTACTTGAGAGGCAGGGGATTGAACTTGTTCTGCTTGAGGAAGTCGTAAAGATTCTGCTCCAGCATTTCAAACACCAAGCACGTGTGACTCTTGTGCTGGAAGCACTCGTAGGCGCGCACAAAGTTGTAGTCGTCAGCGTTCTCTGTGCTGAGGCGCGCTAGGATGCTGACCTCGATCTGGCCCTGGCGTGCATATGACGGGTGGTTCTTCAAGATCTTGATAGCCACAATCTCACTGGTGCCACGCTTCCAACACTTTACCACCTGGCCGAAGGTGCCGCGGCCCAGGAACTCCAACACCTCGTAGGTGTTGGTCATGGAGCAGAGGACCTCGTGCTGAACCAGCTGGTAGTCACCCTCGGCCCCACCAGTACCACCATTCTTGGAGGCGGCTGTGGAAACGGCTGCAGCAGCCACAGTGGTGGCTGTGGTCTGGATCATGGCCGGGTGCTCTTCAACGATCTGCACACTGCTGTTGTTGGCTCCGTCCAGCTCCTCACTCTTGCGCTTAAGCCCACATCGTTGGTAGGTGTCCAGCAGGCTCACAGTGCTACGCCGGGTCAGGTTGTGGAGCTGGCCAGTGCCACCCACTGCCGCTGCTGTGGCTGCCGCCACACCACCCGCCTGGAAGACGAGTGCCTGCTCGTAGGGCAAGGAGGAGCCAGCAAGCTGGAGCGGGGCGCTGACGCCCACCTGGGGGGCAGGCACGGTCTTGCTGCTGACACTGTATGCTTTGCCGTGCGCACCGTAGCCGGTCATATCCCAGGCAGAACTGCGCTCCACCTTCAGCTTCTTCACATTAAAGAAGGCACTTGACTGGAGAGTGTGGGGGGAAAAGACTTGCACTTGGGAGGCCATACCTGAGTGAGACAACACAAGAGGATAGAGATGAGGCAGAGTAGGAGCCAGAAACTCAATCAGGGGCCACAGATGCAGAAAGCCCCAAACCAGAGCAGTCCATCTTCAAATTCAACTCATTACCTCTCACAATTGTCACAAAAATGACTCTTATGGTGGTAACTAACAAAACTGTTTTACTGAGGAAACTCTTGGGCTCTCTTCCCGTGGTGGCCCCACACTGCCATCAACAAAAGAACTGCATGTTTACATACAGCACTGAAGACCAATCCTCCCATTTTCAACCTCATTTCATACAAGTGGCCTTGACTCTGCATAGATGTGATGCTGGTCATTGCAGATAGGTGGTGGTGCTGATGGGGGTACAGATCAACTTTAAGTCCTCTTTGTTCCAGTGACCCTGGGAGCGAAACTACATAGAATGGATGGAAACAGAAGACGAGTCATGGGAGCATAACAAATTATACCAGCCTTATCGTGGCACAATAAAGAATCTTATCCTGTCATATCTGGTCCTCATTGAAGACAGAAACACTTCCAGGGAGGGACGGGAAAAAAAAAAAAAAAGACAACAGGTACATATCTGATCAACTTAATCTCAGGAGCCAAGAACAACCAGTAAATAAAGAGCGCGACCTTCCTGGGAATGGGGCCTGGTGATGAGCGCAGCCTCTTTGAATGGCACACTAAAAATAGTGTCCCCACAACATGCTATTTGTGCTGTCAAGACAGTCAAGCGAACATTTGGGAAATCTTAAAACGCCTGCCATTCAGGAGCGAGCTGGGAATGAGGGATCAGCAATGGCCCATTAGCACTGATGCTCACATGGCCCAGAAGAAAGCATTCATTGGAAGCTTGTCTGGGACTGTGTGTGAAGGAAACCGTCTCAAGAGGGTTCCTCAAAATGTGCTGAAAGACTTGATCAAAAAGCCCTGACCTTCACAAAGGCATCACCCAGAATAACCCACCTGCAAACATCAGGATTATTCTCCTGAAGTCATCATTGCCTGAATTAGGCAACCACTCTTGAGTATTGACTAGGTTTCAGCTAATGTGTTGACACATCAACATGTGGTTTTGGACTCGCTCTCAGTATCTGTGTTCCAAAAGGTTCTTGGTGTGGTGGGATATACCAAGCACTAATGCTAGCAAAAAGCTTCTTCCCGCAGGCGATACGGTCTCTAAACCAGTACACCACACAGCACTGATCCATTTTGCACATCCACACATATGCTTCTTGCACTGTTTCAGGCATATTTGCACACCCCCTGGACATTTCTGTTCTATTTATATTCACTTCATTACCACACAAAGATTTTTTTATATTTTTCTTATATTGTATATTTTGTATTTGTACAGATATTTTATTCTCTTAGTCAAATTTACTTTCTATTTTCTTTTTCATATTTATTTCCTATTACTAATCTCTTATTTTATTATTCTATTATTCTATATCTTATTACTAGTCTCTTACTTTAAGGTCACGGGCAGTCGTCCAAGCATTTCACTGCATATCGTATTGTATATGACTGTGTATGTGACAAATAAAGTTTGAATTTGAATTTGTGTTTCCCCTATTATATCAGGGGGGCACCGCGCACCTCCAACGGTACCTCCCGCCCCCCCTTGAAGGTCAAGATAATTTTATTTAATTTTCTATATAGCACCAGATCACAACAGAAGTCATTTAAGGTTGCCTTCCCTATAGAACAGGTCTACACATTGTCCTTTTATTAAATAAACTAAATAGACTTATGTTATTTATCTTATTTACACAGCTTGTCATTTTTGTCTCTACACGGTCGCGTGTTTACAATTTTCCTCTGCTCTCTGTATCGCGCATGGTGGAGTTCCGCCCCGATGCACGTGCAGACACGTGCGCGCACACTAAAGTGAACACACTCCCACCAGCGGACAGAGAGCACACGTTGGAAAATATGTCGCGTGAACCACCTGAAAAGCAGACAAAAATAGCAGTGTTGCTTCTGACTCCTGAGGCTTGGAAAACAGAGATGGAGTCCATGCTGTGCTCCTGCCCCCCCCCCTCCCCCAAGCTGTAAAGCTAGGGGAAACACTGCTAATAACACTAATTCATGGCCCCTTTCTCTGCTTACTCATATATCTATGTACTAGTATTACTAGTTGAAACCACCACAAAGCAGAAGGTGCAACTTTAGCTCAGCCGGCTCCCAAGGAAAACCCTTCTCCAGGAATAATCACCACTTTCGGCAGTTCTCTCTGGATATGCTAATAAAACTGGGGCGTTGTGCAAGAGAATCCGGATGAGCAGCAGGGAAGATGGGGTCCCTGGGGCCGAGATATTTCAGTTATTCTGGGACAGTGGACTCAGGGACTGTGCCTTGGGTATGGATTTAGGAGAGGAAGAGGCTCCATGTTGTCTTTAATAGGCAATTATCATAATGAACAATAAACCATTTGCTTAACACTTCTACTCTATTTATAGAGATGGACTGTTTAACTTAAGAAATTCAGGCTAAGTGTCTTACTCAATGGTAGAAAGAGCAGCTGGGGAAGCTGAACCTGCAAGCCCTAGGGACTGGCTTGGGACTGCCTCTATTGGCGCTCCTCCACTGCCACCAAGAACCAAGCCTCATCCAATCCGAATTGCAAAGAGATGGTTTTAGATTGGGCAATTTACATTATGCAAGCCGTACCTAACCTGTACACTTGCAGAGATGTCCTTACTTACTAGAAGGGCTGAAAGCGTGACTACACTGAGCTGGTTGCGTCTGATTGGTCAAAATGCATGGAGATACTAATGATCTGTCACTGTCACTACACCTTCACCATGCTGACCCATCTGCAGTGGAAAACTGAAGCGAACTGGATCCGTGCTGTAACAAGTGTCTCTTCGTGGTATGGGTCAGATATGGCATGATTCCTATATACCAGAGGAAAAGCACTCCTATATCCCAAAGGTGAGTCAGCAGGAGCACAGCATGGGCTCCATCTCTGTTTTCCAAGCCTCAGGAGTCAGAAGCAAAACTGCTAGCTGATGGAAAGTTTGCCAGGGCTGCATTCTGAAGCTGCCCCCACCCACATCCCAAAAGCACTAATGAGGAAAACAGGGCAAGAGGTCCATCAGGCTATTAAGACCTAAGATAATCCCTTAAGCTACTGGGCCAGATGCCGCTCTTTGGATTACGGCCGTCTTCTCATGGACTTTACACTAAAAATACTTCAGATCCCATCACTGAAGACTGCCACAGGCTACACTGAATATTTTCACTAATCACTCCACCCGAACTAGGCCCTGGGGGGGGGGGGGGGGGGGCCCCCCCAAAATAATCGACACCCCCCAGAGCCCCTCCGGAGGGCCTCCTTCCCAGAATAATCAGTAACAAA